>JAPQWV010000236.1:322500-845219 GCA_027422505.1 Craterostigma plantagineum | reverse complement strand
GGGGACCTTCACATAGATGGCATTTGATCGGACTTGTCTTCTTCTTGTTCTTTTGTTCTTCGCGGTGGAGGGCTCCGCCACGGCCTGATTTACGGTGGCGCCGTCTTCTTTTGGCCTTTGCCTTTCTTAGGCCCCTCCTTCTTCTTTTCCGCGTTAGCTTCTTGTTTTGGTACCTGTTTCTCCGTAGGTACCCGGGGAATATCTCTAAGACGTTGGGCCTCGGGAATGGTCGTTGATAAAGGAATTTATACAGTATTTTATATCCAGCAAAAGCGTACTAACGGTTGATATTTATCTATTTCCTTGAATATCATAAAATTACGTTTATATTTCATTTTCGACAGATATTGGGAAAGAAGAACTACAACCGGGAACATTCGGGCTGGATCAGATTTGAGGGACCGTAAAGCAAACTTTTGGCCCAAAAGTGAGCCCAAACAAGGAAAAAGAGAGAAGCCCAAAGCAAAAATAGCCCAAGCCCATTCCTAGAGACTTCTTTAGTGCAATCAAAGGGGATACGTACTACACAATCACCCATGTGCCGAAAGAAGAAAAAAAAAAAAGAAAAGAACAAAACAAGACTCACAGACAAGAACGACCGAGCACACAAAATGAAGACGGCTCAAGGAAGAAAATGAAGATCACGCCGTTCTTGAGCAGTCAAGAGAAGATATTGTCTCCCCTCTATAATCTATAAATGGAGGCAAGCATGGACAAAAATGGAGGGAGAAAAAGAAGAAGAGATCCTTACTTTCGCTCGACACAAACACTCATCATCCACCTTTGGCTCTGTATATTTGATGTGGACTCAACTAAGATGGACCGAGAAAACAAAATAAAGGAGAAGCCCAATAAGCCCAGAAAGAAGGAAGGCCCATAATAAGGTATAGAATCGGACCTGGGAGAAAGAACCTGCGAAGGCCCCCGGATATAGGCATTATCCGGACAAAGGAGGGAACACTTTTGGGTATTTCAGGACGATGGAACAACAGAAAAGATGGAAGGAAGTCACAGAGACACGTGTCGACCATGGATGGGGCAATATCACTGTGGGAAAAGCTGTAGCCATTTGCAGACTGCCATTCAATCAACATTCGTCACTGTTCATTGTACCATACCAGTCACGTCCCCTGAAATCCTGGGATACTACTTGGGAAGGCTGTTGGGAGCTGCTATAAAAGGAGGGACTTAGCCATTTCTCAGAACAACGATTCTCATTCTAACACTTTCTCACACACGAAAAACACCTAGAAATCTCTCTTTCTTACTGTAATAGTTCTCTTCCTCAAGATCTTTAACATATATGAGTGAAAGTGAGTTATGAGCGTGTAAATCTGCTAAGTATAGTGAAAACCCGTTTTAGAGCGCCCGTGGACGTAGGATCTGCAAAGATCCGAACCACGTAATCCTTGTGCTATTTCGTTTATGTTCAAATAGGTCCCCACGATCGTTCAAACAGGTCCCCCACGTTCCCAACGCGTCCAAACAGGTCCCTGACGTACCAAATATTCTCCCAGAGAGGTCCCCGATGTCCTAAACAGGTCCAAAATACGCTCCAATGTCCCAACCACGCCCCGCCCAGATAGGTCCCCGATGCCCCAAACAGGTCCCCATTACGTCCCCATCTTAAAAACAACACCTTACACCATTAAATACCTCACAATATCCGATCTATCGTTATTAAAATTTCTTGAACCCCACAAATAAATCTTGTTGATTGGGATAGCCCCATATCAAATGGCGCCGTCTGTGGGAAATCCGAGTTGAAGACGTGAGTAACTTTTTTCGTTTCTAGAGTATGAAGTTTTGCGAGGATTACTGTTTTATCTTTCTTCTATTCTGTTGGGACAAAACGAAACGTGCGAGACGTCAATGGAGGAAGATTTGTCCATATCGAAGAACCTAGACCCACAATTTGCGAAGGAGGACCTTCAGAAACTGCCCAACGTGGTGAGGAACGTCCAGGACCTGAAACACGGGCCAGAAAGGATGAAGACCCGAAGCTTCCCCTTCGGGACCTAAGAGCCCAGCTCCGCACTGGCAAGAAGACCCGAAGCTCCCCCTTCGGGACTTAAGAGCCCAGCTCCGCGCTGGCGAGAAGACCCGCAGCTCCCCCTTCGGGACCTAAGAGCCCAGCTCCCCGCTGGCAAGAAGACCCGAAGCTCCGCTTTTGGGACCTCCCAGCTCCACGCTGGTAAGAAAATCCGAAGCTCCGCTTTCGGGAGCCAAGAGTCCAGCTCCGCGTGAGCATACGAAGGTCCGTGGACCTAGAAGTCAGCTCAGCGCCGACACTCGAAGACCAGTGGGAGATAAAAGCCCAGTTTCATGAGGGCAAGATCCATACATCCCACGCTGATAAGGCCCTTGTCCAGAATCTCAGGGCCCTCTACATCCCCTTCTCAATTATGTAATATTGTTACCATAATAAATATGTGACCGCACTAACGAGTGTTATTGTTTGAAGGACGGAATAAAGAGGCTCATCCAGGCAGTTGCCCTAAAGGAGTCTGTAGGAACTATGCCTGATAAAGGCAGACGACGTCCACCTCCTCCAGATAGGGGCCAGTTCCAATCAGGACTCATGTCCCTGTCATAATAGGGCGTTCGGCACTGGGGACTCCAATGGCCAACAGAGTCCGAATCATGCACCTGAGCATTTGACGGACTTAGAGGCCCAGCTCTACAATGGTGTACAAAGGCTAGAGGGACCTCAAACCCCAGCTCCGTGCTGGCAAGAAGATACAGAGCTCCGCCTTTGGAATCTCCCCAACTCTGCGCTAGCAAGAAGATCCGAAGCTTCGCATTCTATATCTCCCCAGCTCCGTGCTGGCGCAAAGTCCTGAGCTCCTATATTCGAGATCTAAGAGCCAAGCTCCACGCGCAAAGCCTGACCCCTTTGTGAAGAACCACTAGGGAGTTACTAGACCAGCTTCGTGCTGAAAATAAAGATATGATCTATGTGTTTGAGATCTCCGTGCCGAGCTCCTCACTAGCACGTAAAGTCCGTTACGGGGGATCTCCAAATCGGCTGAAACCCAGCTCCGCGCTGGAATAAAGTCAAAGAAGCACAGCTCCCCGCCAGCATGCGAAGGTCTGTGGGACCTAAGATATAGCTCGACGCTTGAGCCGAGAGAGTTAAAAGCGCAGCTCCGCGCTGGCACAAAGACCCGAAGTTCCACATCCGGGACCTCCCAGCTCCACGCTGGCAGGAAGCCCGAAGCTCCGCATCTGGGACCTCCCAGCTCCGCGCTGGCAGAAGACCCAAAAGTCTAGCTCCGCGCCAGCAGAAGTCTTAAAAAGCCCAGCTCCATGAAGGCCTGAGCTCCTATATTTGGAATCTAAGAGCCAAGCTCCAAGTTGATCCGTAAAACTCAACTCCTTGGTGGAGACCCACTGAGGTTTACGAAGATCAACTCCGTGTTTGCAAAGAAGTCCGACTCCACACCGACACCTGAAGATCCGAGAGAGATAAAAGCCCCATTCCACGTGGGCACATGAAAATCCAGGGGAGACATCTCGCACTTAAGGCTCTTAGCCGGGACCTCAGGGCCCGCTAGATCTTATTCTCTATTATATATTATTTTATCATGATAAATATATGCACCGCACTAATAACTGTTGTTATTTGAAGGATATGATCAAGTGGATCATCATGATGGAACACCTTAAAGTGGTGGTAGTCGCGGTAGCAAGCATGATTTGAAGGGGATCAACAAGAAGTCCTGGGGATCTATGCCGTATAAGGGCAGACGACCCCCATTCTCTCTAGGCAAAGGCGCGACAGCCCCGCCATCATCTGAAAGCTAAGGCATGGTTTCCGAAACAGATCATTGACGCTTAGGAACTTTAAGTTAGTCAAAGACCCGACCTAAGCTCGACTCCGCACTAACGTACGAAGGCTTGATTTCTCCGTTCGGAGTTTATAAGCCCATGCTCCTCGCTGGCATGCAAAGATTCAATCATCTAATGGGGATCCCCAAAGACCAGCTCCGCGTCAGTAACGAAGGAAATACGTAAGAGGGACTTACCTATCAGATCGGACCTATGACCTTGCTCTCCACAAGCATAAAAAAGCCACCAAGGAGGATTTATGAAAAACCAGCTGCTTGGAAACAAAGACGCGAGTCATGAGTCTGAAATCTCCAAGTCCTGTGCCTCGGTCGCATGCGAAGGTTTGCTTTCGGGGACCTCTGGACCAGTTCCAATATGATGGCAAAACACCGATCCTTTTGTTAGGGATCTACTATATCAGCTCCATGAAGGATCCTAGATGCTCCTCTGTGAAGATCCTTTCCGTCCCCACATCGCGACCCCTCAACAGAGGGAGAATAGGGACCTCCATGCATACATCAGTAGGAAGGTACCTTAGCACAAACGAAGTAAAGTCGCCAACGCCCATTAAGAGAAGTAGGCCACGAAACTGATGGGAAGGAGCAAGCGAGAAGCATGACCAAGCGAGAAGCATGACCAAAACCATTACCGCCATAAACTCACAACAAGGAATTGCCGGGATCTCTTCTTAGGGTCCTGTGGAACTCCATTCTGTTACGCGACAACATGGAGGAGGTCCTGACATCAGCTGGGAGATATCCCGTGACGAAAAGGCTCTTAACCGGAGCTCCAGGGCCATCTCAATCATCTTCATTTACATTCTTAACACCATATTAATACATGCATCACACTAACGATTACTATCCTATGAAGGATGAAATCGAAGGACCTTTCCTAACGGAACATCGAAGGAAGTTCGTAGACCCTAGCCTCAATAAACGTCTGAAGGTAGCAGAGAAGGAGTTCGGAGGATCTGTGCCGACTGGGCAGACAATCCTGGCCTCTTCTAGGGCCCAGTGCTGATTAAGGCTCACATCTCTAACATAATAGGAGCTCCGGGCGAGGTGGATCCTAACCTCCAAGAGAGGCCAAAATCGTACATCTGAGTAGGCAAAAATCTCAAGCTCCACAGATCGTGTTTGTTGGCCGTGATGTCAAACATGACTCCAAACTCGCCGAAAAAAGACGTAGGGGGATCTGTGCCTAATAAGGGCAGACAACCCCCACTTCCTCCAAATTAGGTCACGTCCATTCTCCCCAGAGCCTTGATCCTCATCATGGGGGAAGACCAAATAAAGAAGATCCCGACAAGTGCCCAAGAGTTCTAAACTCATGCGATAAGAGATCCAACGCAAGGGGATTTATGAGACGCACAAGGATGCGTCGGCCAAAGTTCGATTTATCCCAGGAGATGGAACACATATGGCCTGACCACATAACGAGGCCTTGGACATGGAAGTCCGACCTATGGAGATACAACCAATGGAAGGAATCACGACGCTTAAAGGACATGAAGAAAGAGCCCATCCAATGGCGGAGAAGTTGACGAAGCTCCTGACGATGCGATCCAAATGATTCTAAGGCAGCAACAAAAGAAGACATAGTACAAAAAATGAGAGATCAAAGGAGTGAGATGAAAGGAAAGAGTCTAGCTCACAACAAGATCCCGACAAGGAGCTGGAGGGATGTCTACAAAAAATGCGGACCGATTCACATTTTCTCCAAAGTATATGACAAAAGTTCGCCCGGATATCACCACACATCGTCATACCAAGAGGACGACCCAGCATAGAAGCTCCGACCGTGCGGGACTGAAGGAGCCCAGATCCTGAAGGAGGAAGTAGACGAGCTTTGCCAAGCAGGTCATGTCCAAGAGATCCAGTTCCCTACATAGCCGGCTAATGTCGAAACGGAAAGCGGAGGATGTATAGTGACTTCAGGTACCTGAGCAACGCGTGTCCTAGGGATCATTCTCCATCACCCCGAGTGAATCAGCTGGTGGCTCCACCTCTGGGTGTGAGCTCCCCAACACCATAAACGCCTAACAGGGGATTTGGGAGGTCCAGAGGCCAGTAGGGAGGTTAGTGGCTCTCAGCCAAGAAGAGTCTCCTATTCTTCAAAGCGATACGAAGGAGCGAAGAGCACGAGCAGAATAAGGAATGCGAACAGACCTTTGAAGAATCAAAGGAACACCTCCACAATACATCTAATAGGGACGGGCTGGCACCACATTTCTCCATGGAAGCATTAGCTCCGTCTTACTAAAGAAGAAGGGACCTCCCAAAGCCGACCTACTTTATGAAGCAAGGTGCTGTGGGAGGATGAAACCAGACGATAAGTCAATCCGATCTACACGGGAGAATGGTGAAATGCACCATCAAGCTAGGGGAGTGCAAGGGGGAATTCAGACAACGGACGGCCGCAAAAAGCTCAGATCCTCTTCAACGTTATGCATGAAATCACCAAAGGACCACATAAGCAGCGATGGGAGGTGCACACATACGGATCTATGCCCTCCCATAGATCTGGAGCGGAGGTCCTTATCATTAGCCCGATAGAAGAGGAGCTCCGTCTCGTCACGACCTTCAAATTCCCTGAGAATGATTCTGAATACAAAGCCTTAACTTCTGGAAGATTGCGAAGGAGACGGGACATGGGACGTCATTTGGTTCCTAGATTCACAACCGATAGTACAAACGAAGGGGAACGATGAAAGAAGGAAAGTCGTAGAGTTGACTACTTGGCCAAAATGACGAGCCGAGTTTTGACCATCAGACAGGATGGCATCGCCAATTTCACGGTAGAAGAGAAGGAGGTAGGGAAGTTGTGGAAAGCATGGAAGGAGACGACAATTATAGGACTCGGTCACGAAGGTCCTGAAGGGCACGTAATCGAAAGGCAAGAAGGGATGTGCAGGATAGCATGTGGGATATAAGTCCGAGAACGAGAACAACGATAAGGGCGGACTATCTCTGTCCTGCCATAATCACGGACCTCGAATTCAAACCCCAAGCGAGGTTCTGGGAGAAAACTAATGGTAAACCACGTGAGAAATTGAAGGGGTCACAGGCCCACCTGACGGCAAGAGCTCCGCCGACATCCGGGACATGATCCCCTATAAAGGTCCTAAGATTCAATAAGTATAAGTTGGCTAACGACTTGATCTGATTTTCCAGGGCGAGTAAGGCAGTTCCACACGACACATTACGATCCTGCCTCATGGGATCTGTGAGCATCTCCGCGCAGACGCACGAAGAGCGGATTCATATGTTCCAAACCTACAGTCCAACTCCGCGCTGACGTGAAGGCCCTAACTCTCGGGGACCTAAAGACAAGCTCCTTGCTGAAAACAAGGACATGATCCGTGAGTTCGAGATCTCCATGCTGAGCTCCTCGCCAGCATAAGAAGTTAATAAGGGATCACCAAACCAGCTGAAACCTAGCTCTGTGCTGGTTGAAGACAAAAAAGTCAAGCTCTACGCTAACATGCGAAGGTCCAGGGGACCTAGAAGATAGCTCCATGCTGACATCCGAACCATCGGAGATCTGGGGCCAGGGACCTCGTTGTCAACCGAGAAGAGAGGGGGCTCCATTACGCCATCACTCTCAAATCTCAGGCCTCCAACAAGGTGTCCTGATATGTAAGCGAGCGGGCGCTATAACCACGCATGTAAGCAAGCGGGCGCTATAACCGCATGTTCAAGCGAAACTGGCGCTATAACCAGGGTAAACTAATTATATTCCTAAGAAAATACCTCCTTGTCAGAATATATACAATTTATGATACAATAGACAATCCACTTATGAAAATACTCGATACCAAGGGTCGATGGGCCTGCGGCGTACAAAGACATCAAAGACTGATAGTCTGCGACGTGAGATGATGCCAAAGACCGACGGGTCGGCGGTGTACCCGACATCAAAGACCACAGGTCTGCGACGTGAAAGATGCCCATGAGGGCGTACAAGATGCCGCCGCTGACGGGCTGCGGTGTACAGGACATCAAAGGCTCTCAGTAGGCCTGCGACGTGAACGGTACCTAAGAGCGAAGCTGGCGCTATAACCAGGGTAAATCGATGAGTGGATCCCCGGGGTTATAATTTTGTAGACCTAAGTGTCTACCCAGATACTGAACTCGCTAAGGACAAGGAGAGCCTAGCGCAAAGCGACACCAACGGCGTGAATTCGTGCTTGGCTTACGAATTGATAAGCGAGCTGGAGCTATACCATGCGAGCTGGCGCTATAACCATGCCACGATAATGATGTTCCAAGAAACATCCATCAGGTCCCGCAATGACGAGAGAGAAATATAATACGAGGAGGAAGGGAACTCCGATGAAACTTACGAACAATGGGAGTTAAGCTCCCCATGTCCTTACCATCGTATCTCGAAAGGAAAAAATAACATAGATTTTCTTACAGGCTATCACCACCCTGAAAAAGGCATAGATTTTCTTACAGGCTAGCACCACCCTGAAAAAGGAAAAGAAAGAGGATGTCCCAGGGAGCTAGAAGCAATGTACAACAGGACCTGAGGATGTCCTCCAAGGCTTGTAGAGGAACTCCGCCATCAGGTCCCCACCAGGGGAGTTAAGCTCCCCAAAAATATTAAAAGAAGCAGAGTTTCCTGAGGAGCTGGGTGACGAGACAGCAGCATGGGTCAAGACCTCTACGTGCTTCTCGACAGCAGGGATCCAAAAGTGAGGATTTTCGGGTAACTAGGGATCTCTCTGAAAGCACGAAGTCCCTCAAGAAAAGAGGATCTTTCAAGTACGCTGGCGTCAATCCTCGATCAGGTCCCTCGAGAACTTTCTCCCAACTGCTATGGACAGATGGCGCTACTGGTAAAAGCACGAAGTTCCAGCCTTCACGTCCTCCAAGTGGGAAACTACGTCATTCACCGTGTCATCAAAAACAGCATCCCATTCCTCCATTTCACTAGGAGCTCTGTAGCCTCTTTTCACGATGTTCCATGAGTGTGGCACTCTCCTACTTTTAATCCTCAAGGGGGCTCCACAGCCCATTCCCATAATACCCCAAGACCTCTACATGCTCCCTCGCGGCGTCAAGCCAAAAAACAAGAATCCTCTAAGAGCTTGGTGATCTCACTCAAACAATCAAAGGTATGCTTGGTGCCGGTCCTTGGCTAGGTCCTCTAGGAACTCCTTTCCAACCACCATGAACGGGAGATGCTGCAGAGAGAAGCAAGTACCTTCAGCCTCCTCCCCCACCAGCTAGGCAGCCCACTCTCCTTCTCTTTAGCGAAAGAGCTCCACAGCTCCTCTCCGCACTATTCCACGAACAGTGTGTGCTCCTGCCTTTCTTTGTTCCTGGGAGCTCCGCAGTTCCCTCTCGCGCTGCTCCACTAACTCGGCACGTCATTCCTCCACCTTCTTGCAACCCGGATTCAATTTCTCGGGCTACCTCCGTGTTGCTGCTAACAGCCCGACCTAAGCTTGTTCTAATTGGGTCTTCATGACTCGATTAACTAGCTCCAACCCCTGGACTGAGGAATGGGCGAACGATACGGCGGCTATGCAGCCCACCTAGACGAAGAAGCAAAACTTACCAAAAGGACGCCAGAATGGAGTAGAAGACAACGGAGGATGGCACGCCAACCCCTGGGAAATGTTTCCCGATCATCTGGGAGCACCAAACGACCTACCATGATCATCTTTCCAGCTATGTTCGGATGATCCACGGAAGTGGGGGCTTGACCACTGAGGCCCCTACAGATCCCCAAAAGAGGCCCAGCACTTCGTTTCCTGAGGAAGAGTGAAGGAATCCCCCTTTTTTACTTTTTCTTTCTAAATTTTTGACGAAATTGTTTTCCTTCCAACACACGAGGCAGGGCGGTAATGGGAACTTCTTGAGCTCCCAAAACAGGAGAAGGAACTAAAGGAACATCCTCCGTTCCTACAGAAGGAGGAATCTCCTCGTGGACATCCTTAGCCACCATGACGCGAAGGAGCAAGGGAGCTACAGAGGGTACGATGAGGAACTTGAGAACTGATTCCCTTCTCCACACTGGCCAGCAGACATACCATGAGGACGTCATACCTGCGCCAGGAACCCAACACGCTGCTCGGACCTTAAACCACTCGCAAAGGCGTGTCCCTTCAAGAAATAATTACGGCAAGTCCCTAATAAGGAGGTAAGGCCCATCTTACTATTTTACTATAATTCACTTTTGTTCCAAAAGACAAATTAGAGTAGGAGAGTGGTTGATGTTGACTCAACTAAGATGGACCGAGAAAACAAAACAAAAAAGAGAAGCCCAATAAGCCCAGAAAGAAGGAAGGCCCATAATAAGGTATAGAATCAGAACTGGGAGAAAGGACCTGCGAAGGTCCCCCGGATATAGGCATTATCCGGACAAAGGAGGAAAGACTTTTGGGTATTTCAGGACGATGGAACAGCAGAAAAGAGGGAAGGAAGTCACAGAGACACGTATCGACCATGGATGGGGCAGTATCACTGAGGGAAAAGCTGTAGCCATTTGCAGGCTGCCATTCAATCAACATTCGTCACTGTTCATTGTACCATACCAGTCACGTCCCCTGAAATCCTGGGATACTACTTGGGAAGGCTGTTGGGAGCTGCTATAAAAGGAGGGACTTAGCCATTTCTCATAACAACGATTCTCATTCTAACACTTTCTCACACACGAAAAACACCTAGAAATCTCTCTTTCTTACTGTAATAGTTCTCTTCCTCAAGATCTTTAACATATGTGAGTGAAAGTGAGTTATGAGCGTGTAAATCTGCTAAGTATAGTGAAAACCCGTTTTAGAGCGCCGTGGACGTAGGATCTGCAAAGATCCGAACCACGTAATCCTTGTGTTATTTCGTTTATGTTCAAATAGGTCCCTACGTTCGTTCAAACAGGTCCCCCACGTTCCGAACGCGTCCAAACAGGTCCCCGACGTACCAAATATTCTCCCAGAGAGGACCCCCAATGTCCTAAACAGGTCCCCAGTACGCTCCAATGTCCCAAACACGCCCCAGATAGGTCCCCGATGCCCCAAACAGGTCCCCATTACGTCCCCATCGTAAAAACAGCACCTTACGCCATTAAATATCTCACAATATTCGATCTACCGTTATTTAAATTTCTTGAACCCCACAAATAAATCTTGTTGATTGGGATAGCCCCATATCAATATTTTTGCTAGGCCGAGAACGAGAGTTGTGGGCAGCAGGCTGTGGTTGCGATTGTGAGTCGAAGAGGTTGTTGTACCGGGTCGAACGGTTGGTTTGTGTGATGTTGCGGCTGATTTGTGGACTGCAAAGCGAAGGCGAGGGGGCCAGCTGCTTGCGCGTGTGACGGGCTGCGGGCGTAGGAGTAGCGAGCGGGCAGTGCAAAGGACTGGTAAGAAAAGAAGAAGCTGAGACGCCCACCACCTGTTCGATAAAAGTCCTCAAAGAAGGATTAACCTTGGAGCCGAACTTCAGGGAAGAAACATGTTTTTCTCTTTATTATTTATGCTCTTCGTCGTGTTAATGTTTCATATGAGTGGCTAAATTCGTAGTATTTGAGATTAGATGAACCCTAGCGAGAGATCGTACGTATGTTGAACTTATTATTATTATGCTTTTTATTATGGCTCGGTTACGATATATGCTATTATTTTGATTATGTCTATGTGGTCGAAATAATTGTTGGGAAATCGAACGCTACGCTCGAGAGAGGGGCGACGATTAGACCACTCGTAAACGAGCGGAATAAACTCATCTCTAGCTATAGGTTGAACTACCCCGCCGAATTAGAGTCAAATCTAATAGCGGGATTCGTCGTTATTTATTGCGTCTGCGATTAAGTAGTTAGGGAAGCTTGCCCAGCTATTTAAGACGTAGATTAGTTGTTGCGAGTCAAAGCGAGTAAGCGCAGTTTCGCCCAATCGTAGAAATTCGTATACATATCATAGAATCTCACGGTCTAATAATTAGCTAAATATATTATTTATTTGTCGTTCGGTCGAGCTAGGGGATTCGAAGTCTCAAATACGTTTTTGTTCATAAGGTCGCCGATTTTATATTTTTATTAAACTGTTTATTTTAAGTGTTTATCGTTATTTAAATTTCAAACATCACAAAAGTAATCACAAAAATATTCACTAGGATATTTAAACGACGGTTTTCTAAGTAGATAGTTCCTTTGGTTCGATACTCGAATACTTGTCATTAGTATACTATTTTCGATAGGTATATTTGCCTGTTGAGCGTAGGATAATTTGCGATATTAGTTTATTTTTATTACTCGATCTGCTCGATCATGTTTTTGGCGCCGTTGCCGGGGGACTATTGATATTTGGAGAACTTTATTTTATTATTCTAGCTTTATTATTATTATTATTGTTATTACTATTATTATTTCTACGCTTATTATTTTTACTTTTTTTTCTTCGTTATTTGTTATTTTAATTAGTATTATTTGCTGTTATTTTCCTATTAAATATATTATATATATATATTAAATATATTATATATATATATATTTGCTTAATCGAATTTCTTTTTGTCTAGGTACCTATATTAATATTAATATTATTATTATTATTATTATTATTTCTTCAAACTATCTATTTTATTTTTATCATCATTATTACAAAAAAAAATATATTATAGCTATTATTATTTCCCTATTATTATTAGCACTCGCTTATTTTTGTTTTATTTTTTAGCAATATATTTTGTTTTGTTTTTATTTTTAAATTTCTTATTGCTATTGTTATCTTTATTTTGTTGTCTAGGTACGTGAACGCTCGTGCATGACCCGAAGGAATCCCTCGCGACCAATCGTTGAAGGAGACCAGGAGATCGAAAGAACGTTCCGACATAACCTACGAGAAAACGCAAGGCGAGTCGAAATGGCGACTCAAGATCGTGACGATATGCCGCTTGTAGCTAGAGAGCCTCCAATGAGAGAGCTGTGGAGAAACAACGCCGTAGGGTCGGTCGGCTCAGCGATAGTCCTTCCTCAAGTCCCGAACAACTTTGAGCTGAAACATCATTGGCTTCAAATGCTTCAGACGACAGCTCAATACGATGGACTCTACGAAGAAGATGCTTACCGACACGTACGTGACTTCCTATCCGTCACGGACACCATACGAGTACAAGGAGTGAGCCCTGAAACGATCCGGCTCTACTTATTTCCGTTCTCCCTAAGAGGTAACGCCAAGGAGTGGTATAATCTACTACCCGAACGATCCATCACCACTTGGGACGAGATGCACGCCACCTTCATCACGCACTTCTTTCCACCGTCAAAGGTGCTGAAACTAAAAATGGACCTTACGGCATTCAAACAAAAGGAGGGCGAGAATTTATACGACGTATGGATGCGTTTCAAGGCGCTTCTGAATCGCTTCCCACAACATGGTATGACGAAGAGCGAATTGATTCAGCGGTTTCATGAATCGTTGAATGATATCACCGTGCAACTACTTGACGGGGCATGCAACGGAGGCTTATGCAATTTAAGCGCAACGGAAGGCTGGAATCTGATCGAAGAATATAGCGCAAATAGTTTCCGGTGCGGGAGTTCAAGCAATAGAGGCAAACCACGGGGATGTACGATGTCGATAATGCAACAGCGATAAACGCCAAGTTCAACACGCTCCAACAACAAATCGCAGCTAACAACCTCCAAATGCAAACATTGATGAATACGCTATTACCCACGCAAGCAACAAAGCCGATTGTTAATGCTGTGCATGTACAATCTGTCCTGAGGACTTCTGCAGCTGCTCCGCCTCCTCATGCATACCCGAATTATACTCCGCCATGCGCTACATGCGGCGAAAGTCACGACGCAACCCGTTGTCCAGCCACTATTCCGATGGAGCAAGTCGACTACATGGGTAACTACCAAGGCCAACGAAGTTACGTTCCGAACCGAGTTCATCCGAACTTGGCCTACGGTAATCAACAACAAGCTCCACCAGAATTTCAAAACCAAAGAACACAAGGATACCATGGCGCCAATGCTGAGCCCACCTCGTATAATCGCGTTGATAAGCTCGAGGGAATGCTCGAGAAGCTAATGGGAAAGCTCGACTCTCGCTTGGATAATCAAGAAGCACGGTTGCACAACACCGAGTCTTCCCTGCGGGCCTTAGAGAAGCAAGTTGGGCAGATTGCCGAATCAATCCAACAACGTCCTTTCGGTTCGTTTCCAAGTTACACCGAGACCAATCCAAAGGACCACCATGTAAAGGCGGTGACACTTCGTAATGGGAGAGAGCTCGAGGAAGTGCAAAAAAACGAAGAAGAACGTTGAACCCACGAACAAGCGCAAGCTTGAAGACGTTTCCACCGTTGAGTTGCGAGGAGAGTGCTCGGCCATTCTACAGAACAAGCTACTGAAAAAGCTTAAGGATCCAGGGAGTTTTACTATACCATGTTTAATAGGCGATTTAGTCGTAAGTAAGGCATTGGCCGATTTAGGAGCTAGCATTAATTTGATGCCTTATTCAATGTTTAAACGACTTGGTTTAGGAGAGCCTAAACCCACTAGGATGAGTTTACAATTAGCGGATAGATCTGTTAAGTATCCTAGGGGTATCATAGAAGATGTGCTGGTTAAAGTCGATAAATTTGTAATTCCTGCAGACTTTGTTATTCTCGATATGGAGGAGGATGAAAATATTCCTCTAATCTTGGGTAGACCATTTCTCGCTACTGGAGGAACAATGGTCGATGTTCGTAACGGAACATGACGTTAACTATAGATGGCGAAAAAGTCAATTTGATATGACCGAATCCATGAAAAATTCGGAGAAATTAGACGATAAATGTTTTTACATTGATGCATGGAACGACTTTTTAGCATTGCAGGGACTATCACAACCAGAAACGTTTGCTTCGATGTCAGGATTAGCAGAGACTGAAGAGCCAATGCATGAACGATCTTTTGAGGTTGACCAAATAGAAGCAGACAAAGACGAGGCGGAACCTAACATCGAAGTGCACCCGAACAAAGAAGAGGAAAAAGAAAAATGTTCGATTGAGGAGCCACCAACCCTCTAACTCAAGCAACTGCCCGATCACTTGGAGTATGCGTTTCTCGAGGAAAACGCGAAGCTCCCCATAATTATAGCATCAAATTTGGAGAAGAAACAGAAAATCATGCTCGTAGACCTATTACGGGAGCATAAGAAGGCGCTCGCATGGAAGATATCAGATATTCCAGGAATCAGCCCGACCTTCTGCATGCATAGGATCCTGATGGAAGACGAGTTCAAGCCTGTGGTGCAACATCAAAGGCGACTAAACCCGAACATGAAGGAGGTAGTAAAAGTTGAGGTAATAAAGCTACTTGATGCGGGAGTAATATACCCGATCTCGGACAGCGCATGGGTAAGCCCCGTTCAAGTGGTGCCGAAGAATGGAGGAATGACGGTGGTGATCAACGAGAAAAACGAACTCATTCCAACAAGGACCGTTACAGGCTGGCGAGTGTGCATTGACTACCGGAAATTAAACGACGCGACGCGAAAAGATCATTTTCCTTTACCGTTCATTGATCAAATGCTTGAGCGTTTATCTGGTCATGAACTTTATTGCTTTCTTGATGGTCTTTCAGGTTATTTGCAGGTCCCGATCGCACCAGAAGATCAAGAGAAAATGACTTTTACATGTCCATTCGGAGCCTTTGCATATCGGAGGATGCCTTTCGGACTGTGCAATGCCCCGGCTACATTCCAACGGTGCATGATGGCCATTTTCGACAAATTAATCGGTAAAGGAATGGTGGTATTCATGGATGACTTTTCGATTTTTGGTAACTCATTTGAAGTATGTCTTTCCAATCATAAGGCGGTACTTAAACGATGCGAGGAAATGAATCTTGTGCTAAACTGGGAAAAATGTCATGTTATGGTTAGAGAAGGAATCGTTTTAGGTCATAAGATATCGGCCAGAGGAATTGAGGTAGATAGAGCAAAAATAGAAACTTTTGAACGATTACCTCCACCCTCGTCGGTAAAAGCAATTAGAAGTTTCTTAGGACATGTTTGTTTTTATCGTAGATTTATTAAGGATTTCTCTAAAATTGCTAGACCTTTAACTCGCTTGCTAGAAAAGGATATACCTTATGAGTTTACGACCGACTGTATGAATGCTTTTACTTTACTCAAGGATAAGCTTATTAATGCCCCTGTCATGGTAGCCCCGGACTGGAGGCTACCCTTCGAACTAATGTGCGATGCCAGTGATTTTGCAGTAGGTGCAGTTTTGGGCCAGCGACGGGAAAAGTATTTCCAGCCGATACACTACGCAAGCAAGACTTTAAATGAGCCGCAATCAAATTATACTACCACCGAGAAGGAATTGCTTGCAGTCGTGTTTGCAATCGACAAGTTCCGTCAATATCTTATCCTATCGAAGATCATCATCTACACGGATCATTCGGCCATTAAGCATCTCTTTGCGAAGCCGGATGCAAAGCCAAGGCTGATCCGATGGATTCTACTACTCCAAGAGTTTGACGTGGAGTTTCGCGACCAAAAGGGAACAGAGAATCTTGCCGCAGACCACTTATCGAGACTAGAAAAGACACCCTACGGTGTTACGAAAGAGGAGACGATCCGAGATTACTTTCCCGATGAACACCTTTACGCTATACATGAGGTAGCTGATGAACTTCCATGGTATGCCGATATTGCTAACTATCTTGTAGCTAGGATTTTACCAAGGGGATACACAAGTCACCAGAGGAAGAAATTCTTCTCGGACTTGAAGTATTACTTCTGGGATGATCCTTATTTAATTTAGGATCTGTGCGGATAACATAATCAGGCGATGCGTAACCTTCCCTGAAACAATCGATATATTGGGACATTGCCACACGGGACCGTGCGGAGGCCATTATGGAGGTAGCCGAACTGCACAAAAGGTACTAGAACGTGGATTCTACTGGCTCACAATTTTCAAGGACGCGCAAAGGTATGTAGAGATGTGCGATAGGTGCCAACGGACATGTAATATCTCTAAGCGCAATGAAATGCCTCAGAATTTCATTCTTGTATGTAAAATCTTTGACGTATGGGGTATTGATTTTATGGGTCCGTATCCGACATCTTTTAAAAATCGATATATCCTAGTAGCAGTCGATTACGTGTCAATTTGGGTGGAAGCGCAAGCGCTGCCTACTAATGATGTTAGGGTAGTCGTTAAATTTTTAAAAGCTTTATTTTCACGATTTGGCTCACCTCGTTGCATTATAAGTGATAAAGGCACGCATTTTTGTAACACGCAATTTGCAAAGACGCTCGAGAAATACGGTGTTAAACACAGTGTTACCACTGCGTACCATCCTCAAGCGAGCGGCCAAGTGGAAGTCGTAAACAGGGAGCTGAAGCGTATACTAGAGAAGACCGTGGAACACCATAGGCGAGATTGGCCAAACAAGTTAAACGACGCATTATGGGCATACCGGCAGCATACAAGACGCCTATAGGATCCACACCTTATCGCCTTGTTTACGGGAAATCTTGTCATTTACCCGTCGAGCTAGAACACAAAGCGTACTGGGCTCTAAAAAAGCTAAATTTGATTTGAATCTTGCAGGTGAAAAGCGAAACTTACAGATCAACGAGCTCGACGAGTGGAGGCAAATGGCTTATGAAAATACCCGCCTCTACAAGGAGCGTACAAAGCAATATCATGATCGAAAAATCATGAAGCGGGAATTCCAAGAAGGCGACCAAGTCTTGCTTTATAACTCGCGCCTACGGCTATTTCCCGGTAAGCTAAAATCGAGATGGTCTGGACCATTCACGGTGACCCGAGCATTTCCATACGGAACTGTCGAGATCACACATCCGGAGAAGGGGACCTTCAGGGTGAACGGGCACCGACTCAAGCATTACTATGGCGGTGACATCGAGACGCTCGAAAAAGAAACTATCCACCTCCTCGATACCACCCGGAGCTAAAAATCACCGAACTTTGTCTAGCTAAAGACATTAAAGAAAGCGCTACTTGGGAGGCACCCCAAGCCTATCCTATTTTTTTTTTTTCATTTCTATGCTCATTTTTAGTTTTTACGATATTATTTTTCAACGATCTCAGGGAATTCAAAATCTCAAGTGTGGGGAGGAGCCGTACAAAGCATGCATATCGAACTATTCAGGGAAGTTGGCTTATTTTTTATTTCCTTTTCCTTGTGTTACATGATTGTTACGTTGAGTACAACGTAAATCTTAAGTGTGGGGAGGGGAATTTCCGTGAAATTTAGGCAAACATGTTATATATATATATATGCATGTCTTGATTTTTGATACAAATGTTTTCAAAAATTTAGCATAAAATGTTTTTCCCGAAAATTATGTTTCTTATCATGAAGGGATGACTTTATGTTTGGAATTTTGTGAGTAATTAGGATACATATGCGTAGTCTACTTCTTTCTTACATGATGAACTTGGCGATACTTGATAGATTCGTACACATAACCCGATTTTTGTGAGATTTTTTTAGCCTACGAGCTTTTTGCTCATTTCTTTGGTTGTGTGAATCATGCTTAGTTTATTTCTCTTCAGAACTTGCTTGTGCATTGCGTTTTGAAACTACTTGACGTGTGATTGCGTGAAAATGAGGGAAGGAATTGGGAATTCAGTCCATAGCCAAAGTATCCAACCACGACTGGCCCTCGTAGTTAGCCACTTTGAGCTTGAGCCTTTTATTTGAAAAAAAAACCCGAATATAAATTCCCGACCTGATTAAGCCTTCAGACATAAACCCATTGGAGCGATAGTAGAAGTGGAGGTTGAATGCCAGACTCAAGAAGTTCTACCCGAGCTAAATTTCCGAGCTGACCGTCAAAAAAAAAAAGAGAGAAGAAAAGAGAAAAGAAGAAAAAGATATATATACATTGGCTAAGAACCCTTCCTCCGATAATCTTTCACTCTCAAAAGCATATTATGTATTTACTAGGTTGAGAAGTTGAGAGAAGAAGGGCTTGGTGAAAAAAAAAAAGACGAATGCAAAAGAAAAGAAGTGAAGAACAAGAACGACGGATTTTGGCGTATTCGAAATGATGGCATGATTCTGACACGACTACAGCTCATATCCTGTTTTTGCTTATTCCTTACATTTCTTAGATATCGCAGCCATATTATTAACCGGTAAAGACCTTCCAATTCACGCTTGATCATTGAAAGTGGTAGATTTACGAATCACTTGCAAGCTTATAGTGGGGATTAGATTAATGCATGACCCGAGAGATATCACCGACATCTTAACCCATACACTTAGTGATTTGAGTGAATCTTTGTGAGGTGCGGATCTTGATAGGTATTGCTAAAGAAAATCGTGTAGTTAGTCGTTGATTTCAAATTTGTTTTCCGACCTTACTTGCATTTTCTCCTACGTGATTTCGTTCTTGATTGATATGTTGCATGATTTTATCCTTTTATATGCCATTATTTTCTATTTGCTTGAGGGCAAGCAAATGCTTAAGTGTGGGGAGATTTGATAAAGGAAATTTATACAGTATTTTATATCCCTCAAAAGGCGTACTAATGGTTGGTATTTATCTAAATTTCCTTGAATATCATAAAATTACGTTTATATTCATTTTCGACAGATATTGGGAAAGAAGAACTACAGCCGGGAACATTCGGGCTGGATCAAATTTGAGGGACCGTAAAGCAAACTTTTGGCCCAAAAAGTGAGCCAAGGAAAAAAGAGAAGCCCAAAGCAAAAACAGCCCAAGCCCATTCATAGAGACTTCTTTAATGCAATCAAAGGGGATACGTACTACACAATCACCCATGTGCCGAAAGAAGAAAAAAAAAAAAGAAAAGAACAAAACAAGACTCACAGACAAGAACGGCCGAGCACACAAAATGAAGACGGCTCAAGGAACAAAATGAAGATCACGCCGTTCTTGAGCAGTCAAGAGAAGATATTGTCTCCCCTCTATAATCTATAAATGAAGGCAAGCATGGACGAAAATGGAGGGAGAAAAAAGAAGAAGATCCTTACTTTCGCTCGACACAAACACTCATCATCCACCTTTCGGCTCTGTATATTCTTTTGCTAGGCCGAGAACGAGAGTTGTGGGCAGCAGGCTGTGGTTGCGATTGTGAGTCGAAGAGGTTGTTGTACCGGGTCGAACAGTTGGTTTGTGTGAGGTTGCGGCTGATTTGTGGACTGTGAAGCGAAGGCGAGGAGGGCAGCTGCTTGGCGTGTGACGGGCTGCGGGCGTAGGAGTAGCGAGCGGGCAGTGCAAAGGACTGGTAAGAAAAGAAGAAGCTGAGACACCCACCACCTGTTCGATAAAAGTCCTCAAAGAAGGATTAACCTTGGAGCCGAACTTCAGGGAAGAAACATGTTTTTCTCTTTATTATTTATGCTATTCGTCGTGTTAATGTTTCATATGAGTGGCTAAATTCGTAGTATTTGAGATTAGATGAACCCTAGCGAGATCGTACGTATGTTGAACTTATTATTAATATGCTTTTTATTATGACTCGGTTACGATATATGCTATTATTTTGATTATGTCTATGTGGTCGAAATAATTGTTGGGAAATCGATCGCTACGCTCGAGAGAGGGGCGGCGATTAGACCACTCGTAAACGAGCGGAATAAACTCATCTCTAAAGATAGGTTGAACCACCCCCGCCGGATTAGAGTCAAATCTAATAGCGGGATTCATCGTTATTTATTGCGGTCTGCGATTAAGTAGTTAGGGAAGCTTGCCCAGCTATTTAAGACGTAGATTAGTTGTTGCGAGTCAAAGCGAGTAAGCGCAGTTTCGCCCAATCGTAGAAATTCGTATACATATCATAGGAATCCTCACGGTCTAATAATTAGCTAAATATATTATTTATTTGTCGTTTGGTCGAGCTAGGGGGATTCGAAGTCTCAAATACGTTTTCGTTCATAAGGTCGTCGTTTTATATTTTTATTAAACTGTTTATTTTAAGTGTTTATCGTTATTTAAATTTTCAAACATCACAAAAATAATCACAAAAATATTCACTAGGATATTTAAACGACGGTTTTCTAAGTAGATAGTTCCTTTGGTTCGATACTCGAATACCTGTCATTAGTATACTATTTTCGATAGGTATACTTGCCTGTTGAGCGTAGGATAATTTTCGATATTCGTTTATTTTTATCACTCGATCCGCTCGATCAGCCGTTTGGAGATCCGTTATGTCTTTACGCATAAGCTCACTTTGCGCATTAGTTCCCAACCCGTCAATGAAATAGTAGATCTTGTCCGCTTCGGACATATCTTTAACGTAAATCAAAAGACGTTGAAACTGTTGAACGTACTCATGGACGGGACCGGTTTGTCGTAGCTTTCTCAACGCGTCCCTAGCATGCCACGCGTTGTGGTGAGGTAGGAAGTGGGCTCGCAGCTCTGACTTCATCGCCTCCCAAGTCTCGATCCGTCCTTGTTCCGGGGTGGCCTCACGTTGCCGCTTGCGCCACCAAAGCTTAGCGTCATCCGTCAAGAGCCGGCCGGTCACAGCAACTTTCTCCGCTTCGCTGGTATGTTTGGCCGTGAAATGTTCTTCTAGGCCGGGCATGGTCTCGGGGACGGCTGGGACCGGTGTTGCCGTGGGTGAGGGCTCGCTCCGCCAAGTTGGCCCACGTCGCGCCGAAGGACCCTCAATTCCGCGTCAAGGTCGGCAAGATGTGTGATGCTGGCCTCGACCTCCTCGTCGAGCCGGCGAGTAAGCTCCTCGAGCTTCTTGGCGATTAGGTGGTGGTGCCCGTTGTTGCGGCCTTCAAGTCGGCGAACATGTCGGGCAACCGTTCCGCGAACTCGAACCCCCTCCGAGAGTTCTCGCGCATGTCGGAGAGTTGTCGTCCTAGGTCGGACGGCAATAACTCTCGGATGGCATGCATCTCTTGCTCCAAGTTGAGCATCTTCCTTCGATCTCGTCAATCCTAGATTGTAGCGTCGAGTGCGTCTGACTGGCCTCATCTCGGCTTGTCGACGCGGTGTCCACTTCGCTCCACTTAGCCTTATCCCCCTCTAGGGGGATTTTAGTGATAGGTTCTATAGAATTCAATTGGATGGTACCAACGAAATGGAAATGAGAAAATTCGAATCGAGATAGCAGAGCTTGGGATACCATTGCATTTGCGCAAATAATAAGAGGGTACATGTTATTAAGTTTTATGAATATTTATGAATTTAGAATAAAGCCCCCCCCCCCCCCCTTCAATTCCTTTGAGTTTCATTCTTGCGAACGTACTCCCCACGCGGGATACTTCTGCGAAATTTTAGGCCCGCCTGAAGGCGGGCTTTGGCGGGGTCGCGGGAATAAATTAGTTTTTTATATTATTTAATATATGTTTAAATAACTTATATAGATTTTTTATATTTTGTAATTATAATTTTAATTGGAATTAAGTTCAATAAAATAAATATATTATTATTAAATAGTTAGGATTCAATTACAAGTATTTTGAGCTAAAAATCTTCTTTTTTTAATTTTTTCCCTCTTTTTTTAATTGCTAATTTTTTATTTTTATATATTTATTTTTTTATTTCTGGCAGGTAAGCCCGCGGCCCGCCCAAGGGGTGGGGCGGGCCTCCCTTTCTCAGGCTCGCCAGAAGGTGGGCTTATCCCCGTCCGCCCCGCCAATTGGTGGGCTTTGGCGGGTAACGGGCCGGCCCTCCCCGCCGGCCCGTTTGACAGCTCTGCTTGCCATGGGAAACATTGCAAATAAAATAAGGGTTAATTAAAGTTCAGGCCCCAATAGCATATTTAAGTTTGGGTTCAGGCCCCACTTGAATTTGATTTAGGCTAAAGGACCTAGTTTTCGAAAAGTTCAGTGAAAACTACCTAAAGGTGCAAAAAGACATAAATATCCCTGACATATGCGAAATTTACCACAGGATACCTAAATGATCCGTTACAGCTGTCGAGATAATTATAACAGTTTTGGGCTTAAAAAAAACACTCCCATTCATTTGGATAACAAATTGTCTGTATTGAGTACAATATCGCATATATTTTGTAATAACTTTATCAATTATAATACCAATACTAATAAACGAATAAATCAGACGAAATACCTAAATGATGCATATTTAACTCGACATATGCCAAATCGACGAAAAAAATACTTGAATATAAATGTGATGATATAAGACCCGAAGATATCTCCACGATTGTGATGATATAAGGTGAAATTATCGTTAATTTGATCATAAGTGTTGATAAATTTCAGATATTAGTGACGTTAATTGTGAGAAAATAAATGTTTTCCGTATAGCAGAAAATACCACGTTTCTTTTAATAAATAACAAATCATGTTGCAAAAGTAACATATCATTCAAAAATAATACCGCTTCCTGCAATAACACATTCCTTACACTCAATCGATCGAAAGAAGAAATTCATGTTCCAAATTTGATCCAATCTCGACGTTACTAACAGTACAAAGTTGTACCAGCTTCAATTTTTAATGGGTCTTCGTACTCAAAGAGAATTTTTCAAAGTTCATAAAGCACAAAAGCTTCAAACACAATTCGGAAATTTCATTTAATACGGTGAAATCTCGACTTTAATGACCAGATAATGTAAATTCGACACAATTTCATCATGGGCCTTAGTTATCGACAATAATTATTGTTGTTAATCATGGAATAATGAAGAATTTTGATGAGATCTAAGCGGACGTTTGCTAATTAAAATGGTTACTGAATAACACTTCATGCTTTCTGGGTAACAATTCTTGGAACAATAATACCATATCTTGATGTTTATAACAAATATTTCGGCAAAACGAACATATAGTGAGAAAATAATAACGACCCGTCACCCGTAAATACACATGTTTAGTGCCCCCAAAATAATGGTTTTAAGCTGAAAAAACATACGTTTAATAAGCTGAAAAATTCATGTTTGAAATTCGATCCAATCTCGACGTTACTAACAGCAAACGTTGCATTGGCTTCGATTTTTCATGGGTCTTCATAATTAAAGAGAATTTTCGAGATTCATAAAGCACGAATGCTCCAAACATACGTTTAATACGGTGAAATCTCGAGTTTAATGACCGAATAATGTAAATTCGACACAATTTCATCATGGGCCTTAGTTATCGACGACAATTATTGATGTTAATCATGGAATAATGAAGAATTTTGATGAGATCTAAGTGGTAAACGTTTGCTAATTAAAATGGTCACTGAATAACACTTCATGCTTTCTGGGTAACAATTCGTGGAACAATAATACCATATGTCTAGATATTCATAATAAATATATCCGCAAAACGTAACATATAATGAGAAATTAATAACGACTCGTTACCCGTAAATAACACGTTTGCCAATAAAAAGTTGGTTGGTAACATTTTCTTTATTCTGAGTAACAATCCACGCAATTTGGGTAACATTTCGTTAAGAACATTCTAGAGTTTCTAGAATGTCAGAGATATTAACAGTACAATAACACATTGCCTGCAAATAATACCACATATCTGATAAAAAATAACAATATACGCAAGATTTATAACAAATTTGTAGCTACAAGTACCACAGAATAGCTAATCAATGCCACATTACTATTTCGATTAAATTTCGTTCATAAATTCATTTCGTTCGGTTATATAAGATTGACATTCATAGAAATAGATGATATGATGAAGCTAAATCACAAAATTTCTTTAAAAGACACGTTTTGCGAATGTTGATATCAATATGTGAAAGTTGAGATAAAATATCATGTATAAATATAGCTATTCCTTCACAACATACACTAGGTTTAAAAATTTATCACAAACGTATTCAAAGTTTAAAATTAAACCACAAATATCATTTTATATGTCGTAAAATCTGTATTTGATACATTCTCGAAGTTATTTGTTAAGGAATTTTAACAGGATGGTTCGTTATCGTCACCAGTACCAGATTGCCCGCATGTAATACTACATGTTTGCTATAAAATACAATGCAAACCTAGCGAATAACGTGTTTACAGATTATGATACCACATAATAGGTTTCCAGTACCACATTACTAATTCGATTAATTTCGTTCATAAATGCACATTGATCGAGATTTACAAGATTAACAACTTGTAAATGTATGATTTGATCCATTTATCACACCAAATTCCTTTAAAAGCCACATTGTTCGATGAAGGTGGATGATAGTGAAACGAGCCAGCAATTTTGTAACACATAAACAACGTTCGGTAACATAATTTAAGTAACCGGTAACAGTTAAATAGTTTTTAGTAACACGGTTCGATACCATATTGCCAAAATCCCCAAATCCCGCTCAAATCCACAAATCCCGCCCAAAATTTACCATGTATCGTAAATCCGTTTAAAACCCATATCTTTTGGAGCATTAACATGTTTACAGCTTGGGGTTATTGTTGCGAATGCCACCAATCTCCATAAACACATAAACCTAAACCCCAGTACGATAAGGCAGCACTTTGTAACAAATTAAACAACGTTTTTCAGTAACATAATTTAAGTAACCGATAAACAGTTAAATAGTTTTTAGTAACACGGCCCGATACCATATTGCCAAAATCCCAATCCAGCCAAATCCCCAATCCCGCCCAAATCCACAAATCCTGCCCAAAAATTTACCATGTATCGTAAATCCCCAAATTCCGCCCAAATCCCCAAATCCCCAAATCCACAGTAATGTTTATTGTTATTTAGTAACAACTCATGTACTTTTAGTAACACTTTCGTTTAGAACAAGTAACACTTCTATTTTATTTAGTAACAGTTCCACTCAAATAATCGAAACAGGCTGCTACAAAACATACCCACATCAATACATATGAAAACCAAAGTAGGCCGTAGTATAAACACTTCAGATAAAAAAAAGTAACGGTTCGATTTCATATAGTAAACAGTTCCATGCCAAATTATCGAAACAGCCTGCTAATAAAATTACCATATCAAATACTTATGAAAAACAAAAGGAGATCAGGATATAACCACTTCGGATATTCCAAGTAACTTTTGAGGGTAGTAACAATTAAGAACCCCAAATTATCGTAACAGGTCTGCTAAGAAAAATAAAATAAGACATCGATGCTTAAAACAAAAATACATCATAATATACCATCTTAGAAAATCCAAGTAACGTTTTCTATTCATGAAGTAACAGTTCTGGGTAGTCGATTGTGCTCGATTCTGCGAAAATGGGTTTCGATTAGCGAATATATATAAAAATGCATAAAAAAAACAGTTTACTATCGGGAAGTAACATTTTATCAGTTTAAAGTAATTGTTTGGTTATTACGGTAACAAGTCGTCAGATCTATGTAACATAAATATCGCGTCGAATACCACTTCAGAGAACCCTTTACGAAGGGTATTTTAGTAAAATATAGTTTGGGCCTTTACCTTTGAATTTTTTAAAAACTGGTCCTTTAAACTAAAGATTATTCTGACAGGGCCTGATCACTAAATTAAAACTTTTCTAGGGCCTGATCCGTAATTGCCCCATAAAATAACTGTTTTCTTTGAATGACATAGTAGATATAAATATAGTACAAGTAGGAAAAATGTCAACTTCGTTTCTTGGTGCAGTTTGTTAGTCTTATCCTTCTACACGCAACATTACCTTGATAACCTACAAAGCCAACGTTATATACACACACACACACACACTTCTGACTAATAAAAATATCAGAAATTTGGATCATTAACTATACCCACTTTGTTTAAGATCAAAACATATACTAATTACAAATACATGTCATTAATTCCATACGTCGTATTAAATTTGATTTATCGATCATGATTTCGACGAAATAAGTCAGTAAGCCATGTCGGCAGCCACATGATTGAAAAAAATATTCGACGTTTCATGAAGTTAGTGTCTTCTTTTTACAAATTAACCTCCAAAAATCGGAAAATATAATGATTCGAATTTATAATTATTTACAAGTGCAACAAAAGTCTTGTACCTTTCTTTCAGGTGGTTTGGCAGATCTATCTATCTATCCAACACCCTAATTCAACATGCAATAACTAATTAAAAATACATATATTTTCTATACACTATATTTCCTAGCTTACCTACGATGCATATTTCCACTACCAACGGTCGGTTGTTTATATAACCACAAGATCTTAACCACATTTCTGAAGCCAAGTTTCATCGATATCATATACATCTTACTACATACATCATTTTCCTCCCAGTTATTACTCTCTCAAATTGTTTATTTTCTTTCGATTTCGAAGGAAAAAAGAGAGAAAAACAAATATGGGTAATTGTCAAGCAGCTGAGTCAGCCACGGTGTTAATACATAACCCAGACAATAGAGTTGTACAGAGAATGTATTGCTCTGTGAACGCAAACGTTGTAATGCGCTCAATCCTGGGTATTACGTGGCTCAAATTATATCTAATAATAATAACAATAACAATAACAATAATAATAATAATAATAAGAATATGGCTGTGGTGAAGAAGCTCAAGCTTTTGAGGCCCGACGACGCTTTGGTTCTTGGGCAGGTCTATCGTCTCATCAGCTTTGAAGGTATCTGATCTTTAAAACAAGTCATTCTACAGCTTTGAATTTTGTTTTTTTTTTTTTAAAAAGTCGTTTGTTGTTTCGAATAAGAAAGTATTTAATATTTTCATTTTACCCCTTACATTAAATAAAAAATTAATTGAGAGAACTAGGACTAGCGAAAACCCATTATAGAGAAGAGAAACCCATAATTACGGTCTTTACACACATGAAGGATAGTTTCAAAAACCTCTTTGTTCAGAATGTTATTTCTCTAAATTATCATTTTACCAATTGGTCATAGGTTGAAATTTCGTGAGAAGTTTATTATGGTTTGAAATAGTCACATAGACCAAAGAATATTATTAGTCGCGTTGGTGGTCTGATATCGTTACATAGTCGATAATGAGGTTCATATCAATTGATATTGATTTTGGTCGTTGTGTGAGGAGTACGTTGATAATGTGTCGGGATATCTAACTACAACGTAAAAACAAATAAAATAGAAAAAAAAAAAAATGGGCTTTTACACCAATTGGGCTAATGTCATACTCACAAGTCACAATTATACATTAGAAGCATGAATTGCTATATGTCAAATTTTCTTTTTTAATTTTTCCTGCGAAGATGTGCTCAAAGGTTTTGCGACCAACAAGTGCACGAACTCATCGAGGGAGGAAACATCTATCAAAGTAGCTTTGCAGAGGCAAATCGCCATGGCGGCGGCGGCGGTGGGCAATGGAGACCGGCGTTGCAAAGTATACAAGAGCTTGGAACGACTCCATGTAATAAATAATTGGAGAAAAAATAAAGAAGACTTGGTTTTAAATTTTTATTAAAGACGCGTTTTAATACTAAATACACACATATCTATCGGTGCCATTATATTTTTCCGAACGTTATATGCCGAAACATTTATTGATATCAATGTCACATTTGATAACAGTTTTCTTAAAATATATCCTAAAAAAGACAAATATGTTCTTCTAAGAAAATGTTTTATAATGAACAAAGTCAGTGAAATATTATTTTCTTTGTAAAAGAACAAGTTTACCAAAATGAGCGTTACTTTCATTATACATCAACATCACTATAGCTGTCCAGACTCCAGTTGGTGGAGGAGGGGGCCAGCCCGTAGCTTGTGCAGTTTGGAGGGGCGGAGGTTGGCCCACCCGCCTAGAACATTTTGGGTTTTTTTTTTATTTTAATTTTAAAATTTAATTTACTAATAAGTTTATTAGTTATGTTATGTTTTAAAAAATTACGTATAAATATGCCATTAATTATGTGTTAATTAATAAATAGGGCATTAAGTAGACATAGTGAATGA
Organism: Craterostigma plantagineum; assembly: GCA_027422505.1. Classification (NCBI taxonomy): domain Eukaryota; kingdom Viridiplantae; phylum Streptophyta; class Magnoliopsida; order Lamiales; family Linderniaceae; genus Craterostigma; species Craterostigma plantagineum. The sequence goes on along the minus strand of JAPQWV010000236.1, from coordinate 816,576 downwards.
ATCATTAACTAGGTTATCTAATTAATTTTGTATTTATTTCTCATATAATATATTATATAATATATAAAATTACAATGGCAGGCTGCCCCGCCCCGCCAAGCCCAAGCCCGAGGCCCGCATGGGGCGAGCGAGCCGGCGGGCCACATGCTTAATTGACGACTTTATACATCACACTTAGAAAATAATTTATGACCTTGAAGCCGAGTTAAAATTATTGAGTAGCTCACATATGTTTAAGTCCAAATAAAAGACTAGTTATGAGGTTTAAGTCGACTAAAATGATATACTGTGCTATCGCATGTTAAATTCTATCTAAACTAACAATTAATCGAAGATCAATACAGTCCAAAATTGGTAACTTCATGAACTTAGCATCTCAAAAAACGAAGGATCAGAAACACTCATTCGCCAAACATTGAGGACTAAAATTGTCGTCTTCCACGTAATAAAAGATAATCCTTTTCAAGACCGAAACATCGTTAACATCCAAGTCTTAGATAACGTTGCCTAATCATTCGTGTTTCAAACATATACTCCATTTGTTCCTAAATACAAGTAACGCACACATATTAAGAAAATAAACAAATCTCTACTGTATACATAATTAATTATATTATCGTATTTAAGTTAATTATTTTATTTAAGATGATGAGTGAAGTTGTATAATCAAGCTAATTTCTTGAAAAGGCAAAACGACCGTAATAAAATATGAAAAAGAAGTCTAAAACTGACTTATTTTTAGTAACAATATCATTAAGATGATCATTAGCGAGAGGACACGGTTCAATCTTGACGTTGTCCACTCTCAATCCAAGAAAAATCTGCAGATTAGGTAATTAATTACCTTACTAAATTTGGGACAAAGTCGTGCACCAAGAACAATTATTCGTTTAGCAACTCCTTTTCCCCTCATCATGAGTGGCCTTTTTCTCTCTGTCTGAGTGTTCTATCCCCATCATGAGGGCCCCCCCTCTTCATACGTGCTTCAATCCGAATTATCCAAGAAACCATGTCGCCTCGTCTTTCTCTGTTCCCTTCTAGTCGGTGTCATATCAACTAATAAGTCTTTTTCTATTTCTTTTTCCCTACTTCTATCCAGTACTTTGACGAGTTGTCTGTTTCTTTCTCTTTGTTGTATTGCAGAGGACGCCAAAAATACTAAAGATCTGTCACGCTAGGTTACTCTTCTGAAATAGCCTCTAGTCCATGGATCCCAATGGTGTTGACTCAACGGAGGAGGAACTGGAAGGCATACATATTTCTCATATAGAATCTTCCTTGGCAGGGCAGCATGGCTATTTTGCGGAAGTTGGTCGTATTTTGTCACGGAAGACATTCAACTTCGAGGCCATGAGGAAGACCCTTACGTCGGCTTTTAATACTGTCAAAGGTTTTGAGATAAAGAAACTTGATGATCATCGTTTTCTCCTTTTGTTTAACCATACAGTGGATAGGCTTAGGGTCCTACAATCTTCTCTTGGGCATTTGAAAAACAGCTCATAGTTCTTAATAGACTTGAGGGAGGGTCTGACCCAAACATCGTAGGCATGGATAAATGTGCGTTCTTTGTTCAGGTCCACAACCTTCCGTACTGGCCAACACGGAGAAGATGATATCGCACATCGAATCAATTTGGGTGAGTATATTGAGTATGACAGCAGTCAAAAATCAATGTCACTTCCTTACATACGTGTCCGTTGTCTCATCGACATCACGAAACCACTAAGGCGATCCCTGAAGCTTATTGTGATAGCCTTTACCTACGATCACCTACCGAATTTCTGTTATTATGTGTGGCTTATTAGACCATACAATGAAAGCTTGCGAAATTCAGTTTGAGGATGACTACAAGGACCCGACCCAGAAGTATCCGTATAGCCCTTCTCTTAGAGCTACAAAGAATGCAGCATCAACGGAGAGAATCAAAGGATCTGCATAAAAGCACCACCGGAGTCCGCATGTTCAAATGGACAATGATTACCCAATTTCCGGGACTCTAGCTTTCAAGCTGGCCCAATCATCCTTAATCACGTGTGAGGGTCCCCAAAGTCATGCCCTTCCCTTATTAGTCCTCCATATCCAAAAGGTACATTTAATATCCCTAAATATCCACTTAAATCTCCCACTCAATATAGCCTTAATACGGAAACTGTAAATGTTTCTAACCATCTTCTAAACTTTCCAAAAAACCATCCCTAATTATCCCACCCCGCAACCCAAACCACTTCCTCACCCGAAACCGTAACCGTCATTCCTAAGGCCCCACAGAACTTGAGTATACCCAAAGCCGACCCTAAACACTCAGATGAGCAGAGCAAACTAAGTCGGCTCTCACCCAAACCCTAACCTACCACAGCGTGTTCTTCTGTGAAATCTGCAGCCTCTCAGCCAAACCCAAATATTACCTGAACCCAAATGAGCTCCCTTCATCCAATAGTATACCTAGTATCCCAAGCGACACCATCAAAATTAATGATGATCCCCCAGCCCCTATCCACAAGCCACAATCCACAACCCATCTGCCATTATCCCTGGTTATAAACCTTCTGCAGTTCTACAACCACTTCTCCAGAAATATGTGTCGGGATCCTCTATGATTGATATCACCACTGATGATCGAGGCATTCCCGCTGAAAAGGAGCTACAGTCACTACTTCCCATCAAAGAAGAACCATCTCAGAATACAAACGAAAAGACTAAACGATTGAGTTTGAAAGCTAGGGCTCGTGCTAACTCGGGTGCTAAATTGAGATGCGAGACTTGTTACCCAAAAAGAGGAAACTCGAATATGGTGAAGTTAGTATAGCAGCGAACGACTCATGCTTTCTACTTTAGATTACATGAACACTACTAAATCATCGGCGGAGGCCGCGGGTCAGCCCCGCCGGGAGCAATGGGTCTCCTCGGATGGAACTGTAGGGGCTTGGGAGGAGCCTCTACGGTTCACGAGTTTGGAAATCTCGTTCGTTCTTACCACCCGAGCGTGATTTTCCTTATCGAAACCAAATGTGGTAAAATTCGTTTGAGTTTATTAAAAGAAAGTTTAATATGTATGGTTTGTGTCGTGGACGACAGAAAAGAGGGGCTGATTATGTTGTGGAATAAGGAGATGCACGTCTCTTCGCTCTTATCGACCCATCATATTGATATATGGATCAACGATGGTGACTCTAATGGATGTTGGCGTCTTACAGGTTTTCATGGTGATTCATCTACAATACAGCGAAAGAATAGCTGGAAGCTTCTATCTCGACTAAGCGATCAAGGATATTCAAAGTGGTTGTGCTTTGTGGATTTTAACGAGATTCTCGATCAGGAGGAGAAATTAGGCCCCGCCACGACAAATGTCTTACTTCCGTGACTGTCTACTCTATTGTGGCTTATCGGTCTTAGGGTTTTCAGGTCGACAATTTACTTGGTCTGACCACATGGAAACTCCGCATACTATTTATGAGCGCCTAGACATAGCCTGCCCTTCGTCAGACTGGATTGACCTATACCCGCATTCGGTCACGCGTCATATTCCCACTTTTCTCTTCTGATCATTGTGCCCTGGTTGTTGATTTGAATCCTCATCGCACAAGTAGTGACCCTTTTGACCGGTGGTTCAAATTTGAAGCAAAGTGGATGTTGGACGTTGAGTGTGAGAAAATTATCAAGAATGCTGGCAGGTGCCTTCTTGCATGCAAGATCCCGGGCTGCTCGGACGTTGCTACAGGAAAGCCAATTTAAGTTATCTAGATGGGAGATTTTCAAGCAGACGCATGCACGGGAGAGAGAAGTTGAAAAGACACTCCATATTACACATCTACCACCTACAGACCATTCTCGGATGCCAGAGATCTCTCTGTGGAATGACCCTAATATGATACACTTCGAAAGAAGAACTACATGTTGGGAATTTACTTGGGCAGACTGCTGGATCTTTGGAATAGGATGTAGTAGTTACTGATGTTGCAGAAGCAATGCTATTTAGTGATGGAATTATTATATTGGTATAGCATGCATGCACGATGGTTCTTGTGATTTTACTCCATAATGATAGAATGACTTACATGCACTATATATAGTGCTTAATACTGGAAAGAAACAACAAACATATCGCACCGTATCTCAGACTTATATTAAGATAAGATCACCAAAATATCAAAAGGTAGATCCCTCTCTTGTCCTTACATATAATTAGTCATACGAGAGTTGCTAATTATGACTTTGAATAATCTCATCTCTTTTCCAAGATGATAGTCAAAGATTGCTAATTATCTTCATTTAACACCCCTTCGTAATTTGCAATCTTGACTTGATTCTTGAACTTCTCGAACTTCTCGGTTGTTATCGCCTTGGTTAGCATGTCCGCTGGTTGGTCATTTGTATTGACGAATTCCATGCGAATTTCTCCTCGAGTCACCAACTCTCGAATGAAATGATGACGAAGCTCGATGTGCTTGCTTCTTGCATGAAACACGGGATTTTTTCGTCATCGCGATAGCTGACATATTATCACAGTGAATCGTGGTTGGTTCTTTTTGCTCAAACTTTAAATCTTTCAAAATTCTTCTAAGCCAATTGCTTCGCAAGCGGCGTCAGTAGCAGCAATATATTCGGCCTCCGAAGAAGATAATGCAACTGATTTTTGCTTTCTTGAGCTCCATGATATTATATTAGAACCAAGACAGAAAATATAGCCGGAAGTACTTTTTCGATCATCCATCGAACCGGCCCAATCACTATCGCTATAACCGACCAGATGAAAATTTTCCTCCTTTTTAAATTCGATGCCAAGAGTTTTGGTCCCTTTTAAGTACCTCAATATACGTTTTGCGGCAACGAAATGAATTTTACTTGGTTCGTTCATGAAACGAGATAAGAGACTAACCGAATAGGTGAAGTCCGGTCTAGTGTTGAAATAGAGCAACGAACCATTCAACTTCCGATAAAGATTCTCATCAGCCTTTTCAGCATCATCATGAATTTGAAGTTTCTCGTTTAGAGCCATCGGGGTTGACAGTGGCTTGCAGTCGCTCATGCGGAATTTCTTGAGAAGATCGTCGATGTATTTTTCTTGAGATACAAAAATTCTTCCCGGCCTTTGCTTCACTTGAATCCCAAGAAAATATTGCATTTTTCCTAAGTCCGTCATTTCAAAATTTTTCATCATGTTCTTCTTGAATTCATCCACCATGGTTTGATTAGTCCCAAAATAAATCAAGTCATCAACATAAAGGCAAATAACTAGAAGGTCATCACCTGAGTTTTTCACATAAAGTGATGATTCGCTTGGGCTTCGGTTGAAACCTAATTCAATAAAATAGCCATTTATTTTGCTATTCCAAGCGCGTGGCGCTTGTTTTAACCCATATAGAGCCTTTTTCAATCGATAGACCTTCGCTTCGTGGCCTTCAACTTTATATCCTTCGGGTTGCTCGACAAATACCTCCTCCTTGATTTCACCATTTAGAAATGCTGATTTTACATCAAGTTGATAAACAGTTACCTCGTGTTGGGCGGCTAAGGCAAGAACTGTTCGAATAGTCTCAATCCGGGCCACAGGCGCAAATGTTTCGGTGAAGTCGACTCCATGCTTTTGAGAGTAGCCTTTAGCAACGAGCCGAGCTTTATATTTTTGGATTGCGCCTTTCTCGTTATACTTGATCTTGTAGATCCATTTCAGCCCAATGGTTTTCTTTCTTTCGGTAGGTCGACGAGCTCCCATGTTTTGTTCTTTTCGATGGTAGAGAATTCCTCGTCCATCGCTTTTGTCCAGCATTCTTCTTTCGATGCTTCTTCAAATGTTTGAGGCTCGCTGGAAAATAGCATCACTTCAGTGTTTTGTAAAGTTCTTGAATCGAGCGTGTTTTCCGTGGAGGGCTTTCGTCGTCGTTGTCTTCTTGACTTGAAGGGGGAGTCGAGTTTTCCTCGACATTCTGATCCGCCGGAGAAGTTTGAGATGATGATGGATTAAGATAACTTATTTGATCAACCGATTTTACTTTCCAGTCCCAAACTGCATTTTCATCAAAAATAACATCTCGCGACAATATTATTTTATTTGTTGTTGGGTCCAATAGACGATATCCTTTGGACTCATCACTGTAGCCGATAAAGAGAAGCTTCTGACCTTTCTCGTCGAATTTCCCGCGACCTTGAGAAGGAATATGAGCGAAAGCCACACTGCCGAAGACTCGAAGATGATCGACTCTCGGCTTTTGGTCGTACCACGCCTCGCACGGAGTTTTATCTTGGACAGCTTTCGTAGGTGATCGGTTGAGAATATGGGCAGCCGAGTAGACTGCTTCGGCCCAATATTGGTTTGGAACGCCTTTCCCTTTCAACATGCTCCTAGCCATTTCAACAATTGTTCGGTTTTTTCTTTCGGCGACACCATTTTGTTGTGGCGTTCGACTCACCGTGAGTTGTCTTTTAATTCCATTTTCTTTACAATATTCCAAGAATGGATTGTACAGATATTCTCCTCCTCGATCTGTCCTTAGCGCCTTTATAAGAAGACCACTTTGTCTTTCGACAAGTGCCTTGAACCGGAGGAAGGTAGAAAACGCCTTCGACTTTTGACCGAGAAAATAAATCCATATCATCCGCGTATAATCGTCGATGAAGAGAATAAAGTACCTCTTGTTTTCCGGTGTGGGCGTTTGCATCGGACCACATATATCCGAGTGAATTAGCTCCAACGGTGCTTTGGCTCGCCAAGAAGTCTTCGAAAAGGGAAGCTTGTGCATTTTCCCGTAGACGCAACCTTCACACACATGGCTCGACTTGTGAATATTAGGAAGTCCTATAACCATGTTTTTTGCCTTCAAAAGATGAAGCGCTTCCTCATTTAGATGACCATACCGTAAGTGCCATAATCGTGACAAATCTGAATTTTCCGCCTTAAGCGCATGATTGTGGTTGAGCGGCATCACAAGGGGAAATATTTTATTCTTCATTTCGATGTTTGCGATGACCATGTTTTTCTTCTTCTCGACAATTTGGCATTTCCCATTATCAAAGTGCACCGAGAAATCCTTCTGAATAAGTTGGCCAACGCTGAGAAGGTTGTGAGATAGATTCGGCACGTAAAGCACGTCCGAAATGAGCTTCCTTTCTCCGTTCTTCGTTTGAACTGCGATTGTTCCTTTTCCTTCAGCGCTTCTTTGAGATCCGTCCCCGAGAATGATTTGAGAAGTGACTCTCGAGTTTAGATCAATAAAAAAATCACGGTTGCCCGTCATGTGGTTGCTGCACCCGCTGTCTAAATACCACATACTCTTTGATTCGCCACCGTTACTTGAGTAGAAGAGGGTTTCTTCGCTCGACTGCTCGGAGAACTTTGCGTCTTCTTTCTCTTCAGATTTTTGATGCCAACAATCCTTTTGCGAATGGTTTGGAATTTTGCATCTTTTGCATCTGAAGTAGCAATCTTTAGATTCATGGTTCGTCTTCTTGCAGATGATACACTTGGAAGATTGTTCGCCGAATTATTGAGATGGCTTTCCTTTCCAATTTTTATTCTTCTGATTTTGGCGGCCCTTGGAGTACTCCTTTCGGCTCGCTTGTTTGGATTGGAAAGCGAGTTCGGTTGATTGATTGATCGACCGAATGATTCTTTGCTCATGCGCAAGAAGCGACCCCGTCAACTCGTATATGGTCATCTTGGATAAGTCCTTCGACTCCTCAATGGCGGCAGCCACATGATCAAACTTTGGAGGAAGAAACCGCAACACCTTCTCCACGACTCTTTTGTCTGAGATCTTGTCGCCACAACTTTTGATTTGGTTTACGATCTCAGTTGTCCGAGAAGAGAAATCTCGAACGGTCTCTCTTTCGTCCATCTTGAGATTGTCAAAATCTCGCCATAGAGATTGTAGCTTCAAGGTGATTGTTTTTTTAGTTCCTTGAAACTCTTGCTTCAAAATATTCCACGCATCTTTCGCCTTTTTAACACCAAAGATACGAGGAAAAATGGATCTTCCAACGCCTTGTTGAATGTATCGTAGCACCATGGCATCCTTCTTATTCAACTCCTTTTGTGCTTTGATGGTTTCAGCGTCGTCTTTTTTGGTGGTTTTGGTGGTTTTGGAGGTTTCAACCTCATCTTCTTCGTCGGACTCGCTCTCGTCTTGGGTTGGTTCTTCGTTGTCGATCACTTCCCAAAGATCCAACGAGATAAAGAAGGTTTGCATTTGGCTACTCCAATAATCATAGTGCTCCCCTTCGAAGATCGGCACTTGACTCGGAGAATATTGAAATAACGACGGTATTGACGTCGTCGTGGCTCTGATACCAAATTTGTTGGGAATTTACTAAGGCAGACTGCTGGATTTTTTGGAATAGGATGTAGTAGTTACTGTTGTTGCAGAAGCAATGCTATTTGTGATGGAATTATTATATTGGTATAGCATGCATGCACGATGGTTCTTGTGATTTTACTCCATAATGATAGAATGACTTACATGCACTATATATTGTGCTTAATACTGGAAAGAAACAACAAACATATCGCACCATATCTCAGACTTATATTAAGATAAGATCACCAAAATATCAAAAGGTAGATCCCTCTCTTGTCCTTACATATAATTAGTCATACGAGAGTTGCTAATTATGACTTTGAATAATCTCATCTCTTTTCCAAGATGATAGTCAAAGATTGCTAATTATCTTCATTTAACACTACACTGGCGGCAACGCTGTAAAAGCGAATGGCTTCGCAATGGTGACAAGAATACTGGTTATTTTCATCGTGCCGCCACTACAAGTCAGCGGAGAAATCAGATTGGGATTCGAAACGGGCTAGATGTGTGGTGCGGAAGTCGTGCGGATACCGAGGAGACTGTTGCTGGGCATTTTCGTAACCTGTTTACTTCCATACAATCTTCAGATTTGGAGATTACTCGATCAGGAGATACAACCATGCACGATAGATTCTATGAATGAGGTGCTCCTTCAGCCATACACTAAGAGGGGGTTCGAACGGCCCTGTCTGGTATGTTTCCATATAAATCACTGGGGCCCGATGGATTCTCGCCAATATTTTCCAAAAATATTGGGATATTGTTGACGAGGAAACGTATAAATTGATTCTTGATTTCCTTAGTAGTGGTTCTGACTTCCCGGCTTTTCATGAAACCCATATAGTACTTAACCCCTAGTGTGATAGCCTCAACAACCTTACCCAGTTTCGTCCTATCACCTTATGTAATGTTGTTTACTGCATTGCATCCAAATGCATTACGAATAGGCTGAAACATTTCATGGACCAACTTATCTCCCCTAACCAATCTACTTTCATTCCCAATCGGTTAATTACTGATAATATACTTATTGCTTTCGAAACTAATGATGCGATGAATCAGAGAAAGACATGGTGAGAGGGTTATTGCTCCCTTAAACTGGACATGAGCAAAGCGTCCGACAGGGTGGAATGGTCCTTTCTGGGGCGAGTACTATGTAAGTTGGGTTTCTGTTCTTCGTTCATTAAATTGCTTATGCTTTGTATTTCCTGGGTCGAGTATTCTTTTATGCTTAATGGGCGTTGCTTTGGTTGTATTATTCCCGAAAGGGGTCTACGTCAAGGTGACCCTTTTTCTCCATATTTGTTTCTTTTCTGTACAGAAGCTTTCAGTAGTCTATCGAAGAAGGCTGAAGCGGAACGGGTATTGCATGGGATGGCAGTATGTCAAGAGGCTCCAGTTGTATCGCACCTCTTATTCGCTGATGACACGTTGGTCTTTACACGAGCGAGCGTCGAAAGCATGTGGGTGATATAAGATATACTGACAATCTATGAGCTAACCTTGGGTCAAATGGTTTTTTTTAGAATCACCGGTGGCTTTCTCCCCAAATGTGAGAATCAAGCCCGAGATCTTTGTTGCGGGGATCTTGGTATTTGCCGAGAAGCCAAACACAATCTTTATCCTGGGCTGCCTTTAGTCATGGGGAGGAACAAGAAGGAAGTATTCAACTACGTACGAGATAGATTTTGAAAGCGTGTAAGGGGATGGTCTAAAAAGATGCTCTCCCAAGCCGCCCGTGAGATACTCATCAAAACTGTTCTGCAACCATCCCGACGTATGCAATGAGTGTTTTCCAATTACCATCTTCATTGGTTCGGGATATCCAGAGAAGGGTTTCTCGGTGTGGAGCACTTGCGATAAACAAAAACTCGATAGGGTCTCATGGGAATCAGTGTGGAGCGCTTGCGATAAACAAAAACTCGATAGGGTCTCATGGGATAACTTATGCAAGCCAAAAACGAAGGTTTCCGTGATATTAAATTGTTTAACAAGGCTCTTCTAGCTAAACAGGTTTGGCGAATCTTCACTAAGCCTGATCCCTTCTCTCTCGACTGCTTAAGGCACGATATTTCCCAAATGGCAGCATTATGAATGCGGCGGCCATAGGTTCGAGACCTACGAGCACATGGCGGGCCATCAGTGCTGCAAGACCGACTGTCCAGGCGAGCTTTCATTGGCAAGTTGGAAACGGACGGAGTATTAATGTATGGACGGACCGCTGGCTTCCATAGCCGAGATCTTTTCGTGTCATCACCCCAGTTTGTAGGCCGTTCGAGGATATGACCGTGGCTGATCTCTTCTCTTCGCGGACGGGGGAGTGGTCAGTATCATTAGTTCAATCCATGTATTTAGCCATTGATGTGAACATGATTTTGGGCTGCCCTTTAAGTGTGATGAATGGTCCCGATAAAGTCGTTTGGCACTATACGAAGCACGGTGCATTCACGATTAAGTCAGCATATCACATGTCCCGACAACTGGTACCTCGAGATTAGGCGTCCTCAAGCTCGATGCTTAATGAGTGGGGTTTTTTGTGGAATGCTAAGGTTCTCCCGAAGGTCAAGGTCTTCATTTGTGGCTCTGTATGAAAGCCCTGCCTACAACTGCTAACATTGTCGATCGCCACTGCTTTCCTCAAGCCTTATGTAAACGTTGTGGCAATCCTCGAGAAGATGAATGGCACGTGTTCATGCATTGTCCCGAGTCCAAGTTGGTTTGAAAGGAATCTGGCTTACCACTCGATATTGTTCACTGATGGTCTTCATCTGTGACGCCATGGCTGCGGGATTTACATAACCTTCTCAGCCCTCTGAATTTCGAACTCCTTCTCTCGGTATGCTGGGCTATTTGGCATTTTCGCAACAAATGGCTCATGAAATCTGAGGTGTTTTCTCCAAGAAGGGTGATGACGAAGGCAATGGATGGAGCTCAACATCGGTCAATTTCAACTACTGCTATATCGGTCGATAAGGTTCTGCAACCCCTCATTTGGCGTCCCCCGAGCATTGGGATAATAAAACTTAACTTCGACGGAGCGATTCATCAGGAGCGTAATGGATATAGGTGTTATTGCCCGTAACAGTGATGGTGCATGTTTCGGCCGGTGGTCGAAGTTTTTCTCGGGGGAGTTTGATTCTGTAGTTTTTGAAGCTCTTGGCGCTAGATGGGCTCTTTTAGTGGCTCGGTTTTATCCAAACTTTGAACATCCCTAATATAAATCATCTTCTATAAAATAAAAGAACAATTGTAATACCCGTAAAATCTAATTACGAGACTTACAGAATAATTAACCGTGAAAGTACCTAATTTGAGACTTTATGGAATTAATTAAATAAAGAAGTTAAGACTATAGGAGAATCAGTTGTAACACACGAATTATTTGGTGACTAATGTACTAATATTTTTAGTGCTTTACTTGACTTGTGTGTTATGTGAATTTCGTGCTACATGTATTACGACAATATATGTGCCAATATGACTTCGTGCTAGGTGTTATGTGCATGTTATATGATTTATGACTTATGAGATGAATTTAAGACTTAGGAAATTTTGAATGACATTTATACATGGGAGCTTTAGAAAAGAATCGATTAAGGTAAATTAATAAAGGATGAATCTCGATCGATCTTAGCTAGGGTCAAGAGTCGATCAATTTAAGTAAGATGAAATACGATTTATTTCTATGCTTATAATACAAGACCTAGAATCAATGAGGTTGAATTAAACATATAGAAATCGATCGATTTCAATAGTCTAAGTATTTAAATCGACCGATGATGACATGGAGGCTGTGATTAGGGTTAAATCGGGCAATGTTGGGAATAAATATACATATCTATATCTAATTTTCGTCGAGTTATGTGAGCAAAGAATCGATCGAATTTCCATGCATGAGAAGATTGAAATCGCCGAATAAATGAGGATTAGACAATCGAGCGATTATATTCATTTTTGGTATGAAGTCTCGATTTTCTAATCTAAACTAAATCGGCCGAATGTAGCATGGAAACTTAAACAAATCGTGAAAACATAGTTTCTATCGATTTTGTCACACATGAAAGAGCTAGAATCGGCCGATAGTGAGGTTAATATATGATAGAGTCGCGGAATTGTACATTAATAATTTATTAAGGTATATCAACTAGGTTTCGATCGATTCCTGTACATAAAGATGTTGAAATTGCCGAGCAAGAAAAGTTGAATCGGACGAGGTATGAGCCATTCAAGAATCGGCCGATTTCAATATTTAAAAAGTGTAGAAATCGCCGAGCTTGATGCAAGTAAGAATCGACCGATTCTCATAAAGGCTAAATCGCCGAACACATGGAGTTGAAAACGGGTGAATGCATAAGCTAAACTAGAATCGGCCGATGATAGAATAGATTTAGATAAACTCTGAGAAAAAGGTTTCGGCGATTATGACCTAAGGAACTAACTTCCGCCGTGAAAAGAACTACAAGAATTAGTATCGGCCGATTTGACAGCATGGTGTGAGAAGAATTGACCAATCACAAATTAGATAAAGTTGAATGTTCAAAAGGCACGTAAGGATTTCTTAACCTAAGGGGAAAAATAATAGCTTAGTCAGCTAGTTGTCCCATCAACCCCCATACCCTAGTCTATGTCTTTAATCCTTATCAAATAAGGTAACGAAAAGTGTAAGTTCATATAAGAAATAAAAGAGTGAAGAAAACCCTCATATACCCAAACCCAAGCAAAAAGAAAAAGAGAAACCGAGGGAAGCACAAAACAACGAACTCCTCAAGCTAGCTTAGGATTCGAAGTTGGTAAGTAGAAATTCTTACTTCAAGTTGTTATGATTTCCATTACTGGGTTATTTGGTTAAATTATACTTAGGATTGAGGAAACTTAAGGAATTTACATGTACCATAGACGGCAAAAACCCTAACTTGGGGTATAAATTCATATTTGAGGGCTTCCTTGAGATTAGCTAAGTATTGGGTAGCCTAACATGTTTTAAGGCTTATAACCTTAGTATAAGATTATCTTTGGATAAGTGATGGACGTTTTAGAGTGGAATAGAATTTTAGAACTTATGAATTCTGGGTGAATGAGCTATGAATTTGGTTTAGATGAAGATTTGAAGGTCTCGGTCAAAAATATGAAAGCATAATATCATATAATCGGGCGATTTAAGAACTAGTAGAACTCGACGAAACTAGTCCATGCAGAATCAATCGGACGATTGAATAGATTAAATTGCATATAAATCGAACAGCGTTGAAGCTAGGTGAAATCGGGAGAAATGATGATTAATGAAGATCTCAACGTTTAGGTTTATGAACACCTCAAGTCGGGCGATTTGATCAACACTTAGCCAAAAAGAGATGGGCGAAACCAACTAATGAACTTGACAAGTCGGGCGAGACATGATTGCATGCAAGACGAATCGGGCTATTTGGAGACCACGTGGCACATGACGAAACCAAGCAAATCAAATCAGGCGATTCTAATGGAAGATAGACAAATCGGACGATGCCAGTAGAAAAGAACACTCGGCGAAACCAAGCCCCCATGCATGAACAAATCGGGCGAATGTAGGTTTTATAACTAGTCGGGCGGAAGCATGTTCTAAAGCATGATGGAATCGGGCAAAACTCATCTACATGCATAAACTCATCTAGGCATTGAGGAAGCAAATCGGGCGACTCTAGGATTTAAACCAATCGAGTCCTACATGTGAGGATTCCAATCGAGCGTTGATCGAACTTAAATAATCTTGACTCCAACTTAGCGTAGATTGGAAATGTGGTGGTGGTGACTTAGGGTTTTAACAAAATAGTGGAGTCAAAACAATTTATTTCGGTCTGGTTACTTAATAGAGACGTGACACTAATACCATGATGTTTCTATTTAAAGGTCGAACCACAGGAAATTCCCACGACATTTAGCTTAATTTGCTTGGACGACAGATAAGTGGGAATTTCAACTACAACACATAATGTGTGCATGATTTATGTGACTAGCTGCCTATATGATACTACTTCATTTATTACGTGACGTGAATTTCATGTTTCATATGAAATGACATGGCAAGTATTTCTGCATTATACACATAAGCATTCTCATGTGCATACACGAGTCACACGAGGGTTACAAGACACGAACACGTGTGATACATGGTCGCCTGTGCACGATATATAGTTGCCGATATTGGTATCTGATGTCGACCCGTTGTTGAGTCACGGCTCTTCTGTGCTACCATGGCGATTCACGATGCCGAATTACAAGACATGTTCAAGTCAAGACATGTACACCTGGAGGATGCGACCTGATGGTATAAGCTGCACCGAGGGTATCTCGAATGTTGACGACCTCAGAGTAGGCTATCAGCATGGAAGCACCAGCGTGTCATGGTGCATTGGGACTGAAAGGCGCCTTAAGATTTAACGCAATTCGGTAGGGTTAGCCTCTCAGTGGGATCACATTGGGATGGAAAGACACCATAGGGATAAACACATTGCGTATAGTTAGCCTCTCAGTGTGTGCACTGCCACATATATATATATATATATATATAATATATATATATATATATATCCTAGTGGATTTGAGCTCCATGAATGGTGCATAGTAAGATGGAAAGCCGAGGGCCCAAATACATGACAAGAAAAGACATGATAAGAAATACGTGAGGGTTAGAAGGCATGGGCGCTGAGCCCTTGCTAGTTACGACACGTGCACAGCACGCATAAGTCCCACTTACTCAGCTTTATAGCTCATCCCATGATTTATGTGTTGTAGGTACGATAGAGTCGAGTTGAGAAACGTCACGGCTAAGGCAGGCTGACGGCGATACTCCACGGTCTTTTGAGGGCAACGCTGTACCTGGATGACGACCTGTGGAGCGATATTAGTGTGTTTTGATATTATAGATGTTTTGCGGCTTCGGCCTTTGTATAATTAAGACAATCTAAATTACTTTGGGTGTATATATAATATTGTAGGAAAACGTTTTTAAATATGGGCCTTTTGTGGCTTACGTTGCGGAACTCCTCCATCAAATATGATTAGAAAGTCAGGGTCGTTACATGTGGTATCAGAGCGTAGGTTAGAGGTTCTGTAGACTGTCCATGTACAGCCGCTCAAAGTCTGGAGGATCAGCCTTGCCTGTAAGCTTATTGTCTTACATGATTATGTGCTTACAATAATGTGCCTCATTGTTTGACTAAATTGTAGAATGACTAGCGAACCTAGAGAGCGCGTTGGTGAGTCAAGTCGTGGGGTTACATCTGAGTCCCTATGAACGAACGAGACTCAGTACTTTTGCACCTTACTGAACTGATCCAATGGCAATCGGATCAGATCAGTGACCTTAAAGATCAAGTCGGCGAACTCAATGATTTGGTCTATAAGCTCGTCGATGCTCAAAATTCCTCCGGACCCCGTAGATCATCGACTGCGAAGATCCTAGGAAAGGGACTCCCAATGCCGAATCTCCCAACTTCTATGAACACTACTAAACCCACTAGGAAGGAGGCCCAAATTTCCCAACACCAGAAAGGAAAATGAAAAATGGAGGATAGGTCAGAGCCAGAAATGCGCAAGAAACCTTTAATTTTCAGAGACCCTCACAATGTTCAGATAATTCATCAAGGACCTCAAGATATGCAACCAAGGCCAACCCAGATAAAAACTACTCCCCATAATCACCTCGAATTCTGTACCTCCATGCCCCCAGTGTCGACGCCAACACCTAGGCATTTTCCATTCGCAGTATGCCAACTGCTTCAAGTGTGTGAAGCGAGGCATTTTGTTAAAATATGTGGGACGTATACACCACCGATGGAACCAGACCAAACACCGACCCAGCCCTCCCCAATTCCTCCACGGATGTCTAACCTAAATCTAGAAGAAACAGAATCCTTTCCACAAAAATGACGAGTACGTTAATGATTTATAATGTACCTATGAGCTATTGCTAATCCTAGGAAATTGAGCCACACATTTAGATGTGTCGCCAATATTGTGTGCTAAAGGAGGGAAAGCCTTCTACCTTTCTGAATAGAGTGATATATTAATCGGCCACATGGATGTCCAGTGCGGAATGATTAAGTGTTGGAAAATACTTCGTTATTAGTTAGTACAGCCGCCTGAGTATCGATCTATGATTATGAGATAGGCTTTCCAAAGTATGAAGCCATACCTGATTTCCCTAGGAATGATTATAAGCCTCAATTTGCCAAGGGGGAAAATATCCACCTGCGAGTAAGACCAGCCAAAGTAGAATTTCTCAACATTTGATCTAAAGATTTAGTAACTTCTGAGGATAAGTTGCGAACCTTTCTCCCATCTATGACCAAAATAGTGCCTGTAGCTATCAAGAGCGCTGACGTATATTCCGATAATGTCCCAAGCTTTCTTTCGATCGAGTTATGATCAAAGAAAAATTTCTTCTACCTAGAATATTTTATTTTAGAATTAGACGATGAAGCCATATCTTTCCCACACCACGAGTTGTATTCCATAATATCAGCATATGACTTCATGCTCCAGTCTTTCTCACCCTTCTGTGAGTTACACATGTTCAGTATCAGAGTGGCGTAGCGGAAGCTTGATGGAAGCTCCCAATTTCCACTCTTTGCCTGAATCAGAATTATAGCCCTTCTCGTTAGCTTATCAAGGCGACGCTGATTTGAATAGATTAGATGATTTTTGTACCCACTCCATCAAGAATTTATTTGAAAACTTCGAGACAAGGCAGATCCTATGTTAATTCTAATGATCCTGCTTCTATTCCTTCGACTTCGAATAGAATGCTTTTCCTTCTTGGGCTCCTAACATCACATGAATGTTTTCCAGTCTAGAAATGGAGGGTAGGCAGATCTTCTTAGGGGGGAGTAAGCTACGAACACTTCGTAGGTCACTTTTCCCCTATTAAAATTCAATAGGGTAGAATACATTAAACCAAGTAGTTTTCAGGATTTTCATTATCCGATTGAGTTTCGCAAGACTAGCGGTCTCAAATTTTTGCACTTAATTCAACATTCTCTGTCCTATATTCTATCATCTTCAAGGATTTTCCGAACCCTCTACTGGTCTTCTACCATCAAGAAGAAAGACTTTTAGCCAAGGTCATCCATTGAGGCAAAGAGGAGTAACGACAAGTTACACTCCTTCCCTTCCAAATAAAATCTCATTTTATCCTCAGAAGGATACATTCTCCTTTCTCTACGAAATTTTCTTTAAGGCTAACTAGGTGATTTTCCTACCGATCGTCACCCGAATCATTCTAGCTGACAGAATTTCGGGGGCGAAATTCTTTTAAGGGGGAGATGATGTAATACCCGTAAAATCTATTTACGAGACTTACAGAATAATTAACGGTGAAAGTACCTATTTGAGACTTTATGGGATTAATTACATAAAGAAGTTTAGACTATAGGAGAATCAGTTGTAACACACGAATTATTTGGTGACTAATGTACTAGTATTTTTAGTGCTTTACGTGACTCGTGTGCTATGTGAATTTCGTGCTACATGATATATGTATTACGGCAATATATGTGCCTATATGACTTCATGCTAGGTGTTATGTGTATGTTACATGATTTATGACTTATAAGATGAATTTAAGACTTAGAAAATTTGAATGACATTTATAGATGGGAGCTTTAGAAAAGAATCGATTAAGGTAAACTAATAAAGGATGAAACTCGATCGATCTTATCTAGGGTCAAGAGTCGATCAATTTAAGTAAGATGAAATATGATCGATTTCTATGCTTATAAGGCCTAGAATCGATGAGGTTGAATTAAACAAATAGAAATCGAACGATTTCAATAGTCTAAGTATTTAAATCGACCGATGATGACATGGAGGTTTAGGGTTAAATCGGGCAATGCTGGGTATAGATATACATATCTATATCTAATTTTCGTCGAGTCATGTGAGCAAAGAATCGATTGAATTTCCATGCATGAAAAGATTGGAATTGCCGAAATGAGGATTAGACAATCGAGCAATTATATTCATTTTGGGTATAAAGTCTCGATTTTCTAATCTAAATTAAATCGGTCGAATGTAGCATGGAAACTTAAACAAATCGTGAAAACATGGTTTCGATCGATTTTGTCACACATGAAAGAGCTAGAATCGGCCGATAGTGAGGTTAATATATGATAGAGTCGTCGAATTGTACAATAATAATTTACTAAGGCATATCAACTAGGTTTCGATCGATTTCTGTACATAAAGATTTGAAATTGCCGAGCAAGAAAAGTTGAATCGGACGAGGTATGATCCATTCAAGAATCGGCCGAATATTTAAAAGTGTAGAAATCGCTGAGCTTGATGCAAGTAAGAATCGACCGATTCTCATACATGTAAAAGGCTAAATCGCCGAACACCTGGAGTTGAAAACGGGCGAATGCATAAGGTAAACTAGAATTGGCCGATGATAACATAGAGATTTAGATAAACCTTGAGAGCATGGTGTGAGAAGAAAGTGACCAATCACAAATTAGATAAAGTCGAATGTTCAGAAGGCACGTAAGGATTTCTTAACCTAAGGGGAAAAATACTAGCTTAGTCAGCTTGTTGTCACATCAACCCCCATACCCCTAGTCTATATCTTTTTATCCTTATCAAATAAGGTAAGAAACGAAAAAGTGTAAGTTCATATAAGAAATAAAAGAGTGAAGAAAACCTCATAAACCCTAAATCTAAGCAAAAAGAAAAAGAGAAACCGTGGGGAGCACAAAACAACGTACTCCTAAAGCTAGCTTAGGGTTCGAAGTTGGTAAGTAGAAATTATTACTTCAAGTTGTTATGATTTCCATTACTGGGGTTATTTGGTTAACTTATACTTAGGATTGAGAAAACGTAAGGAATTTACATGTACCATAGACGGCAACAACCCTAACTTGGGGTATAAATTCATATTTGAGGGTCTCCTTGGGATTAGCTAAGTATTGGGTAGCCTAACGTGTTTTAAGGCTTATAACCTTAGTATAAGATGATCTTTGGATAAGTGATGGATGTTTTAGAGTGGAATAGAATTTCAGAACTTACGAATTCTGGGTAGAATGAGCTATGAATTTGTTTTCGGGTAGATGAAGATTTCAAGGTCTCGGTCAAATGTGAGAGCATAATATCATATAATCGGGCGATCAGAACTAGTAGAACTCGGTGAACTAGTCCATGCAGAACCAGGCGGACGGTTGAATAGATTAAATTGCATATAAATTGGACAATGTTGAAGCTAGGTGAAATCGGGCGAAATGATGACTAATGAAGATCTCGGCGATTTCGGTTTATGAACATCTCAAGTCGGGCGATTTGATCAACACTTAGCCAAAAAGAGATCCAATCGGGCGAAACCAAGTAATGAACTTGACAAGTCGGGCGAGAATGATTGCATACAAGATGAATCGGGCGATTTGGAGACCATGTGGCACACGGCGAAACCAAGCTAATCAAATCGGACGATTCTAATGGAAGATAGATGAATCAAATGACGCCAGTAGAGTAGAACACTCGGCGAAAGCAAGCCCCCATGCACGAACAAATCGGGCGAATGTAGGTTTTATAACCAGTCGGGCGAAAGCATGTTCAAAAGCATGACGGAATCGGGCGAAACTCATCTACATACATAAATAAAACGGGTGATTTGTTAAGAGAAGGAATAACCCGGCGAATCTAGGCATTGAAGAGGCAAATCGGGCGACTATAGGATTTAAACCAATGGAGTCCTACATGTGAGGATTCCAGTGGAGCGTTGACCTAACTTAAATAATCTGGTCTCCAACTTGGCCTAGATTAAATGTGGTGACTTAGGGTTCTAACAAAATAATGGAGTCAAAACAATTTATTTCGGTCTGGCTAAGAGGCATGACACTAATACCATGATGTTTCTATTTAAAGGTCGAACCATAGGAAATTCCCACCGCAGTTAGCTTAATTTGCGTGAAGGACAGGTAAGTGGGAATTTCAACTACAACACATAATTATATGTGTGCATGATTTATGTGACTAACTGCCTATATGATACTACTTGATTTATTACGTGACGTGAATTTCATGTCTCATATGAAATGACATGGCAAGTATTTCTGCATTATTCACGTAAGCATTCTCATGTGCATACACGGGTCACACGAGGGTTACAGTTGTCAATATTGGCATCTGATGTCGTCTCGTTGTTGAGTCACGGCTCTTCTATGCTACCATGGCGATTCACGATGCCGAATTACAAGACATGTTCAAGACATGTAGCGGGAGGTGCGACCTGGAGAATGCGACCTGATGGTATAAGCTGCACCGAGGGTAACTCAGAAGTTGGCGACCTTAGAGTAGGCTACCAGCGTGGAAGCGTCCGCGTGCCAGGCCGCATATGGGACGGAAAGGCGCCTTAGGTTTAACGCAATTCGTGAGGGTTAGCCTCCCAATGGGACCACATTAGGATGGAAAGGCAGCATAGAGAAAAACACATTGCGCATAGTTAGTCTCTAAGTGTGTGTATGCCACATATTATATATATATATATATATATATTTATGTATTCCTAGTGGATTTGAGC
The DNA here is from genome assembly GCA_027422505.1 of Craterostigma plantagineum. Classification (NCBI taxonomy): domain Eukaryota; kingdom Viridiplantae; phylum Streptophyta; class Magnoliopsida; order Lamiales; family Linderniaceae; genus Craterostigma; species Craterostigma plantagineum. The sequence continues at coordinate 795,738 of JAPQWV010000236.1, read as the reverse complement.
TCCATGAATGTTGTATAGTAAGATGGAAAACCGAGGGCCCAAATACATGACAAGAGAAGACACGATAAGAAATACGTGGGGGTTAGAAAGCATGGGCGCTGAGCCCTTACTAGTTACAACACATGCACAACATGCATAAGTTCACACTTACTGAGCTTTATAGCTCATCCCATGATATATGTGTTGTAGGTATGATAGAGTCGGACGTGAGAAACGTCACGGCTAAGCAGGCTGACGGCGGTACTCCACGGTCTTTTGAGGGCAAGCTACCTGTGGAGCGATATTAGGGTATTTTGATATTATAGATGTTATGGGACTTCGGCCTTTGTATAATTAAGACAATGTAAAATACTTTGGGTGTAATATATCATACTGTAGGAAAAAGTTTTTAAAATATGGGCATTCCATGGCTTATGTTGCAGAAATCTGCCGTCAAATATGATTAGAAAGTCAGGTGTCTTTACAACAATTATTCGTTTACATTTCATTAGAATAATTCAGTACGGCAAGCAATTTGACATAAAAAAGGAAAATTGAGATAAGGGATGAAAGTAATATACACGTAAGCAAAATAGACCAAGTTTGCTTCCACCACCGCACGTTTTACTGTATGGTTGGATTCTGACACAATTCCACGTCATCCAACGTTTTCAATTTTAAAATCTTTTGTCACAAACTAATGCTGACACGCTTTACGGATAAAATCCCTCGACATTACAGCACATCGATTCTCCCTATATATAATATATATTCTCTCCACCCCTTTTTTCCCCTTACACATCGGATTCGTACACCTTCGATCAACGCTGTTCTGTTTTTAGATCTCTGTAGACGTTTGTAGACGAATAATTTAGGATAAGATAATTCAGAAATTTCTGGAGATTCATTTCATCCCAACTGTTTTTTACCCCCCATTTTCTTTTCGCAAGGATATAAAGGCCCTCGAAATCAAATCTTCCTTGCAATCTCAGCTCATCGATTTCTCCGAGAAATGGAGCGAACGAACGACGAATCTCCTACGTTTTCAGGCAAGCCGTCAATTCCATTACCACCTCCGCCGCCTAGTCAGACAAATGGACGGTCGCCGGCGAAGAATGACTGCTTCTGCGCGCCTATTCCAGGGAATAATCGTATGTGGGATCGTCTCTTCGACGAAGCTTACAGAGCTGACGTCACGATTCTGACTGACGACGGCGTCGCGGTTTACGCACACGCCAGCGTCCTCGTGAGTTCTTGCATCCTCTGCCATATTTTTTTTTTCTTTTTCTCCCCCAATTTGATTTGGGATTTACTGAAAGCGATTCCTTTTTTTCTTGGTCTCAGGGTTCTGCCTCGCAGGTGTTCGACGGAATGCTGAAGAGAGCGAGGAAGAGAGCTCGCCGGAATCATCCGCCGTCGATCAGAATCCGCGGCGTTCCTGAAGAAGCCGTCAGAGCATTCGTCAGATTCTTGTACTCTTCTTGGTAATCGAATAGAACGATTTCTTCCTTATGATTCTTTCTGGGGTTTTTCATCGGTTCCCTAATTGTGTCTTTTTTTTTTCAGCTACGAAGAAGAACAGATGGATCGATGCGCTCTTCCTCTGTTAGTTCTTTCCCATTCGTTCGTAATTCCCGAGCTGAAAACGCTGTGCGAACGCTGGCTCGAGCGGAGGCTAATCACTGCAGAGAATGCGATCGACGTTTTTCAGATTTCGCTGCTGTGCGACGCTCCGAGGCTGAGCCTAGTCTGTCATCGGTTCATCCTTGGAAATTTCAAGGCGGTTTCTTCGTCTGAAGCTTGGGATGCCATGAAGCTTAGCCACCCAGTTTTGGAGAAGGAGATTCTCCACTCGAGGGCCATCGAAGATATGGTGAGTTTGTTGGTCAGTAATTATCATCTCAGGAAAAATAAACTCAAAAGGGTCCCTAATGTTTGCATTGTGGATCAATTTGGTCGTTCAGTTGCGATTGACGTCAATTTTAACTGAAATTCAATCCTAACATGATTTAGGGGCGCGTGCGAGATTCCGTCAAAATTGATGTTAATCGTGACCGAATGACCGAATTAGTTTAAAAAATCAACCAAATTGGGGACTAAATTTGTCTACATGGGAAACATTAGGGACCATTTCAGGTTTTTTCCCGCACTTAACATATTACGCAGTTTTTGGAATTTTCTTGCTCGATTTGGATTCACGAGTTCGGTTTATTGCAGGAAAAAAAGGAAAGGGCTCGAAAGGCAAGCGAAAAGAAAGTATACGAGCAGTTATACGATGCCATGGAGGCTCTGATACACATATGCAGAGACGGTTGTCGGAACATCGGGCCAAAGGACAAGTATCCCGGGGAAGACCGTAAAAGCCCGTGTAGGTACTTGGCTTGTAACGGGCTCGAAGCCCTCGTCAGACACTTTGCGGGATGTAAGACGAGGGCTTTGGGCGGTTGCGTCCACTGCAGGAGAATGTGGCAGATCTTGAAGCTCCATTCCTGGATCTGTGTAGATTCGAATAATTGCAATGTCCCCCTCTGCAGGTCGTTTTTTTTTTTCTCTTTTTCTTTTTCTTTTGTTTTCGCTGGCAAGACATTCGTACACGGAAAGGGTTTCGCCGAGTATTAAAATGGATTTTCTTTTGTTCAGGAATTTCAGACAGAGGAGGAAGAGACGTTGCGCGAAGGAGGACATGAGATGGAAGCTTTTGGTCCAAAAGATTGTGAGGTCTAAGAGTATTAGTGGGGGGCCTTTCTTCACTGTAGAATCGGCCCTGTGCTGAGATTGTAAATGATTCTTTAGTTGAAAGCCATTAGCAAAGCAATCATGGTTAGAGTCTCTTAGTTCTTCGTGTGTGTAATGATTATTTTAATTTGTAAATTTCTATCCTCGTAGGGCAAGAGAACTCAGAAACATCTTCTACTAGAATCTTTGGATCATCGAAGATCGTTCGTTATGTAACAGACTTGACACAAGCTTAGAAGCGAATGTGGACCTCCAATTAAATTTAAAATTCGCTTTAAACTCATATTGAGTTCTGAATAGAATATGTACCTCAATGCCGGTTATGTGTAACAACTTCTAAAGCAACTAATAATTCTTTCATGTGCGTGAGTAGGACGAAGACAGCATGGCCGTTTTTTTTTTTAATCTTTGCCCGTTGATATAAATAAAATTTTACTATTTAATGTAATTTTTACTAATTTGTATGAATTCAAAATGATTGTCCTAAAATCCGCTTAGGGGATATCGGCCGTACAATGGGTGCCCCAATTGGGGTTCTGTGCAACAGGCCCAAATCCGGAAGACAACAAAAGTAAAGGACTTTGTGTCGAATTAATCAATGAGCTTTATGGTAAAATACCATGTTCATGCTAAAAATATTTAATTATAACGTATATAAACTTTATTATTACTAAGTAATATATCATATAACAATACATATGAGAGGATGTAAACGTATGAATGCTTATATTACTCTCTTATGTACACCTTACAAAATGAACATACAAGCCTTTTTATAGGCAAACTCGTGCACAAAAAGACAATAGAGTATTGCTCATTGCATAAGTCATATTACAATAATGATTATGGCCTACATCGATTGATTTGACTTCATGCTCCGCATCCAGGAGCGGATCTAGCATAGGACCCAAGGGGGCCATGGTACACCGTACATTTTCGAAATGTTGGGTTTTGAGCCGAAGATGGGCTTTTGGGCCCAAGTGGGTAAATAACCCGCTAAAGAATAGCTGAAACGAATTTAAAATCGAGAAGTCATCGGTCGCCGAAACGAGAAATCGTTGAAAGATTACGAATCTACGTTTCGAGGGGAATCTAACGAATATTAATACGCTCAAAACCGATACCGGGTGAATGAGAAATTAATTATTGAAGTCGGCCCAATAACTTATAAAGTGGATTGGTAGTATATAAAAGGGGTGTCAAATGTCCCACATTGGAAAAACACCTCAACTTTTTTCAATATATATATAGACACGCATCACTACTCATCAAACAAGTGGTGGGCTCAAGTGGTGGGCTTAAGAGGTGGGCTCAATGGCCTACGGCGAGCACGGCCCAAGCCCTCGCGTGCGGCCACGACCCACACGCGTGAGCCCGTTAGCCCAAGCCCATACGGGCGCGGCCCGCAAGCCCCGCGAGCCCGTAAGCCCGAACTCGGACTTAAAATTTTGCCCGGATGACGTGGCACCAATGATGACGTGGCACAGGCGATGACGTGTCGACTAGACAGAGCTCCACGTGGCGGTGGTGCGAGCTTCCTTGTGACATGGCGAGATTGATGACGTGGCGATGACACGTGGGCATGAGAAGGCGACATGGCGATGACACGTAAGCATAAATGCGGCGCTGACTAGGCGAAGTGACATGGCAGGACCCGTTGGGGTTCGGTGGGTCGCGCCGATTCGGCTAGGGTCGAACTGCATGGGCTGAAAGGGTACCTATTCCAAAGGGGCCCGAAAGTTGTGCCTATTCATGAAATGACCCCTGGTCAAAAGGTCAAAGGGTGTCAGAATAGCCTAACAGTTGCAGCTATTCGCAGATTGACCCCAACAACCTTTGGAAAGCTATAAATAGACCCCTGACGAATTTGGAAATTCATTCAATCACACCCAAGCATAGAGTTAGTGCATACTAGTCCAAGTTAATAATAAAGCAAGAAAGGCTCGAGTCTTTAGTAGATTCGCCCGATAATTTCGTTACAGTGTGCGGCATTTCAAAATTCCTAAAGTCATTGTATCTTCGGAACGTATTGCGACAACCCGAGGTACTGAAATACGGGGCAATAACGTCTTACGGAAAGCGTACGACGTACGTGTCTCGACTTCGACGTATAACCAAACTCTGTTCGAGTTTTACGAGCACCACCGACCAGACGCCAACACCGGAACCAACAATTGTAAGACGTTATTCTGTCTGATCGATGGCGACAATAGCGAATATTCCCACCGTCGTACCGCTGACAGGTAGCAACCACGCCGAAAGACTGGCGAAATTCAACGGGGCGGACTTCAAAGAGATGGCAACAAAAGATGCTGTTTTATCTCACGACCCTGAACCTGGTGCGCTTTCTGAAAGAGCTCCCGCCCCAGGTGAACGCTAACGACTCCGCCGACGACGTCGCACCCCAAGAGGACGAACGCCGACAGGCGGCATTGGATGCTTGGAATCACAATGATTTCATGTGTCGTAATTATATTTTGAACGCCTTGGACGACTCCCTATACAACGTCTATGCAGCGGCTAAAACTGCTAAAGAATTGTGGGACTAGTTGGACAAAAAGTACAAAATCGATGATGCCGAACTGAAGAAATTCATTGTCCGCAGGTTTTTGGACTATAAAATGACCAACTTCAAACCAGTGTTGGACCAAGTCCGTGATCTGCAACTGATAATCCACGAACAAAATGGGTAGCGTGGAGGTACGTGCGAACCTGGCCGAATCGAGCACTGGCAAAAAGCGCAAGAGGCCTAATACGACGCAACAGAAGCCCAACAAAATAAGGGGCAACTGCTACAACTGCGATAAACCTGGACATATGGCCAAGGACTGCCGACTGAAGAAAAAGAGCAAAAAGAACCAAGCTCACTTGACCGAGGCAAAGTCGGGGACAGATCTGACAGAGATGGACCTAGCCGCTGTCGTATACGAGGCCAACGTGGTGGATAATCCTAGGTCGTGGTATATCGACTCTGGAGCGACTCGCCACATATGATCTGATAAGGAGATCGTCGGATTAGGGAGGATAGTGTGAAAATGACCTCGGGCAAGGAACTCACTCTTGTGGACGTGCTGCATGTGCCAGACATCCGCAAGAACTTGGTGTTTGGCTCCCTGTTGAGCAAAGTCGGATTTAGGCAGGTGTTTGAAAGCGATAAATATGTACTGACCAAAAACAGTCATTTCGTAGGAAAGGGCTACCTCGAGAAGGGGCTCTTTAAGATAAATGTAATGCCTGTAATACGCGAGATTGAACTCGCTAATAATAATAAAGAAGTTCATCTTACTTGGTTGAGTGTTCCAATTTATGGCATCATAGATTAAGACACGTGGGTTTAAATAAAATAAAAAAATTAATAAGTTTAAACCTGCTTCCCCAAATGGAAGTCGACTCACAACAAAAATGTGAAGTTTGTGTCGAGGCAAAAATGGCCAATGCACCGTTCTTCTCTGTTGAGATAAGTAGTGCGCCTCTAGAACTGATCCATACTGATATATGTGATCTGAAGTTCATGCAGACTAGAGGTGGAAAGAAGTATTTTATTACTTTCATTGACGATTGCACGAGATTCTGCTACGTATATCTATTAAGTGGCAAGGACGAGGCTCTTGATGGCTTCACAAGATATAAAAGTGAAGTTGAGAATCAACTAAACTCACCAATAAAAATAATTCGAAATGATAGAGGAGGAGAATACGTGGCGCCGTTCGAAGAATTTTGCCAAAAGCACGGCATTATTCATCAAACAACTGCGCCTTATTCACCTCAGTCAAACGGTGTTGTTGAACGCAAAAATAGGTCCCTTAAGGAGATGATGAATGCTATGTTGATCAGTTCTGGGCAACCTCAGAACTTGTGGGGGGAAGCAATCATCTCGGCAAAGCGCATTCTGAATATGGTGCCACACAAAAAGAAAGTTTAGACTCAATACGAACTATGGAAACGTAGGGCTCCGTCCTACAATTACCTGAAAGTGTGGGGGTGCCTAGCAAAGGTCGAAGTACAAAAACCTAAACAGGTTAAGATAGGACCCAAGACTGTTGATTGCTTTTTCATCGGATATGCTAATAACAGTAGTGCATATAGATTTCTTGTGCACAAATCAGAAAACCCTGAAATGAACATAGGGATGATATTTGAGTCGAGGAATGGGGTATTCTTCGAGAATATTTTTCCAAATAAGGAAAAGAAAGAAATAAGCTATAATAAGCGAACTTATGATGCCGTACAGAGTTCACCTCAAGAAAACGAGGAACCACGACAAAGTAAACGTAAAAAGGTGGCCAAATCATTTGGCCTGATTTCCTAACTTATATGTTAGATGATGTACCACGGACTTTGCAAGAGGCATTGCCTAGTCCAGAAGCTCCGTTCTGGAAAGAAGCTGTGAACAACGAGATTGAGTCAATTATGCAAAACCATACGTGGGAGCTGGTAGACCTCCCAAAGGGGTGCAAACCTTTAGGATGCAAATGGGTCCTTAAAAGGAAGCTTAAGACCGACAGATCAATCGATAAGTATAAAGCTCGTTTAGTAGCTAAAGGGTTTAACCAAAAGGAGGGGTATGATTTCTTCGATACCTACTCTCCCGTGACAAGGATTACATCCATACGGGTCTTGATCGCTATAGCAGCGTTGTATGACCTCGAGATACACCAGATGGACGTGAAAACGGCCTTTTTAAATGGGAAACTCGAGGAAGAAATATATATGAGGCAGCCCGAAGGGTTTATTGTACCCGAGCAGGAAAATAAAGTGTGCCGACTCGTGAAGTCACTTTACGGGCTTAAGTAAGCGCCGAAGCAGTGGCACGAGAAGTTCGACATGATGATGTTGTCGAATGAGTTTAAGATTAACGAGTGTGATAAATGCGTTTATATAAAAGGCACACCCGATGAGTTTGTGATTGTTTGTCTTTACGTAGACGACATGTTAATCATGGGAAGCAGTCACAGAATAATCGTGAATATGCTGAAAAATCAGTATGAAGGTAAGCATGGCTAAGTCGTTCATCAAGCCTTCTTCTTCGTCGTCAGAATCAGATTCTTCTTGGTTGGATTTGAATGCAATGGACTTCTGATTTTTGTTATGCGACTTCTCATTCATTGATGTTTGAATCATCTCGTAGGATATAAGAGATCCAATCAGTTCGGAGATGCTAAGCGCTTCTAGATCCTTTGCTTCGTAGATGGCAGTAACTTTGGCGTTCCATTCTCGCGGCGGTGATCTCAGTATCTTTCTCATTGTTCACTGTCGGGGACCTTCTTGCCGAGAGAGAACATTTGGTTGATGATGCCCATGAATCTGGCGTACATCTGGCTTATATTCTCGTCAGATTCCATCGAGAACAGTTCGTACTGATGAGTGTGCAGAGCCAGTCTTTCTTGCACAACTCGTTGAGTTCCTTCATGAATAACTTGGAGCATATCCCACATAGCATTTGCCGATGAGCACGAACTAACCCGAATGTATTCTTCCCGTGTGAGTGCGCATGCAAGCATATTTTTTGCCCTGCGTGATTCCCTTTTTGTCATCAGCACTGTTATCTTTAGCGTCCTTTGGGATTCCATCGGTTTTATTAGCCGTATATGGTCCATTGATGATTGTTTCCCAAAGATCGTAGTCTACAGCAATCAGAAACTCGATCAAACAATTCTTCCACACTGCGTAGTTCGTTCCATCGAAGAGAGGTGGTCTAGAGTGGGATTGACCCTCTGCAAAAACCAGTGTTGCAAAAATCGCCCTAGGCGGTGCCTAGTCGTTCGGCGGACCTGGGCCGAGGCAAAAACACCATAATCGGACCTTCTAGGCGCCGCAGCCGCCTAGTCGGGCGATTTATCTGATTTTTGGCCGCCTACACGTTCCTTGCTCGCTTGCAAGTCGCAGCTGCGCGACCATCCACAGCGCGACACATGGCTGGACGTTGAACGAAATGCGTGGCGTTTGGACGGCAGTGAAACAACTAAATTGCAGACAGAGGTAACAATCAAATTGCAGACAGAGGTAGAAAATGACGAGGACAAAGAAACCCTTATTCTTAAATGGGTATTTTAAGTAGGCCCATAGTTGGTTTCGAAAAACATGTGTTTAATTACTGACTAATTTCATGGGTTTTATGTGGGCCATTTAATGCTCATTTGCCGTAGTAGAATTTTTATTCAATTAGCCATTTTATCCATTTAAAGTAATATTAAAATAGGTATATATCTAACGTATTAAATAAATACAAGGAATTTTGTAACAATATTATTTTGTTGTACTATTGGGATTAATATTATCTATTAGAATACTTGGATAAATTTGATGCACTTTGGTAAAACATTAACAAATTTGATATATTAAAAAAATAATAAAAAATATGATACCGATTAAATTCCGCCTAGAAACCGCCTAGGCCCCGTCTAGACCGCCTACGCGCTAGGCCCCTCTCGGGCGCCCGACTAGCGCCTAGCGAGTTTTACAACATTGGCAAAAATATCACTCGAAAAAGCCATTAGACCTTAACTCAGGCGTGTTAGGCCTTTCGTTGAGTAACCCGCTCTGATACCAAATGAAGTGTAAAATATGCCTAGGGGGGAATTAGGCTATAAAAAATTGGCTTGTTCTTCTTTGAAAAATACTTTTCTTGATAAGTTATGAGTTTACATAGTATTTATACCCGTAAAAGCGTGTTTTTGCATTGTTATTGATCCGAATATCTTTGAATATCCTACGTTTACATTGACACTTATTGTCTTGTAGATATTGGAGCGAAAATAGCCTAACGCAGGAAGATTCGGACTTGAAAAGAAAACCCAAAAGAAAAATAATATTATTAATAATAATAAAGCAGAAATACAGCTAAGTGAGGATAGGCTCGTTATATTCTCTAGCAAATGTCAAAAATACGGCTCAAGAAAAGATGTGCAATGGACTGCGCGCGTGTTTTAAGGAGGACTCATTCGTTGCTTTGTCGGATAACATGGTTTATTTCAACAAAACCATCGTTACTTGCACATGGGTGGAGAGGACATAAAAAGGCTCTGTCACCTATCTTTTCTAACCACGCAAGAGACCTCACCACTTCAATACACACCATCGCACACACCCCTCACTCAACAAAGAACTTGGAGAATTTATCATCTCATGATTATCATCTCTAAGCAAATATTCGTCACTTCCTTACACTGCCATCATTCACATCTCATAGTTCGAACCATCATCACCAAAGAGGCATCTCTCACTCACTTTTGATCCACGGCAAAGACCCCAAGCACACACCTTTCAATCTCCTTTCACCCACGCACAATACCCTCAAGCACACAAGAGCTCACCTCATCTCTCGGCTCACACTCGGCAGCCAAAGCTATCCAACAAGCTGAAAACTGTAGTTCAATCCTCGGAGCAGGTCACGAGCTAGGTACAGTGAGAGAAACTAGTTCATAGTTTCACCATCCTCACATGCACACCAACTGTTCGACGAGAATACTCAAAGAAGGATATACTATATGCACCCTTGAGCAAACATCTTACGCACGAACAGAAGCAACGCTTGGACCAGGGCAGCGAACGTGAGACGAGCAGCCTCGACCTCGGAGACAGGCAGAAGGGAGACGAAGCTCACGGGAGAAACGGGGACGCACACAACCGCACGGCGAATTCGATACGTTTTCCCGTCCTTAAAATATCTTATATTGTTATGATGCTTTTATCGAAATATAATATGTCCTAATTCCGTTATCTGGGGTTACGATGTAGCCAGACTTGATTGCTATTGATTTTCAGACGTATGCTATTAAGACTTTAATGCTATGTTCAGTATCATAATCTGTTGTTAATGCTTACGAATTTCTGATCAATTTTCGTATGAATAGGTGTTTAGATATGAGACTGAGAGGTGATTATCTGAGCGTGTCCGTTGATTATGATACCATTAGAACATTCGTAAGCTAGAGATAGTTACGTGACTAGTGCGATGAGTTATGATTTTCTAAGTTTAATGCGTTCGACGTGTAGAAATCTTGACAGAGATGTAGGATTCGCATGTTAGAATAGGTTATCGATGCTAGAGATAGATTGATAATTAAAACGGAAAAATCCATCGTCAACATAAGATTAAGTATCCTTTGAAAGCTGAAATCAATAGCATGATTGTCATCGGTGAAGTCGGAGTCCCCAGATTTATCTTTGATTAAATTCGTTTCGTCGTGCTTCGTTATTGATTTGGTCGTTTATCTTTTTAGTCGCATTTTAATATTTTTCTACGCATTTTCCGTTAATCGTTTCATCAACTACCAACTAGCGATTGTTCAAATAAAATTGGAATTAATATAATTTCGGTACTTAGTAACACAGTCCTTTGGGTTCGATATCCGTACTTATGTACACTATTACTTGTTAGAACGATACGTACACTTGCGTGTTTACGAATTTACGCAACAAGTTTTTGGCGCCGTTGCCGGGGACTGTGCTTTTTACTAATATCGATACCAAATAATTCTAGTCTTACTTTGAACTTATTATTATTATTATTATTATTATTATTACTGTTAAAATTATTACTATTATTATTAATAATATAGCGAACTAAGGTGTTTAACGGTTTATGCGAAAGTTTGGGAGTGCTAACTTACTTCCTTTAAATTCGGAGATCGAGCGAGCTTGTCGGGAAAATCGGAAAAAGAAGAAGCAAGAAATTAACCAAACTCAATCAGCCATGGCTGACAACGAAAACAATAACGGGGATAACGAAAATCATGATGTGCCGCTCTGCGAATATGCAACTCCCTTTGTTGGCACTCAATCTGCTATTAGGCGACCAGCGCTTCCTCCGAATAACTTTGAGCTTAAGCCGATAACATTTCAAATGATCCAACAAATTCCATTTTATGGATTACCGAGCGAAGATCCAAACGCCCATATCGATAACTTCTTGGAAATCTGTGATACTATCAAATATAACGGAGTTTCAGACGATGCATTACGGCTGCGCCTGTTTCCATTCACTCTACGTGATAAAGGGAAGGCATGGCTGAATTCCCTTCCAACTAATTCTATTACAACATGGGAGATGCTCGCCAATAAATTCCTTGCCCGATTCTTTCCACCTGCAAAGAAACAACAGATACTCAAAGAGATCACTCACTTTACTCTAATCGATGGCGAGTCGCTTTACGAATCTTGGGACAGATTTAAGGAGCTCATGAGAAAGTGTCCGCACCATGGTATACCTAAATCGCAACAAGTTTTTGGCGCCGTTGCCGGGGAACGAACCCGGGTCGTCCGCGTGACAGGCGGAAATACTAGCATCGATAACCTATTCTAACATGCGAATCCTACATCTCTGTCAAGATTTCTACACGTCGAACGCATTAAACTTAGAAAATCATAACTCATCGCACTAGTCACGTAACTATCTCTAGCTTACGAATGTTCTAATGGTATCATAATCAACGGACACGCTCAGATAATCACCTCTCAGTCTCATATCTAAACACCTATTCATACGAAAATTGATCAGAAATTCGTAAGCATTAACAACAGATTATGATACTGAACATAGCATTAAAGTCTTAATAGCATACGTCTGAAAATCAATAGCAATCAAGTCTGGCTACATCGTAACCCCAGATAACGGAATTAGGACATATTATATTTCGATAAAAGCATCATAACAATATAAGATATTTTAAGGACGGGAAAACGTATCGAATTCGCCGTGCGGTTGTGTGCGTCCCCGTTTCTCCCGTGAGCTTCGTCTCCCTTCTGCCTGTCTCCGAGGTCGAGGCTGCTCGTCTCACGTTCGCTGCCCTGGTCCAAGCGTTGCTTCTGTTCGTGCGTAAGATGTTTGCTCAAGGGTGCATATAGTATATCCTTCTTTGAGTATTCTCGTCGAACAGTTGGTGTGCATGTGAGGATGGTGAAACTATGAACTAGTTTCTCTCACTGTACCTAGCTCGTGACCTGCTCCGAGGATTGAACTACAGTTTTCAGCTTGTTGGATAGCTTTGGCTGCCGAGTGTGAGCCGAGAGATGAGGTGAGCTCTTGTGTGCTTGAGGGTATTGTGCGTGGGTGAAAGGAGATTGAAAGGTGTGTGCTTGGGGTCTTTGCCGTGGATCAAAAGTGAGTGAGAGATGCCTCTTTGGTGATGATGGTTCGAACTATGAGATGTGAATGATGGCAGTGTAAGGAAGTGACGAATATTTGCTTAGAGATGATAATCATGAGATGATAAATTCTCCAAGTTCTTTGTTGAGTGAGGGGTGTGTGCGATGGTGTGTATTGAAGTGGTGAGGTCTCTTGCGTGGTTAGAAAAGATAGGTGACAGAGCCTTTTTATGTCCTCTCCACCCATGTGCAAGTAACGATGGTTTTGTTGAAATAAACCATGTTATCCGACAAAGCAACGAATGAGTCCTCCTTAAAACACGCGCGCAGTCCATTGCACATCTTTTCTTGAGCCGTATTTTTGACATTTGCTAGAGAATATAACGAGCCTATCCTCACTTAGCTGTATTTCTGCTTTATTATTATTAATAATATTATTTTTCTTTTGGGTTTTCTTTTCAAGTCCGAATCTTCCTGCGTTAGGCTATTTTCGCTCCAATATCTACAAGACAATAAGTGTCAATGTAAACGTAGGATATTCAAAGATATTCGGATCAATAACAATGCAAAAACACGCTTTTACGGGTATAAATACTATGTAAACTCATAACTTATCAACCACCCCCAAACTAGCTTTGATCGCCTCGATCATAAAAGCGGAATAAACTAAATCAAGTTACAATTTTACAACTTCACTAATTGAATGCTCCTGTTTTTTTTTTCTCTCAGAAAAGCAAGTCGAGATAATCGTCAACGAATGAGCGATCTAGTCAAGCACGAAACATGAAGTAATAGTTCACGATCATATCATAGCACAAAAGCATTTCCAGAATCCTAACACGTATCACTCAACAACTCTCACAAGGGTCGCTCAGTTCACTCAAAAGTGTTTAGCGGGATCTGTATACTCTCAATGCACAACATAGAAAGATATTATTCTAAGCTCGCAAATATATCACATCATATTCACACAGTAGATATCGTGAACGAATCAAAAGGTCTTTATCAAGGTTGTAATGGGGCTCAGGGTAGTAAGTGTGTGACATATGGGATAAGTGGGCTAAAATAGTCAAGCATGTTAGTCACTAAATCGCTTCCCATTCATACCCCATAGCGGTAAAATACGACATCAAATAATAGAAACTCGTACTACTATAAAAACGCACTAAAAGAAAACTATTACTAAGAACTCGACAACATAATTCTGAAGATCTACTGTAGTGCAACTTTTTTTTTTCTTTTTTTTTTTTTCCTTTTGCGAATAACATATATATTTATTTTTTTTTTCTCTTCTTTTTTTTTCGATACTTTTTTTTTCACTTTTTTTTTCCGATCTCACTCTCTCCTTTCTTTTTTTTTTCTTAAATATGTAAAGTAAAATACCGCAACCAGATAAAACACCGTAATCTTTTTTCCTCTAAATTAATAGACTCAATACCCGAAGCGACTAGTAAGCTAACATGCTAACAATGGTTCGAAAAGAAGGATAAAATAACGGGATAGCGCTGCTAAATATCGTGGCTCCAAATCAAAGAATAAGGCTAATAAGGCTCAAATGGGCTCACTAGTTGATTGATATGTCGGGTAGGCAGATATTTAGGCCAGTGACTTATCCTAAGTGCCTTTTTCATTTTTCGTACACAAAAATCCACAAAGTGATATTGACATGCATAACAAAGCAAGTTCGAAAATATTCAGACCATGCGTGACACTCATGAAAAACACAGAGCAAGTAATGAGTTGCTCTTCTTCTTCTTCTTTTTTTTTTTTTTTTGGCTCAAAACTCACAATATTTTTTGGGTTTGTGTCTCATGATACGTACTATTCTCCTGGAGTAGTTAATGTAACCAGATAATCATGCTAATATCACCACACATAACATGCAAGACTTTCACACTCAATTCGTTAAATCTTATCACGACACAAATAAAAAATTTATCACGTGCAGGAGCTTTCAATAGTGAAGTTCTAATCATAACTTTCATCAGTCTATACCACTTAGAAATCAGAACACATCGATATCTAATATTATGAAATCTAGCATGTGTCACCCCACCCCCAAACTAATTATCACATTGTCCCCAATGTGTTAAAATAAAGCAAAGATAGAGTTTAAGTGACACTGCCCTGAATAATGCGTCGATCGATGTAGAGTGTGACATGAAAAAGGACTTGATCGCTCCACAGCAAACGAGCCACCTTGGTGAACAGACAACCCCCAAACTAGTTGCGAGCCTGCGAGAGAACAAGACCAACGACAACTGTAATACGAATTTAGGATGACATAAACATAATAAGACAAAAACTTAAAATATGAGATAACAATGCATAGATAGTGCTTGGGTTGCCTCCCAAGAAGCGCTTGTTTAACGTCATTAGCTCGACGTCTTGACTTTCTAAGGTGTGTTGAGCATTACAGTGGTCTTCTCTTGATCGACTTCACCATTAATGTACGGTTTCAACCGCTGCCCATTGACCTTGAACGTTCCTTTTTCTGGGTCATTAATCTCTACCGCACCATAAGGAAATACTTTAGTAACCGTAAATGGACCTGACCACCTTGACTTTAGCTTGCCTGGAAACAGGCGAAGCCTAGAATTGAAAAGAAGTACTTGATCTCCAACAACAAATTCTTTTCTTCGAATATATTTTTCGTGCCAAGCCTTTGTTCGTTCTTTGTAGATTTTTGCATTTTCGTAAGCCTCATTGCGAAATTCATCCATATGGTTTAGTTGTAAAAGACGTTTCTTGCCAGCAGCTTGCATATCCATGTTTAATTGCTTCATTGCCCAGTACGCTTTATGTTCTAGTTCCACCGGAAGGTGGCATGCTTTACCATAAACCAATTTGTATGGTGACATTCCAATAGGTGTCTTAAACGCTGTCCGATATGCCCATAGTGCATCATCGATCTTCTTGGCCCAATCTTTTCGAGAGATACTCACTGTTTTTTCTAAGATTTGCTTAATTTCTCGATTGGATACTTCTGCTTGTCCATTGGTCTGAGGGTGGTAAGCTAGTGCCGTGCGATGTTTAACACCATAATGCGATAGAAGAGCATCGAATTGCCTGTTACAAAAGTGAGTTCCCCCATCGCTCAAGATCGCTCGTGGAGTTCCGAACCTAGTGAAAATATTCTTCTTGATAAAGTTGAGAACTGTCTTACCATCGTTCTTTTGCGTAGCTACTGCTTCTACCCATTTAGACACGTAATCTACTGCTAGCAGGATATATTCGTTACCGTATGACGATGGAAATGGTCCCATGAAGTCAATGCCCCAGACATCAAATAACTCAACTTCCAACATAGTATTAAGTGGCATCTCGTCTCTTCTTGAAATATTACCTGTCCTTTGACAACGATCACAAGCCGATACGAAAGCATGGGCGTCTTTAAATAAAGTCGGCCAATAAAAACCCGATTGTAAAACTTTAGCAGCTGTACGATTCCCTCCAAAATGGCCTCCGCACTCGAGAGCGTGACAATGTCGTAAAATATCGTGCGCTTCTTCTCCTGAGACACATCTTCGTATAACTTGGTCGGCACAATGCTTATACAGATAAGGATCTTCCCAATAATAATGTTTTATATCGGCAAAGAATTTCTTCTTCCCTTGATAATTAAGCTCAGTTGGTATTATTTTTGCTGCAAGATAGTTGACGAAATCAGCATACCACGGAGCTTGCGATATAGCCAAGAGTCGTTCGTCTGGAAAGTTATCATCGATAGTTTGTTTCTTCAATTCATTTTCCTCTGGCAGCTCCAAACGAGAGAGATGATCTGCTACTAAATTCTCTGTTCCCTTCTTATCTTTAATCTCCACATCGAACTCTTGAAGCAATAGAACCCATCGAATCAGTCGTGGTTTTGCATCCTTCTTTTCCATGAGATATTTGATGGCCGAGTGGTCAGTGTGCACGATTACCTTGTTCCCGATTAAGTATGATCTGAACTTTTCGAAGGCGAAAACAATAGCAAGTAACTCTTTCTCGGTTGTGGCATAATTAAGCTGAGCATCATTTAGTGTTCGACTCGCATAGTAAATAGTATGAAATATCTTGCCCTTACGTTGTCCAAGAACTGCTCCCACTGCATAATCACTTGCATCACACATCAATTCGAATGGTATGTCCCAATCCGGAGCAATCACGACAGGTGCCGACACTAGTTTCTCTTTTATAGTAGAGAATGCCTCCTCACACGTTGCATCAAAGATAAAGGGCACTCCTTGAATTAAGAGGTTCGATAATGGCTTTGATATCTTGGAGAAATCCTTAATGAATCGTCGATAAAACCCAGCATGCCCCAAGAAACTCCTAATTCCCTTGACAGATGAAGGTGGTGGAAGCTTTTCTATTGTCTCAATCTTTGCCCGATCAACTTCAATTCCTTTCCGAGAAACTTTGTGACCTAACACAATACCTTCTCGAACCATGAAATGGCATTTCTCCCAGTTTAAAACAAGGTTAGTTTCTTCACAACGTTTCAATACTAAAACAAGGTTATCTAGGCAATTATCGAAAGAACTTCCAATAACAGAAAAATCATCCATGAAAACCTCAATTGTTTTCTCTACCATATCAGAAAAAATTGCCATCATACATCTTTGGAATGTACCCGGTGCATTGCATAGTCCAAATGGCATTCTTCGAAAAGCAAACGTACCGTATGGACATGTAAAGGTGGTCTTTTCTTGGTCTTCCGGTGCTATAGCAATTTGATTGTATCCGGAGTATCCGTCTAGAAAACAGTAGTAGTCATGCCCCGCCAATCGATCTAGCATTTGGTCAATAAAAGGCAAAGGAAAATGGTCTTTACACGTGGCTTTATTAAGTTTTCGATAGTCGATGCAAACACGCCATCCAGTAACGGGTCTTGTCGGAATTAGTTCATTGTTCTCATTTTTTACCACTGTGACTCCACCTTTCTTTGGAACAACATGTATCGGACTTACCCAAGAGCTATCGGAAATTGGGTAAATTACTCCAGCGTCTAACCATTTTAGGATTTCTTTTCGCACTACGTCCTTCATTGTTGGATTTAATCTCCGTTGTGGCTCTACAGAAGGTTTGGCGTCATCTTCTAAGCGGATACGATGTGTGCACATTGATGGGCGGATACCCTTGATATCAGCTAGTGTCCACCCGATCGCTGCTTTAAACTCTCGGAGTACTCGAAGTAGCTTCTCTACTTCATCATCATTTCTTTAAGAAGATATTTGCAGAGTATGTTAAAAGCACTACGAGTATCAAAGTTATCTCTCTAACCATGTTTCAAAATATTGTTATTTTCAGAAATCGTTTCAAAGATATCACAAAGTTATTAGCACGCGTTCCGGGTTTGTCTCACAAAAAAGTAAATAGCAAAAAGTAAAGTGAGACGAGATTTTTATACAGGTTATATCCCCAACTGGGGTTTAATCCTGTCCTTGGGGTGTGATCTCCCCAAGAGTTCCAATCAATCACTAGGTATTACCGGTTCTGGTTACAAAATGATTGACCCTTACACAACCGAAGCACTTTGGAAACTAGACCTCCACCTAGGCTGTCGCACTCCAAGTTTCGATCCACGTCGTTAACCCAGGAAACCTATTCCCCGACTGGATGCAGCTTGCTACCGAAGGGCCACCGAATCCACCAAATTCGTCCCTCCACGTGCGAAAGACTCCAATCGTGCTCCTTTGTGCGTTCAATGCGTCCGCAGACACAACACTTTCGATGATAAGGGTTTAGGGTATGGTGTTGCTAAAGATAGCTCAAAGGTACAGATATCGCAAGTGAAAGCTCAACACAAACTACGAATGAATCGCAAATTTCAGCTCAAAACTCTAAAGGATTCGTTTGCTTGTGTGTTCGTTGTGTGTCCTTTAATGTGAAGTGTTTTCTTTTATATGGACCCAATAATCGCTTCTACACTTCGCAAGGAAAGTTAAGCATGAAGATATGCAAGAGACAGCTCAATTATCACGTGCATTAACTCAAGAAATCATGCCAAGAATAACCAATTAAACTCAACGGTCAACATGATCAGTTACATAAATACCACAGTCTTACTTTCCTTTCAAGGTGATCTCATTCGTTTGTAGCACATTCCATATATATCCTCAATCAGCATATTACACATATGATCCCAATCAATTAATCACTTTCCAAAATATAAATCCCTAGTCGCATAAGGAAAGATAGATCATGATTCACTGATTTAAAAGTCAAATAATATAGCACTCAAACGAATATATAATAGATATTCTTTCCTAAAATAAATGAATCACATGTAAGCACTTAATCAGAATATCTTTTCCGTATATATACCATACTCATTCATATCCGGGTGATCACGGCGATATTATTTCCAAAAATAAATCAATCACATGTAAGCACTTAATCAGAATATCTTTTCCATGTATAGCATACCCATTCATATCCGGGTGATCACAGCGATATTCTTTCCAAAAATAAATCAACCACATGTACAGCTCAAACAGAATATCTTTTCCATATATATAGCATACAGTCTTTCATAGGTGATACTTCGATATTCTTCCTAAAATAACTTATTCTCGCAGACAGTTCGTATATCACTCAACATAGTATATTTTCCATATATAGCACACAATGACATTCCATTCATGCGAAACGGCTCATATCCAGGTGATCACAGCAATATTCCAGTTAAGCACAAAATCACATATACTCGATTTTCTTAACTAAATCATATTGAAGCACTTAACCGAATATTTTCACATACTTAAACATCATAAATCATACATATCGAGTTTTCTAAATTGTACCCCCCACAATACATAATTAATTGGAGTAATCAAAACTCTCATAATCATTAGGACCAAAAAGGTCTACACTGTGAAATTTCGACTTTAATGACCGGATAATGTAAATTCGACACAATTTCATCATGGGCCGTAGTTATCGACGATAATTATTGATGTTAATCATGGAATAACGAAGAATTCTGATGAGATCTAAGCAGTAAGGGTTTGCTAATTAAAATGGTTACTGAATAACACTTCATGCTTTCTGGGTAACAGTTAATGGAACAATAATACCATGTCTTGATGATTATAACAAATATTTCCGCAAAGCGATCATATGATGAGAAATAATAATGACTCGTCACCCGTAAATAACACATGTAAAGGTAAAGAGGAATAGATCGTAAAATATCAAAAACACCCAAATAAAATTGAAACCGCTAGAATCTCCAACGTAAATGACACAGTAAGGTTAAATCGATGTAAATTTCTCATGTAAATAACGAAAAAATCTGAAGTTTATTTCGACACGCGGTGTACTAGTGTAAAGTACAGGTGCGACAAGTGATAAATAAAACGAATACGTAATTACTATCACCAACGGGCGATGGGCAGTGGACCTATCGTTTGTAGTGTAGCAAGGTGAGTAAACAAGTATCGAACACGAGGAATACTTGATTATTAGTAATAACTTATCGACTCGATATCTAGCCTAAATAAAGTGCACAGAATGTGTTACAAACTATCCTAACAGATCACTCCTAAATCAATGAGAGATTAAGAGAATACGCCTAAACTGATAAGAGTTCTTTCAAATAATAACGATGTGCTCGGGATTCGAATCCCACTAGGTGCTATCAATCTAAATCAATAAATTATCGTTCCTACGTGATCTTGACTAAGTCGCAGTAATTTCCTATCCACTCACGAATTTGTTGTCGCCCTAAACACTCGCGGGGATCTAAATTCAGTAATTACTAACGGTGAGGAACGAGTATTTGCTTTCGCCCTATACTCGAATCCTATCTTCTACGAACGGCCTAATCGTTGTTTAGCTGTCGCCCTAAACGATTTTCCACACATTCACTTTAACACAATAGACATAATAAAGCGAAGAAACAATTTCATAGAAAGATAAATAGTCAAGCACACGAGTCACGATAAACATATGTCTTAAATACGATTCGACCTAGCGTTCACTAATCCCAAACACATTAGGGATTTAGCTACTCATAATTAACGGGAAAACAACGAAGGAAATAGAAAACAGGGAAGGAAGACTCATGATCTTGATGAACTGATGGATCTGAGATGGTATCGTAGATGAATCTTCGTTCCTCATTCAATTCGGCGTGATTTCATCATTGATCCGTCTCTTGCGCTTCACGAGTGGAATTCTCCGTTCTTGGCGTCTCTTTTCATCTCTGATGGATTAGGGTTGAGTTCTGATCAGTTTCCCCTCTTTTTGAATCGAAATTGGGCTTTTATAGTGAAATTCGACACCTTCACGGCCTGGGACATGGGCCTTCACGGCCGTGACACTGTCGGGGCACTAAATGAGCTCACTGCCGTGCGTCACGGCCTCGTGCAGTAGTGTCCCAGTCATGACACTTTCAACAGTATTGCAACAGTTTCTTATATCTCTCATATGGAGGGGTAAAAGATGTCCGATTGACCTGAAATTTTAACCATGGATACTCTCTATGAATTTTGCAATGTTGTTGCTGCTTTGGGTCACGGCCTAGTGAAAGAAGTGCGACTGCCATGACTGAGTTGAATCTTGGCTTCGCACAATAGTCACGGCCTAATGTATAATGTGTCATGGCCGTGACGTTTTCCTAGTCAACATCCTAAGGGTCCTACAATGTGCAAATAGGTGTAAATAGAGCATATAAATACATGAAACAATGAAGAATACTCTATTATGACCCAAATAACTAGTATAATAAACGTATTAATAGACATTTATCATTTATCATGGAATAATGTGATTAATACAATTCCAAAATTTCGTTGAAAAATAGGTGAAATCTTGACTTTAATGAACTAATAAGGTAGATTCGAGTAAATCACGAGTCTTTTTAATCGAATGAGATTATTAGTGTTGATAATGAAATAACGAAGAATTTTGATGGGAGCTAATATTGTAACGTTTGTCAATTAAAAAACTGGTTGGTAGCACTTCATTTATTCTGAGTAACAATGCATGCATCCTGGGTAACACATCATTAGGAACATTCTAGAAGGTTCATGATTGTCAGAAATAGTACAATAACTTATTACCACATTGTCTGCAAATAATACCACATGTATGATAAAAAATAACAATATAAGCAAAGTTTATAACACAATTGTAGCTACAAGTACCACAAAATAACTAATCAATACCACATTACTATTTCGATTAATTTCATTCATAAATTCATTTCGCTCGTATGTATAACATTGACATTCATAGAAATAGATGACATGATGAAGCTAAATCACAAAATTTCTTTAACGACACGTATGTTGATATCAATATGTGAAAGATGACATAAAAAATCATGTAAACATATAGTTATTCCTTCACAACGTATACTAGTATCTCTGTTAGGAATTATTTATTGTGTTCAATTATTTATTTTATCTTAGCCTTGTAATTTTATTTAAGTGAATTGGGCTTTTATTTGTAAAGCCTAGTGAACTTATTTGTAATGGGCTTTCATGAAGCCCATGTACAATATACCAACATGTGGTATATGTACGAAAACCCTAACACACATTAAGTGTGTCTTGTGTGTGAAATTATTACAGAAAGAGAAAATTTTAAGAATGCTCTCAACCCTATCAAGAGCAAACGCACGCACAACACCCCACGGATTCAATTCTTCCATCTCAAAATCGTGGTAAACTCTCTTAATCTTTGTATTGTTGGATAAACTAGGAATTACAATTGGTATCAGAGCCAAACGCGCTCGGATTACAGAAATGGGTTTCGATTATCCCAAGAAAAAAATATAAATCTGTTAAAATCATTTTACTATCGATAAGTAACATATTATCAATTTAAAGTAACGCTTATGGTTTTTACGGTAACAAGTCATCATATCTCTGTAACAAAAACTGGCGTCGAATACCCCTTCAGAGAACAGTTTATTAAGGGTGTTTTGTAAAAATATAGTTTTGGTCTTTACCTTTAAGTTTTTCAAAAAAATAGGTCCTTAAAACTAAAGAAAATGCTGACAAAGCATGAACACTAATTTAAAAATTGCATAGGGCCTTAATTGAAATCGTCCCATGAAAAAAGCCCACTTACGTAGGGTTTTTGGACGTCACAGTGCAGCAAGAGTTCTTCATGTGAAGGCGTTCGCCAATTCTCCAATAATTTGATCGATTCATATTCTTTCAGTTTTCCTTTTTCATGATTCCGTTACAATGGGTCCTCCTGATTTTTTTATCACTTTCACCTGCAATCCGAATTGGCCTGAAATGACTCGAGGGCTATTTCAGTATGAGCGTGTTGAAGATCGTCCAGACATTGTGGCTCGAGTTTTTAGACTAAAAATGAAGGAATTATTTTGTGATTTGAAGGACAAACGGATGTTTGGAACGGTTATTGCGGGTAACTTTCTATATTTATAATTCTTTAATATTTTTTTCATAGTTATAGAATTTCGCTAACACAACTAAAAATAATGCAGAGTTATATGTTGTTGAATTCCAAAAGCGTGGATTGCCTCATGCGCATATACGTCTCACGGTTAGTGCAAATGATAAGCCCACATGTGCAGAGGATGTCAATAAATTCATCGGTGCTGAAATTCCTGACGACAGTGATCATCTTGCATATCAAACAGTCACAAAGTTTATGATACATAGACCATGTGGTCCATGCTTAGTTGATGGAAAGTGCTCAAGCATTATCCAAAAAAATTTTGCGCTGAGACGGTTGTTGATGATCGAAGCTTCGTACAGTACATGCGGAGAAGAACTTTCGTAACAACTTTACCAAATGATCGAGAAATAGATAACAGATGGTTAGTCCCCTTTAATAGAGATTTGTGCGTCAAATATGATGCTCACATAAATGTTGACCGCGTAGCCGTTCGAAGCACTGTTAAGCACTTATATAAGTACATACACAAAGGCCATGATCGAGCTACATTTATCATTGAAGAGAGCGGACTTCGAAATAACATTGTTGGGGCACAACCACAATGTATTGATGAAATAAAGCAATATTTGGATTGTCGTTACGTGTCAGCCATAGAAGCAAGTTGAGGATTTTTTATTTTGCTCTACAACATCATTATCCGTCTGTTGAAAGAATGCAGTTTCATTTGCCAGGCAATCAAAACGTTGTCTTCCATGACAACGATGATCTACATGACGTAATTAATCAGCCTCATGACACCATGTTGACAATGTGGTTTGAGGCAAATAGGCGGTATCAAGAAGCTCGATCTTTAACATATTCAGAATTTCCAACCGAATGGATATGGGATCGTCGAGGTAAAATTTGGAAAAAGCGGCAACAAAGAGTATCGATAGGCTACCTGTTACGCATCCAAATGCTGGTGCGTTACTATCTTAGGATGCTTCTTACGAAAGTCCATGGTGCAATGTCATATGAGGACATACGAAAAGTAAGGGGAGTTGTACAACCAACATTTCAGGCGGCATGTCTTGAATTAGGCATGCTCGACGACAACAATGAATGGCATGACATTTTAATGGAAGCAGCTACTTGGACAACTGGTGCACAACTTAGAAACATGTTTTGCTCCATATTAATGTTAACTGAAGTAGCCGATCCAACAAGACTATGGGAAAGACATTGGTCAAGTATGACTGATGATATTGAGCATATGATACGACGTCAGAATAATAATTTCGAATTGCGCCTCTCAGATGAAGAACCACGCAATTTGGGTATTCTCGAAATTGAACATATTCTCAACAAAAATGGCAAGTCATTGAAAGATTATCCACATATGCCTCAACCATCATTGGAAGATGTTCAACGCGCCACCAATCGATTGATAAGAGACGAACTCGATTATGATACATCAATAGAGATGGAAAATTACGATCGTCTTGCTCGGGGGCTAAATGCAGACCAATATAGAGTATTTTCTACAACTATGGGGGCTCACACACGAAATTGTGGTGGCTTATTCTTCGTTTACGGTAGTGGTGGAACAGGTAAAACTTACTTATGGAATACACTGATATCAAAATTTAGGTCCGAAAGACAGGTTGTTATCGCAGTTCGTCATCAGGAATCGCTTCCTTATTGTTCCCTGGTGGTAAAACTGCTCATTCTATGTTTAAGATATCATTGAATGAGAATTCTGTTTGTTCATCTGATAAAACATCACCCCGCGCTGAATTAATTCGACTCGCATCGTTGATAATTTGGGATGAGGCTCCTATGACCAATCGACTTGCATTTGAGGCCGTTGATCGTCACTTTAGGTATATTTGTGATAATAATTTTCCATTTGGCGGAAAACTATTCGTATTAGGAGGCAACTTACGGCAAATATTACCAGTTGTCGCAAGCGGTGGTCGAGAATCAATTGTCGCAGCTACTTTGCACCGTGCAAATTTTTGGAGCAACTGCCGATTAATGAAGTTAGAGATAAACATGCGCCTTTTTGGTGGTGATTTTTCCAGTGAATATTTACAGAGAATGACTCAATTCAGTAAATGGATCTTAGAAATAGGGAACGGTAGATTTCCTGGAAGATCTGTAACTGGAGAGCCAAATTGGATTGATATTCCGATGGAGTTCTTAAAAAAAGATGACGCCCGAGGGATCGAAACGTTAATCGCCGCAACTTATCAAGACCTTACAACGAGGTATTCCAATTTGGTTTATCTTAAGGAACGAGCAACATTAGCGCCAACCAATAGTGATGTTGATAATATCAATTCTATGATATTATCAATGCTTCCAGGAAATTCTCGAAATTACTTAAGTTCGGAAGGATAAGTTCATCAGAATCTGATGAGTCGGTTGGAAGAAATGAATCCTATAGAGTTGCTACATTCTACAAATTTTGCGGGCCTTCCTAACCATTGTTTATAACTGAAAGTAGGAGCACCTGTCATCTTATTGCATAACATGAACCAGTCAATTGGTTATGTAACGGAATACGATTGGTTATTTACAAGCTAGAAGATAAGGTGATTGAAGCAAAAGTAATATCGGGGCAAAGACAGGAGAAAATGTTCTCATACCACGGATTGATCTATCACCTCGAACCAAGATACGTGTTTTGCCATGAGAAGAAGACAGTTTCCTCTCAAAATTGGCATTTGCAATGACGATAAATAAAAGTCAGGGACAGACGTTGAATGCAGTTGGTTTATACCTTCCAAATCCTGTCTTCAGTCACGGTCAACTGTATGTTGCGCTTTGCCGCGTCACATCACCAAGTGGGCTCAAGATTCTAATACGCGACAAGAACGATTTACCAGAAAATGTTACCAAGAATGTTGTGTACAATGAAGTTATATCCAGCATGTAATGAACAGTATTATCTGCAATTTCATTTTTGTGTTGTTAAAACTTATTTTAAGTTTTTATATATATTTATGTTTTATATATTTATATAAGATTATAATTAAAATTAAATAAATTGTTTTAATTATTGCAGATTGAACATCTAACATACAAACCAGTTAGACAAATATGCCCCTACAATTATACGTGGCATTTGCGAAGGCGTTTATTGTGGCGCTACGATCTTCATACTCGAGTACGATCCAGTAAAGAGTATAGGGTACATAATTTAATCTTCATTGATCTTGAGGTGTGAAATTTATATTCAGTAAATCTTAAATTTTAAAATTTATCATTCAAGACTGGTCCACGTGTGTTATTTATTAACCATTTCTTTTTACAGGGAACGAAAATACAAGTAACTTTATACGATGATGATAATGACAGATATCTACATATTATGAACTTAGGGACGGTGTATTGCATTAATAATTTAAGCGTGTACGCTACTTCAGATTTGGATTGGCCTGTGCGTAATGATTATAGGTTGAATTTTCATCGAAATACCAAAATTGTAGATCACATCTCGTTGATGATGATGTTCCTCTACACAACTTTCGGTTTGATCAACTAAGTACAATTCATCATTATGCCACTCAGAAGGACCACTTAGTCGGTGAGTAATCCTCATTTTATTTTTCCACTATTCGTTAAACATTATTAATTATGTTGTCTTTCAATATTCGTTGCAGATGTTATTGGCTTTGTGGTTTATGTTGGCGATTTGGAAATTGTTAATTTCAAGAAAAAAAATGGCACGGTTGTCGAAACTCATGTTCGAAACATGGTACTCCTGTAATACGCCGAATATCCCAAGAATAATATTGTTACCATCTATCTAATTTCTTGGTATTTTCTTTTTCAGCACGAATGTAATGAATATTTCACTCTGGGGAAACTTTGCAACATCTGGAGACTATAAACTTTTATTTGATTCAACAAAGATTCAGATTCTGGCAGTATCGAGAGTTGAAGTAAAGAATTTTGATAGTTAGTACAACAACTTAGATAGTTTATTATATGTTTTGGCATGTTAATTATCACAACTTTCTTTTCGTTCTGCAACGTATGTTTACTATGAGGATCGCTTTAGGTGCGTATCTAAACACAACAAGATTTAGCAGAGTGTTTGTTGACCCAAACATTGAGGTTGCCCAAAAGATCCGTTATGGTATGTTATTTTCTTATACTTTTGTTAATAGTTCCTATTTATTCCCTTTGCATATCATTTAACTAAATCATCATTGTTTGTCAGGTATGCTTGGAATAATATTGCACGAAACCATATTTTATTGAGTCAAAGACGGGTAAACATAAATGTCGTCACGATTCAATTTTTTCGCGGGTCTTAGATTTATTTTTTGTGACAATATTATAGGGTGGAGATGATGGCCCATTCTTACTAGAAGATTACGTGAATAGTCGCCCGATGTCGAAATTTGTATTTATACTGAGGGCGTCAAAACCAAGCGATGAAATAATGGTTTCACATGTTTTTAGAGTCAATTGGGAGGAGAAGTATAATTATTTATTCTTCAAACGAAGAGTACGATATCATTAGCTAATTTTTGTTATTTTTCTCATTGGATATAACATATTGATTTATATATTACGTTTTCTTATGCAGTTTACGATTTTATAGTTCATAACAACAAGTATTATAAGATTATATTTTTTGTATTAACACATTTAAATTATAATAGTAAATTAAATTATCTATGATACTAAGACCCGTGCATTGCACGGGCAAAAAACTAGTAATCTGAATTCATTGTCACCTATGAGATGCCCACGGTTTTGAGTGGAATTATCCATCTTAGTTTATGTATTTGTCCTAAGCTCGGAATAACTCCATTCATGGAATTCGAACCTATGACGTTAACGCTTTAAATCTACATATTAATATCTATTCTATTATTATTATATAAATTAGTACTTTTTCGCAAGGTCTATGCGTGTGCTTGGAATTTAATTTTATTCTACGTTATTCTAAATTTTGAGATTGTGTTTTCTTAATATCAAATAGATGAAATAAAATTTTAACTATATAAAAGAAAAAAATATGTTTAGGGATGAATGTATAATAAATAAAAATGTTAAAGTAACATGAAAAATATTAAAGTAATTAAATAAAAATAAATGGATGGTGTGTGGTTTCTATAATAGAATAGATGGTGTGTGGTTTTGTTAGGATATGCGGAAATCCCCGATAATTATTTTCCCAAAAATGACGATAATAAATAATAGAGACGAAAAATAAATCTGGACAGTGACACGAGATTTACATGGTTCGGTCAGAATGACCTACGTCCACTGGCCGGAGGGTAGCACTTCTTTATTATGTGGAGATATTACAGACACGTACACTAACGTGATAAACAAAAGCAGCTACAAGGAGAATAAAATGAGCGGACTGACAGAAGATTTTTATTTGTTGTGGTGTGGTGTTCTTCCTCCTTCAGCTGAGCTCCCTATTTATAGGCATAGCTTCTGCCTCGTTGCTCCATATGAACAGAAAAAATAAAACACAGCACACCATTAAAATTTCAACTACGTAGCCGAAATCATCACCAAAAGCATTCTCATTCCATTTGCTTTTCATGTGGGCGTCTGCAATTGTTGAATGGTCAACAAAGAAAGCTCACCTAACAAATCTCCACCTTGAACTTGATTCCGAAAATTACTCCACCTTAATTAGTAACAGCTTTAGTTACTATCTCTGTCTCCCTCCGTCCACAGCCCCGACGGGCTAGTTCACCAACTTTAAAACACCAATCAAGTCCAAGCAATGCTTGAACTTGGAAACTGGAAGAGCATTCGTAAATAAATCCGCAGGATTATCCTTCGTGTGAATCTTCTTGATAAACACCTTCTTATCTGCAATGATATCACGAATAAAATGATACTTGACATCAATATGTTTAGTCCTTTCGTGATACATTTGATCCTTAGTCAAATGAATCGCACTTTGACTATCACAGAAAATAGTAATGACTCCCCGGTTCTGAGTTAATTCGCTGAATAACCCCGTTAACCATAATGCTTCCTTGATTGCATCAGTAATCGCCATGTATTTTGCTTCAGTAGAAGACAACGCCACTACGTGCTGTAGAGTTGCTTTCCAGCTAACTGCACAACCTCCAATACAAAATACATAACCAGTAAGAGATCGTTGTTTATCGAGATCACCTACGTAGTCTAACAAGCCAATGAGAGTGTCACTGTTTCTGCCAAACTCCAAACAAAAGCTTAGAGTACCCTTCAAGTATCTGAGAATCCACTTCACTGCTTGTCAGTGTTCTTTCCCTGGATTAGCCATATACCTGCTAACAACACTAACAGCCTGTGAAATATCAGGACATGTACATACCATTGCATAATACTGCCGACTGCACTCGAGTAAGGAACTCGTGCCATATACGCTTCTTCCTCATCTGATGATGGTGACTGAGCAGCGCTTAACCTAAAATGGCTAGCAAGAGGAGTGCTGACTGGTTAGGCATCGTTCATGCCAAATCTCTCCAAACCTTTCTGAGGTAACTTTCCTAGGTCAGGTGTAACTTACCAGCTCCTCTATCACGTCTAATCTCCATACCAAGAATCTTCTTAGCTGCTCCTAAATCCTTCATTTCAAATTCACCATTCAATAAGGCCTTCAACTGGTGAATTTCTGCAAGATTCTTATCCGCAATGAGCATGTCATCAACATATAACAATAGATAAATGAACGAACTGTCATTTAACTTCCGGAAGTAAACACAACTATCATATTTGCTCCTGGAGAAACCATGACCCAACATGAAAGAATCAAAACGTTTATACCGCTGTCTTGGAGACTGCTTTAATCCGTGGGATTTCTTCAGTAGACAAACTTGGTCTTCCTTGCCTTCAACTATGAAGCCTTCAGGTTGCTTCATATATAACTGTTCATCTAAATCGCCATGTAAGAACGCCGTCTTGACGTCAAGTTGTTCTAACTCCAAATCATACATGGCAACGAATGCAAGTAATACACGAATAGAACTATGTCTAACGACAGGTGAGAATACATCATTAAAATCAACACCTTGTACCTGACTATAGCCTTTCGCGACTAATCGTGTGTTATACCTTGCATTATCAGAACCAGATAAACCTTCTTTCTTCTTGAAGACCCACTTACATCCGACTATCAGAATAAGCATCGCTAATTGCCTCAGAATAGGTAGAAGGTTCGCCACCTCCACCTGTTTCTTGCGCCACTGCTAAAGCGTACGAAACTAAATTTACGTACCGCTGTGGTAGTCGAATCTCTCGTCTCTCCCTATTTCTGGCTATAGAATATTCCTGCCCGACGCTTTTATCTTCAACAGGATCTGAATCAGGTTCTGGCTCTGGCTCATCTTGATCTGTTGAACTCGTCGCAGGTTCATCTGAAAAATCTTTATTGATCTCTAGCTCCACCTCGCTGTGTACACTATCCTTCTTTTCTTGACTAGAAGAATTAGTAGACTCTTTTGAAGGATGTAACATAGAAGACTCGTCAAAAGTAACATCTCTGCTAATTATAAATTTGGGTGACTTGGGACCAGGATTATATAGTCTATATCCTTTCACCCCTGAAGCATAACCGAGAAAAATACATTTCTTAGCTCTAGGCTCTAACTTTCCCTCGTTTATGTGATATAAGCTGGGCACCCAAAAATTCTTAACTTGGAGTAATCAGCAGGAGTACCTGACCATACTTCCTCAGGAGTCTTGAAATTGATCGGTGAACACGGTGAGCGGTTGACAATATAACATGCTGCGGCGATAGCTTCAGCCCAAAAATGATTTGTCAACCCAGCGTTGGAGATCATACATCGAGTTCTCTCTAAAAGCGTTCGGTTCATGCGCTCGGCAACACCATTTTGTTGAGGCGTCATTCTAACAGTGTGATTCGAGCAATTCCTTCATTTTTGCAAAACTCGTTGAACTCGCTTCCGCAAAATTCTAAGCCATTATCTGTCCGCAACCGCTTGATCTGTTTTCCTGTCTGCTTTTCAGTCAAAGCTTTCCATTGTTTAAATGTTAGGAAAACATCACTTTTCTGTTTAAGCAAATAGACCCATACTTTCCTTGAAAAATCATCAATGAAAGTCAACATGTATCTTGCACCACCTTTGGAGGGAACACGAGAAGGACCCCATACATCAGAATGAATATAGTCCAAAGTACCTTTCGTCCTGTGGACAGCTGGCGAATTGAAGCTGACTCGTTTCTGCTTCCCAAAAATACAACGTTCACAAAAGTCCATCTTACTAGTACTTTGACCGTAAAGTAGTCCCCGCTTGCTTAAATCGTCAAGCCTTTTTCTCTCATGTGTCCAAGTCGCATATGCCATAATCTCGTGGTATCTACCTCCGGGGATGTCGAAACTGCAGCGGAACCTGTAACAGTAGTTCTCTGCAAAATATATAAATTTCCAGACCTGCAAGATTTCATTACGACAAGGGCACCTCTGGCAATTTTCAAAACTCCACTACCTGAGAACCTGCACCCTTGAGATTCAAGTGTGCCTAAAGAGACAAGATTTCTCTTCATATATGGAACATGCCTGACTTTTGTGAGCGTTCGGATGATTCCGTCGAACATCTTGATCCTAACTGTGCATTTACCAACAACTTTACACGGAGCATCATTTCCCATTAAAACATATCCACCATCGAATTTTCATATGTGGAAAACAATCTCGACTCGACTTATGTGGTAAGAACAACCCGAATCTAAGATCCACTCATTATCAGACCTAACAATATTTGCAGTTGCTACAAAAATAGTTCCGTCGCTCTCATCATCAGCTAAACTAGCTTCGGCGGGTTTATTATTTTGCTGATTATTTTTCTCCTTATTTTTTAATTTAAAACAATCAGCTTTGATGTGACCCTTTCTCTTGCAAAAATTACAGACTTTATTTCTGTACCTGGATTCGACCTTTCTTTAGATTTGCTACTTTCAGCGTCTCTACGTTCTGGTCTTCCCCGTGCAAACAGGCCTTCTGTCTGGCTACCACTTGTTTCTCCCGTAATATCCCTGTCTATCTGCTCTTTCGATTGTAACGCGGATTTGACACTAGAATATGATATTGTGTCTTTTCCGTATATAATCGTATCACGAAAATGTTTTAAGGACGAAGGAAGGGAACACAACAATATTATGGCCTGATCTTCGTCCGTCACTTTGACTTCTACGTTTGCCAAATCAATAATGATATAATCGAATTTATCGAATGCGAGAGTATAGAAGTACCTTCCGTCATTTTCATACTGTATAGCTTCTGCTTTAAATAAAGCCGATTCTCCTTAGTCTTCTTCATGTAGATAGCTTTTAACGCATCCCACATACCCATAGCCGTCGTGGCAA
Source organism: Craterostigma plantagineum (assembly GCA_027422505.1). Lineage (NCBI taxonomy): Eukaryota > Viridiplantae > Streptophyta > Magnoliopsida > Lamiales > Linderniaceae > Craterostigma > Craterostigma plantagineum. The sequence goes on along the minus strand of JAPQWV010000236.1, from coordinate 763,233 downwards.
ACTTCTTGTAAAACCTCGTAAGAGAGATTTAATATAATAGCCGATCTAGCTTTCTTGTCCAATTCATTAAATTGATCGTCCTTCATTTCGGTTGGTTTCTTCTTTGCGCCTTCAAGCGCCACCTCGCAACCGTCTTGAATGAGTACGGCATCCATCTTGAGACTCCACATTGCAAAGTTGACATTTCTGTCAAACTTTTCAATTGACATCTTTGTTATCGTCATGGTGGCTAAAAAATAAATCGGGTTGGCTCTGATACCAATTTGTTAGGATATGCGGAAATCCCCGATAATTATTTGCCCAAAAAATGACGATAATAAATAATGGAGACGAAAAATAAATTTGGACAGTGACACGAGATTTACGTGGTTTGGTCAGAATGACCTACGTCTACGAGCCGGAGGGTAGAACTTCTTTATTATGTGGAGATATTACAGGCAAGTACACTAACGTGATAAACAAAAGAAGCTACAACAACTGGGAGAATAAAATGAGCGGACTGACAGAAGATTTATTTGTTGTGGTCTGTGGTGTTCTTCCTCCTTCAGCGAGCTCCCTATTTATAGGCGTAGCTTCTGCCTCGTTGCTCCATATGAACAGAAGAAATAAAGCACAGCACACCATTAAAATTTCAACTACGTAGCCGAAATCATCACCAAAAGCATTCTCATTCCATTTGCTTTTCATGTGGGCGTCTGCAATTGTTGAATGATCAACAAAGAAAGCTCACCTAACAGGTTTCTATAAACTATCATATTTAGTCTGTCATTTATTTGTAATTTAGTCCCTCTATTTTTATTTAATTATTTTATTAATTTTCATATTCTTTTATATACTTCAAAATTATGTTTGGGGTAATATCAAATAAATCTCCATTCCCTTATTTTCTATCAACTAACTCCCCATTACATATCACTTATTAGCAAACTCCCTAAATCAAAACTATCTTACACAAAACTCCCTATGGACGATTTTACCCCTCTTTTATTTATCTTTCTTCTCCAACCCATCAGCACCATGTAAACAACCCTGAACTGATAAAGCTGTCGCCGGCAACATAACAGCCCATGCCCAAGCCGGAAAAGCTCCGAGCTTGCCTAATTAACCATGGGCTTCTCGATCTAGGTAAGTTGAGGTAGGTTTTTGTTGGTTTTTTCACTGTAGTTTACCTCTTTCGATATTCTTGACCTCGATAGAACGATTTGAGTTAGGGAACATTTCGGTGGGTTTTACAATGAACGTCCGTGGCAATAGCATCGACCTATATTGGTTATCGAGTTGTGGGTATCGAGATTAGGTGTCGAGGTGTGGGTGTTGCGATTTGGGTGTGTAGCTGTAAAAAAAATTAAATTTTCCTCATATGTTCTACAAATTAGCATATTGTGGGTGTCGACGGAGGTTAGTATTTGGTTAAATTTGGCTAATTTATTGTTTAAAGAAATTTATTATATGCAGTACCAAAATATATTGAATTACAGTACCAACATTTTCTTCTACGAAGTATATTTGAAGCTCTCTAGCAGTATCATATGGTAATGGTTTGTTGTTTTACAGGTCCTATTTACGAAGCTATGTTGTCTACGAATGTCTTTGGTGGGCTCACGCTTCCATATGCAAATATAAGAAGAACACATATTTCTTGTTTGATCGATGAAACCATAGGTTATGACACATTCTTTTTCAGTAGGTTGCCAATAGGTGATCGCACATTCTTACGTCGATATGTATTTTATTACGATGTTGGTGGACAAATGATATTAATATTGTCGATATGTTTAATAGTAATATTGTTGGTGGGTGATGATATTAGTATTGTCGATATATTGATATCAATACTACTATTGGATGAACAATGTTAATACTGTGAATGATGTCGTGTTATTGTCGGTGTTCCAATATGTTATTGGTATTACAGATTGGGGTAGGAGTTTCGATAGTTAAAAACATGGTACTGGAAAATACTACAAGTATCCTACGTATGGTACTACAACCGCTAACTGTATGGTACCACGTATATCTATCAATTGGTACTACAACCTATGTATTTTAGTACTACAAATTGGGGTAGAAATTTTGATTGTTAGAAACGTGGTACGAAAAAGAACTACAAGTAACATACGTATGGTACTACGCCATCGTAGGGTATGGTACTACGAACATCTATGTATTGGTATTACAAACATATGTATATTGGTACTACAAATTTGGGTAGAAATTTTGATTATTAGAAATGTGGTACAAAAAAAGATACTACAATTAACATACGTATGGTACCACACTATCGTATGGTGTGGTACTACGAACATCTATATATTGATACTATAAGCATATGTATACTGGTAGTACAAATTGGGATAGGAATTCTGATTGTTAGAAACGTGGTACGAAAAAGATACTACAACTAACAGAAGTATGGTACCAGAATTTCGTAAGGTATAGTACTACGAACATCTATGTATTGGAACTACAAACATATGTATATTGGTACTACAGATTTGGGTAGGAATTTCGATAGTTAGAAATGTGGTACGAAAAAAGATACTACAAGTAACATACGTATGGTACTACGCTATCGTAGTATATGGTACAACGAACATCTATATATTGGTACTATAAACTTATATATATATATATATATATATATATATATTAGTACTACAAATTGGGGTAGGAATTCCGAGTTAGAAACATGGTAAGAAAAAGATACTACAAGTAACAGATCTATGGTACTACACTATTGTAGGGTATGGTACGACGATCATCTATGTATTGGTACTCTAAACATATGAATATTAGTAATACAAATTGGGGTAGGAATTCCGATTGTTAGAAACGTGTTACGAAACAAGATACTACAAGAAACCAACTCATGGTACTATACTTGATTATGCTATGGTACTGCAAAAATCTATATAGTGGTACTGTACATATAAGTATATTGGTAATACAATTTGGGGTAGGATTTCGATTGTTAGAAACATGGTACGAAAAAAGATACTACAAGTAACATATTTATGGTACTACACTATCGTAGGGTATGGTACCATTGTCATCTACGTATTGGAACTACAAATATATGTATATTGGTACAACAAATTTGGGTAGGAATTTCGATTGTTTGAAACATGGTACTAAAAAGATACTAAAATAACACACTTATGGTACTACACTATCGTAGGGTATGGTACTACGAACATCTATATATTGGAACTGTAAACATATATATATTGGTACTACAAATTTGGGTAGGAATTTTTCGACGCCGTCCGAGTTATTTTTGGTCCGTGACTATGTTACCATAGTTTTAAACACTTTATGAATGATTTGGTATCAATATTAGTGGGTTAAAATTTAGAATTATGGATTATTACGTTGAAACCCCAACTTTCTTTCTACTTATTATGATACTAGTAAGAACATCTTACTAAATAGTCATGATTTTTTATCGATTGAAATTTAATGTCTATATTTTATGTTATCGTGTGTTTAATTATATTATGTGCCGTATTTTGGAAGTTCTCATACCTATTGCACAATAATCTACGCATTTTCGATAATTTAAAACGTGGTACGGAAAAGATACTACAAGTAACCTACCCATTATACTACACTAGATTATGATATGGTACCTCAAACGTCTATATATTGGTACTATACTTATATGTATATTGGTACTACAAATTTGGGTAGGATTTTCGTTTGTTAAAAACGTGGTACGAAAAAAGATACTACAAGTAACACACGATGGTACTACACTATCGTAGGGTATGGTACTACGAATATCTATATATTGAAACTACATTGGTACTACAAATTTGGGTAGGAATTTTTCGACGCCGTCCGATTATTTTTTGGTCCTTGACTATGTTACCATAGTTATAAATACTTCACTGATGATTTGGTATCAATATTGGTGGGCTAACATTTAGAATTAGGGATTATTACGTCGAAGCTCCAACTTTCTTTCTACTTATTATGATACTAGTAAGAACATCTTACTACGTAGTCAAGATTTTCGATCGAGTGAAAGTGAGTGTGTATATTTTATGTTACTATGTGTTTTAATTTTATTATTTGATGTATTTTGGAAGTTCCCATGCCTTATTTGCACAATAATCTACGCGTTTTCGATAATTTAAAATGTTGTACGGAAAAGATAGTACAAGTAACATAATCATGGTACTACACTAAATTATGATATGGTACCCCAAACATCTATATATTGGTACTATACATATATGCATATTGGTATTACAAAACTGAGTAGGTATTCCGATTGTTAGAAAAATGGTACGAAACAGATACTACAAGTAACATACGTATGGTACTACACTATCATAGGGTATAGTACCACGAACATCTATATATTGGAACTACAAAAATATGTATATTGGTACTACAAATCTGTGTAGGAGTTTTTCGACACCGTCCGAATTATTTTTGGTCTGTGACTATGTTACCATAGTTATAAACACTTTATTAATGTTTTGGTATCAATATTAGTTGGTTAATATTTAGAATTATGGATTATTACGTTGAAACCCCAACTTTCTTTCTACTTATTATGATACTAGTAAGAACATCTTACTAAATAGTCATGATTTTTGATCGATTGAAAGTTAATGTCTATATTTTATGTTATTGTGTGTTTAATTATATTATGTGCCGTTTTGGAAGTTCTCATGCCTTATTTGCACAATAATCTACGCATTTTCAATAATTTAAAACGTGGTACGGAAAAGATACTACAAGTAACCTACCCATGATACTACACTAGATTATGATATGGTACCTCAAACGTCTATATATTGGTACTATACTTATATGTATATTGGTACTACAAATTTGGGTAGGATTTTCGTTTGTTAGAAACGTGGTACGAAAAAAAGATACTACAAGTAACACACATATGGTACTATACTATCGTAGGGTATGGTACTACGGATATCTATGTATTGGAACTACAAGCATATATATTGGTACTACAAATCTGGATAGGAATTTTTCGACGCTGTCCGAGTTATTTTTTGTCCTTGACTATGTACCATAGTTATAAACACTTTATTAATGATTTGGTACCTATATTAGTGGGTTAATATTTAGAATTAGGGATTATTACGTCGAAACTCCAACTTTCTTTCTACTTATTATGATACTAGTAAGAACATCTTACTAAATAGTCATGATTTTTGATCGATTGAAAGTTAGGGTCTATATTTTATGTTACCCCTGTGTTTTAATTTTATTATTTGATGTATTTTGGAAGTTCACATGCCTTATTTGCACAATAATCTACGCGTTTTCGATAATTGAAACCGTGGTACGGTAAAAAATACTACAAGTAACCTACTCGTGGTACTCACTAGTGTACGTTATGGTACCACAAACTTCTATATATTGGCTGAAAATATATGTATATTGGTACTACAAGTTAGGGTAGGAGTTTCGATAGTTAAAACACACGGTACAGTAAGATACTACAAGTAACCTACATATGGTACTACAGTAGCTAACGGTACGGTACCACGAACATCTACCTATTGGTACCGCAAACATATGTATATTGATACTGCAAATTAGGGTACGAGTTTCGATAGTTAAAAAACATGGTACAAGAAGAATACTATAAGTTACCTACGTATGGTATTACACTAGCTAACGATATGATACCACAAATATCTATTTATTGGTACTACAATATATGTGTATTGGTACTACAAATTTGGGTATGAATTTTTCGACGCCATCCGAATTATTTTTGGTCTGGTAAAGATACTACAAGTAACCTACTCGTGGTACTACATTAGCTTATTATATGGTACCACAAACGTCTATATATTGGTACTACAAATATATGAATATTGGTACTACAAGCATTTTTCAGATATTATCAAAATAATGGGAGCATAAAACAAGTCTCAAGCAGAACCTCAACCTCAGAAACATAAAAAATGTCTAAGAACAGGTTCATTGAATCTCAACCTCAGAACAACATATTAGTCTCAAGTCTAAAATCTTACGAACATTGATAATATCATTCAAAACAAGTGGAACATAAAACCAATAGGATCTCTTAATATTGTGGATGCCATGGAGCAACGATATGCTTCGACTTCGACATCGTCAAGATACCTTCCACGATCTGTAGGTCCGGCGATGTATTTTATCCATGGACATTGCAACATGTACGCCGCAATCCACGCCCTCCGTACTCTTCTCTCTCGTGTACGTAAATAAACAAAGTACCATTAATTATGTAATGCAGTACCAAAACCCATGAACAAACAGTACCATATTCAAATAACATACAGTACCATGACAACAAGCAATTACCTTACAGTCGAAACTTACTCTGTCTCTCTCTCGTTCAACAGATGTGTTGGAAAACGAAAGCTTGCATGTTCGCTTGTTCTCTATCTCGAAACCCTGATTTGAAAGATATCAAAACACCGAATTGAATAACGAAAAATAAAACTCTAATTTTAGCCCTACACCCCAAATTCAAGCACTAATCAAAGAAATTAACATTGCCCGACATGAAAGCCTTGAAGAAATGCACATATCGAAAGTCCTAAGCTCTACATTAACCCAAATGCCAAAAAAGTCGAAAAATTAAAAAATATGAAGCTTACAGTAGCTCGCTCGTTCCTTCTTATGCGTTCAACAATGGTGGAATCTTCCTCGTGAAAGCTTGCTCGTGGAAGCTAGCTCGTTCGCTCTCCTTACACAGGTGTTTGAAGTGAAAGCTTGCTCGTTCGTTCGTCATCTCTTTCTCGTCTCTGGTTTGAAGGTGAAAATGGTGAAAGTTGGGGTGTTGACTATTCAATTGGTTTTTTAATATTTATGTTTTATAAGGTTATAATTGTCCATTAGGTAGGTATTTGATATATATGTTTGAAATGGGGAGTTTTATGATAATTAAATGAGGGTGGGGGAGTTAGTTGATTGGTAGTTTGGGGAGGAGGGATTTAAGTGTAGATTTGCCATTATGTTTCATCTATTAGACACTAAAATAAAAAATCCCAAAATTGAGAGTAAGTATAGAAGACTAATAATAGAAGACTTGCAAAATCAAATTATGTAAGAAACAAAAAATATGTGTGCCCTTTAGGGTAACCACAATGGTGGTTTATATGTGTGTCATATGTGCTTATTTGGCATTTTATATGACACACCATCATTGTGGACGTGTCATGAGTATGACATTGTGTCATATTTATGACACTGTGTTATAGGAATATTAAAATATTATGGAGGAGAGAGAATGAGGGAGAAGAAAAAAGAAATTATTTATTTATAGTTGTGGGTCCGTGTTATAGTAGTGTTATAATTGTGGAAGAAGTAGAATAAAAGTATTATAGAGTAAAATATAGGAAAAAGCTAATGTGACAGTATTATGAGTGTGTTATTGTTGTGGACACCCTTATCAATTAAAAATCCAATTACGCGGCTGACTGGCGTACTTTCGCGGTCTGATAATCCCAATCTCGCTATCGTGCCCCGTCGTCGATTTGCGTGCATAGTCGGCTATCCCTTTCTTTTGCCGTCGTAGATAAGGGAGACGACGCTGTATCGCCGCAGATCTAAGCGTCGGAGATGTCGAAATCGAGGGTCTACGCCGACGTCAACGTGGTGCGACCTAGGGAATACTGGGACTACGAGAATCTCACCGTGCAGTGGGGGTAAGTAATCAATTGAGTGTTCGTAGTTTTGTGCTGCTTTTTGGTGGCCTTTACTTGATTGTTGATTCTGTGTGCAATTGTGGCGGTGGGTTGATTCGCTTTTAGGGTTCCTTTTTGGAGAATTTTTACTTCATTCGTTGGGGAACTGTTGTTGAAATTGCTTCGGTTGAATGCACGAGCTTGGACTATTTGGCGTGGCTTTTATGGGTTTCTTTAATGCGTGTTTTCAGCGACCAAGATGATTATGAGGTGGTTCGGAAAGTTGGGAGGGGGAAATATAGTGAAGTTTTTGAAGGTGTAAACGCGGATAACAATGAGCGGTGTATTATCAAAATTCTGAAGCCCGTTAAGAAGAAAAAGGTAAGTTTTCTGCTGTCCTCATGTTCAGGGAGGCTTTGAGCAATGGGGTCTACTGATCAATATGTTGTAGATATGAAGATTGTTAGTTTTCTGAAGGTTTTGTAATGGTGTACATCTTAGGCTATTAACTGTTGCTGGTTTTATTCATCTATAGTATTGATCTTTCCGTCACTGTTAATTACGCTAGCCTAGCCTTTGCAACACTTGATGCTGCCTTAATTTAAATGTTAACTGGAAGTATTACCAAGAATGAAGAACCACAGAGCTAAGATATCGTTATCTTTTCTCTGAGTTGCCTGAACGTTAGCATTGTACTGATGTCCAATGCTTACTTTCCAATGAGCGAGTCTACTTGTAAACCATCGGTCTCTTTTGCTTATGATTAATTTGAGGTGTCTAATATGATTATGTTGTTTATGTTCGAATTTATGTGTTTCCGTGTAGATCAAGAGGGAAATCAAGATACTCCAGAACCTATGTGGGGGTACAAACATTGTCAAACTTCTAGACGTCGTCAGAGATCAGAATTCAAAAACTCCCAGCTTGATATTTGAATATGTGAATAGTACAGACTTCAAAGTTCTGTATCCTACTTTGACAGATTATGACATCCGTTACTACATCTATGAGCTTCTCAAGGTTAGACAAACGAAATTTCATGCAGGGAAGCGGATTATGCTTCTTTTATCTGATAACTCAAGTTTATGTATGCTTCTGCAGGCTCTAGATTACTGCCACTCACAGGGCATCATGCACAGAGATGTTAAGCCTCATAATGTGATGATAGACCATGAGTTAAGGAAACTTCGTCTGATTGATTGGGGTCTTGCGGAATTTTACCACCCTGGAAAGGAGTACAATGTCCGTGTTGCTTCAAGGTATATCGGATCTGCTTTCCCAAAATATAAGAATACAAGGAGGGCTATTTTTTAAAAAATATTTTGTTCATTCCCGTTTTTTAAATTTTGGTTCAGAAGCTACTCATTCTAAAATGTAGCTTTTTCCTTTCAGATACTTTAAGGGTCCAGAGCTTCTTGTTGATTTGCAAGACTATGACTATTCTTTGGACATGTGGAGCCTTGGCTGCATGTTTGCAGGAATGGTGGGAGCTATGAGTGATCTTCTTGTTTTCAAGTTTTCCGTTTGTTTAGCTTGTACTTGTTAAGCTAACATCAATGCCCATTCTATGCAGATTTTTCGCAAGGAACCTTTCTTTTATGGGCATGATAACCAAGATCAGCTTGTCAAAATTGCCAAGGTAAAACGGTCATCTGATTCCAAAAACTGGATCTTTAGTGTTATTCTGAGTGAAGCTCTTTGTATAATATAATTCGATAAATCTTGGCATCGCTTGTAAGGAATTTAAGCCTAATGTAAGACATATCATTTTCCAGGTGCTTGGGACTGATGAGTTGAATGCGTATCTACACAAGTACAATCTTGAGCTAGATCATCAGCTTGAAGCCCTTGTAGGAAGGTATAAATTTGTGATGAATTAAGCACTCATTACCGTTAGTTTAGTAATACTACCATTACTAAGAAATGTTCTCTTTACCTGTCAGACACAGCAGAAAACCGTGGTCAAAGTTTATCAGTACAGATAACCAGCACCTCGTATCACCTGAGGTTCGTTCATCTTTTACACTAATTGCCTTTTTCCATTTTTTATCCAAGCCCGTCGAATTCTTGAATAATAATGTTGACGCATGCATTTTGATCATCCCATTTCATCATTCCCAGGCGATCGATTTCCTTGACAAACTACTTCGCTACGATCATCAGGATAGACTCACAGCTAGAGAAGCAATGGTCAGGCATTTTATCTCTACTGAAACTATCCTTCTTAGTTTGCTCTGCTGAGCTGATCTCTCTCCGTCTCTCTCTCTCTCTCTCTCTCTCTCTCTCTCTCTCTCTCTCTCTCTCTCTCTCTCTCTCTATATATATATATATATATATATATATTATACAGGCTCATCCATACTTCCTGCAAGTTAGGGCTGCAGAGAGTAGCAGGACAAGAACTCAATAAGATCAGTTGCTGCCTTCTGTTGGGATTCCTCTGTAATGTCTCATACATCCATAGTTTAAAGACTTTCTCGTGTAAGTCAGATCCTTTCTTGTGTATTTTTGTTGGTCATCTGAAAAGGTCGAGAGTAGCTAAACGGTGGCATTTATTATCTATCAGTTGCTTATTCGTCGTAAGTCGACTGCATTGTCTACCTTTTGCTGGGTAATAACATTTTTGCATGCTTTTGGTGAGAAAGTGGGTTGGGGCAGGTCGGTTATCTATTCTAATTTATTAAGCATGGCTATAAATTGCCCATAGGTTGCCCATAGGCTATAATTTCAATTACTATTTTTATTTAATTACTATTTTCGGTTAATTCTTATACCTTAATAATTTATGTATACATAATTAAATTTAAATGATATATTTAATTACTATTTTAAAGTAAAATAAATCTAAATATATATATTTATATATGCACGTGCATTTGAGCGTGCAAAGAGTATTAATATTCGATTAAGGGTGAAGGTGAGTATAAATCGTCAAATTGTATGTCTATTAAGCTTTATTAAAAAATTAAAAATTACAGTAAAGTTACTACCTTTATTAATTATTATATGACCCTTTATTTAGTCAAAATTAATATGATACAGTTATTTATTGTATAGCGCAGGTATTTGATTTGTTCATCTTAATATGCGTTACTTTATATCTTCAAGTGAATGAATGAAATGGTGGTTGGAATTGGATAAAACCCTACTCCATCATTTGCTTTTGAGCACAAAGCGTAAAGCATGGGTTTACGTTATTAAAGCATCGATGAAATTGAATATATTTAAAACCAAGCATTTGTAGAAAACTTAAATATTTATAGCAAGTTGAGAGTTATTGTTGACGTTAAAATTTATATTTATTTAATGTATAATAATAGGTTATAGAATATAAGAAAATAAAGAATTTTTGAATGGAAACTTGAATAACGATTCACCAATAACATACAAAGAAAGATAACAAATGAACGGGCGTATATAGTAATTTATTTAGAAGTGCTAATGGAGCTACCCTTCATCTATTCTACTATTTTAATAGGGGTGAGTATAAACTGTTTTTTTTTTTTTATCTGTCAAATATAGGGGTGAAAGATGAGCCGAGCCGGTTCGGCAAAAGCTCAGCTCACGCTCGATATAAATAGTTGAGTTCGAGCTCGAGCTTGAGCCCAATCATGTGGTCTCGAAAGCTCTGGGCTCGCGAGCTTTTTCTTTTATTATTATTTTTATTTTTTATATTAAATTTATAATAATTTTTTATTTTTTTTATAAAAAGCTCGAGCTCGATGAGCTTCGTGAGCTCGAGCTCGAGTTCGAGCATATCGAGCTATAAATGAGCTCGAGCTCGAGCCCAGTTGCAAGGGCTCGATCTCGAGCTTGAGTCCAGAAAATGAGCTCGAGCTCGGCTCATTTACGGCCTTAGTCAAATAGATAGTACTTCTACAATTTTCTCCTTAATATTTTAATTTATTACAATTTTATGCTTAGTTATTTGTTTTGGAAAAATGCCACTATTTTATAAATAATATATAAAGTACAAAGAAAGCATCGGCCACCACACACACAGGTAGATGTGCAGCCAATGCCCAACTAGGCCCAAACAAACGACTAAAACTTAGTTTAAAATTTCATTAAATAACTTACTTAATAGTATAAAAAATATAAAAGCACATATATAATATGCTAAATATAGTAGTAAGATATATATGGAAGATTCCCACGAAAAATAATAATAATGCGAAGCATTTAAAATGTGCACTAGGCAACTCATTATTTGAATTTTACTCAAATAAAAAATATCCACCGATAAACTGTTTAAGAGTCGTAATCGACAGGACATATGCGAATTATTAGCAGCAATTGCGGGCCCAAATCCCTTTTTTCAACTATTCTAAATTGACAGAATATGCTTTGCTCAGAGCGAGATCCCCTAATCCCATTATCTTTTGAAGATCTCTGTCTTCTTTTTGTTCTTTGTATACGAGGGATAAGATTAGAAAGAAAAAACCTACAAAACAATTAACAAGTTCCTTCGATTATTGCCCTCTGCTCTTCTTCTTCTTTGTCTTGCCTTAAGACATGGATTCCGTCGAGATTTTTCTGTTTTATCTCGTGGGTTTTTCTGCTTTAGTGTTCTTGGTTTTAGACAACCTCGGCAAAGGCAAGAGAAAAGCTCGTCAACATGAAGAAGAAGATAAAGAAGAAGAAGCAGAGAAAGCCCTAGTTTCTGCAGTATCTTCTTCTTCGCTATGTGTGAAAGAAGATTATTTTACTAAAGGTGAAAAGCCCTTCTGTCATCATGGCGAGGATGATGAGGAAAACGAAGAAGAAAAGGTTAAGCAAGAGATATCATCAGAAAAATCGTATCTTTTTGACGGCGGAGAAGAAGAAAAGGTGGGCCAAGAATGGGCGGCGCCGGCTTTGCCATCCGTGAAAGAAGATTATTTTCCCAAACGCGAGGAGGAAAGCGAAGAAGAAAAGGCTGAGCATTTACAAGCTGAGATATCATCAGAAAAATCGAATCTTTTTTACGGCGGAGAAGAAGAAGAAAAGGTGGGCCAAGAATGGTTCGACGACGACGACTGTGAAGGCGTGGAGAGGAGTGAGCTGGAGAAGTTGTTCGGCGACGCCGTCGTTTTTGTGGGCTGTAATAAAAACGCCGATTTGATCGGAGATGAGCTGAGATTGGAGCTTTACGGCCTTCAAAAAGTTGCCTTTGAAGGGCCTTGCAATGGACCACAGCCTATGCTCATGGCTTTGAACTCTTCGGCTAGGTCAAAGTGGTACTAATAATTTCGTCTTCCCTTTTTTTCCAAGTATACGAATTCGCGAAATAGAAACCAATACAATTTTGATCAAATGGCACAAAATCTTTTTTTACTTTCAGGAATTCTTGGCAAAAGGTAGGGGGAATAAGCAGAGAAGAAGCGATGGAGAGATACGTCGACGTTTTATCAAAGGCCGTACCTGTGTGGAAAATGGGGTCCTAATTATTCTCAAGAATTGGCCATTCATTCCTATGAGGATAGACTTATTACAAGTATTAGTGGGCTCTGTTAATAGGAGCTGTTCTTTATTCAATATTTGATTAGATTCTGCGTTTTGAAGACTATTTTATTGATATAATATGATTTTGGTATGAAGAGAAGAATTGAATTGTTGCCAGCTTGTTTTGTTTATGATCTCATGCTTAGTAGTTTGCACGTCGTCCAAGATATCATCTCAAGTTAACCATAAACATACTCTATTACAATTATAGTACTAAAGATTCTGCTTTGCAATTACAAGAACTCTTTTAAACTTTTAAGAAATCGAATCATGTATGGATGGGATTTCTCAAATATATTTTCGATTTCAAACTTCAAAATGTCATTGTAATGTGTATCATGTCAAGTATTAAAAGGGGAAAAATCATCGAAGTATTAAGAGGGAGAAAATCATCTTAGTATTAAAAGGGGGAAAAGGGTGTATTACAGACCAGATATAGAATCCAAACGCACTGTACTATATAAATTCAAGCAAGCCATTCTCAGGACAAAGTATTCAATCCCATCATAGTACAATAAATACCGAAAAAAAAAACCCTTAAAGACTTACCTCATTCCCTTACAAAACGATCAAGAATCAACCTCATCTCGAATCTCCTTGACGAGACTATCCTTGTACTCTTCGAAGGAACCCCAAGAAGTATCAACAGTTCCATCCTCGACGACCCATACTTGACTCTTCTCTTCATCTTCGCAAACCCTCGAAATGAGCCTCGAGTCATGGCTGACGAGGACAACCCCGCCCGTGAACTCATCGAGGGCATCAGCCAACGCATCGATACTCTGCATGTCCAAGTGATTCGTGGGCTCGTCTAACAAGAGAATGTGCGGCTTAGACATGGATATTGAAGTGAAGACGACCCTCGCCTTTTGCCCGCCCGAGAGCTTTGCGATTGGCGTAAGGTGATTGTGGCTGGGCAGCCCAAACTTGCCCAGCTTTGCCCGAACAGCTTCTTGCTTGCTTAGCCCTTCTTGGTCGGGGTGTAATCGAAGAAGGTACTGCACGGGCGTTTCGTCCATTGTAAGGAGATCCACGAAATGCTGAGAGTACCTTCCAATCCTCAGCTTCTGACTTCTCCTCACTTCTCCTTCGGTGGGCACCAAGTCTCCGGCGAGGAGGTTGAGGAGAGTCGATTTCCCGGCCCCATTGGGCCCCACGATTGCAACCCGAGTGCCCATATCGATTCCAACGTCGACGTTCGACAGTTTGAAATCGTCGCGGGTTGGGTAAACGAAGCTGACTTCGATGAGCTGCAAAAGTGGGGGAGTTAGCTCGGTGGGCTCCGGGAAATGGAACTCCACGGTGTAATCCCTCCATTTCTGTGGAGCCTCAGGCGGGGCTTCGTCTTCTTCCACCTTGCTCTTGCCCTTTTTCTTGGAAGCTTCTTTGGCTGCGGCGAACTTGGCGCGATCTTTGACCTTTTCTTGCTGAACCCTGCTCCCAGATCTCTTTGCAGCTTTCACCTGTTTGTCGTAGATTTCGAACTTCTTGTTCATCTCCTTGCGTCGCTGCTCGTAACCGCTCTCAAAGTCGTCGAAGTTCCCGCGGTAGAGGTGAAGCTTCATGTCGTGGAGGTGAATGATTTCGTTGCAGACTGTGTTGAGGAAGTCTCGGTCGTGAGAAACAACGACGAGCGTTTTCTTCCATCTGCACAAGTATTCTTCTAACCACAGCACTGCCCTGAGATCGAGATGGTTCGTGGGCTCGTCCAAGAGTAAGAGAGTTGGTTGAACAAAAAGGGCTCTAGCTAAGGAGATTCTCATTCTCCATCCACCGCTAAAGGACTTCGTAGCCCTTCCTTGCATGTCTTTTGTGAAGCCCAAACCAGCGAGGATTTTGGAGGCTTGTGCCTCGGCGGCATCTGAACCCATCAACTGTAACTTCTCGTACAGTTCAGAAAGTTTTTCTCCCACATCATCCTCTTCACCGCTATCTTCATCTGGGTTTTCACCATTCGAAGCATTCGAAGAATCTTGTAGAGCTGCAACTTCTTTGCGAAGCTTGATTAGTTCCTCATTGGCAGAAACAACTGCTTCGAGCGCTGTCTTATCGTCCCCCACAATCTCCTGTTCAACCAAGAGTACGTCAATGTTCTTAGGCACGGGTATCTTTCTCCAGGCAAGAAGCTTCAACAAAGTGGACTTTCCCTTCCCATTAGGACCGACCAACCCATATCTCTTACCGTGCGATATCTTGACGGAGACGTTCTTCAACAGTTCTTTCCCACGAGCAGAGACAGAGAAGTTCTCGATAGTGATATCCTTAACGTTGGCATCAGCTTCGTTGTCTTCGTCGAGTGCCGAAGCTTTGCTACCAATCACAACCGTAAAAGCATCGCGGTCGTCTCTAAGGGCCTCTTGTTTTGACACCTCGGCGGCATGAGCTGCGAGCATGTCTTTCTTTTCGCGCTTCTTTAATTCTTTGTCAGTCACGGTTATGTCGAGTGTCTTGGAAACATTTCTATTTTTTCTTCTGTTATCTTCACTCTCCTTAAGCTCTTCTTCCTCGGAGTTCAGAACTTCTTCCTCTTCGTCGGAGGATGGGAGGTCTATGTCATCGACGTAAGATGATTGTTTTGGAGCAGATTTGGGCTTCGATTTACTCGAAGCAGCAGTCGATGCTTTCTTGGGCTTATCTGGTTTAGTATCCATGCTTGCCAATAATGCAGAAACAGACATCTTCTCTTTATTACCACTTGGCTTTGTTTTTGTGCTAACAGCACCTTCCTCTGACTTCTTCTTCCCCATAGAGATGTCTGATAAATCATAATCAAAACAGAAAAAGATAAAATAATCACAAAAGATAATAACTCATCACAAAATAAAACAACTTGATTCGTCTTAGTATTACTGAAAACCCTGCCCAATCCGTTCAGTGTGATTTCTGTCTGGTGTCTACTTCAATTCGCCTAAATCTATAAACAGATTATTAGAAACACTGACTTGAAAAATCAACTACCGAAACATCGCAATTCTTAATTCAGATCCAAACACGAAATCCAATCATCGACAGAGTAAAATCAGAAAACGGCAATTACGACATACTACATCCATAAGAGCACAATTAGTACGAGCAGATGCGAATAAAGGGGAGAGAACTCACGAGAAATCGAGTGAGAAACAAGCTTACCTCAACAGAAAATCGGCCTTCGAGCAAACAACAGATCGATGCAGCACGAATATGAATAATTTCACCTTTCGATAAGTAAAAAATCCACCTTCAACAATCACAAGGTTAGCAGCGGCGGAGATATGGTGGTGGTGGTCTACGTTTCCAGGTGGTTCTTCACGCTAGCTGCTTTTATTCTTTTGTGTGATAATCCAAGAATAAGGGTAGGGCTAAAGGATAAAATTTGACCCTAGCTTAGTTACTGGGCCTAAAACTTTGGGCTAATGGGACATGAGAAGTTTGGGCCTAATGGCCCATCAGTTCAGTAATCATACCAGTATGTTGAAATTCTGTAACACAAAACGATCATCCGGTACCAGTTGATGATGATACCAGCTCATTTCTGCATTACCACTTCATTACTCTGATATACCAATATGTTGAAGTTTGTAACACAAAACGATTATTCTATATCAGTTCATATATCTTTTATACCACTTTTTTACACATACAAAATGGATCATTTAACCTAAAATTTTTTCAGAAAGGGTCTGAAATTCATTTTGAACATCTAGAAGGCCTGATTTCGAATTGATCCTAAAAATAAAGGATGGGGTTGAGCTTAAAATTTGAGCTGATGGTTATATATGGACCGTTGGGCGTTACCTTCTATTCTATGCTTGTATTTATCTTTCTTTTTTCCATTCAACGGTCAATGGTCATCCGACATCAAGTGACAAGACAAGTCACCACTTTTGTGACTCTAAACGGCCACGTTATAGTTGTCATTTTAGTGTTTTTTTTCATGCTATGATTCCGTAAATATATGGTGAATTTGTTCAAGTTTTCACCGATTATTTCGGTCCCAATTCTCTAAGTTAAAATCAAAACACATATATGGAATTTTCGTTCGTATTCCGCATATCTCTCCAAATATTTGTTAAGTGTTGTTAATATTACATTATTATTATTATAATCAGTGGCGTAGCCACAAGTAAGTTTAGTGGGATCCAGTCAAATTGGACCTCATACCCTATGTTCTAAAAATTTTTCATTGAGGTCCTCGTAGTGTATTTTTCTTCAATTTCAACCACTGTCAATAAAAAATTACCTTATATATATATAATAAAAAATTAATTCCAGTGGGGTCTGGACCTCACTGGTCCTCACGTGGCTCCGCCATTGATTATAATATTTATACTGTAATAAACGAAATTTTCTGAGAACTAATGTGCAAATTATGTGATTACGTGAATTTAACATATGCATTATTTATATATATTAACTTATTTAAGATTTAAAAGAAATGTAAAAACGAAGTAGGGATATTTCCAGAAAAAAAAAAAAAAAGTAAATTACAATAGGTAGAATTGTGGAAAATGAGATTTTCGAAAAAGAGTAGGGAAATTTCGAAATATAAAATTCTCAAAAGATGGAGTGAGCTACGAAAGTAATTAAAATAGAGGTGATATTTGAGCATTAATTAAACACAATCGTGGTTTGAGAAGCACGATTAAATTCCTAAACTTATTACTCCCTCCGTCCCAAACCATTTTATACATTTAACTATATCGGACGTCCCATTCCCTTTTGTACATTTCCTATTATAGTAAAAAACTATCACAAACAATCAATATAGTAATATTAAATATTCTTAAAAGACGTGTCAAAAATATACACCTTTTTACTTTTAATTGTACTATATTATTAAAATATTCAATTTCTTAAAAACTGCACCATATCCCAAATGTACAAAACCATTTGCGACGGAGGGAGTATGAGATAACTAAGTGATATTATAGGTTGCTTACCACGGGAGGAAAAGAAGACAGGATCTAAACACGGCTATTGCGGAGGCCGAACGATTAGTGGAGATCCCCCGCAGCGTGGCTGGACAAGAGTTGCCGAAAGAAAGTGATGAATACCATGGTAATGATGACCGTGGGAGAAAGAGGCCTAATAATGGTGTAAAGGAAGTTGGAAAATGACCGAGCATTACGACTCGGAGAGCCTATAGAGCGGGGCGCCGAAAAGGCCTGACGAGGTATGTGGTATGGGACGTATGCTAAGTTGGGACTTTAACGTGCTTGTTTTGTAGGTTGACAAAGTTGATATCTTTACATCTATAGTTATATTATTTGTATAAGATGGTGAAAGTCTTTGACTAAAATTTTAAACTGACTTCTATATAAATATCAAGTATTTATACAAAAATCCGAATGCATAATTTCTTCTGACTTCGAAATTAATAAAACTTTCACCAGCTTATATTTACGTATCCCTTTTTTTACTAAATAGATTTCTATAAAAAAAAACAGAAATATTGAAATAATCTCTACACATCTATTCAATAAATGTAAAACAGAAATATGAAAACATTTTAAGTCCTAAAACTAAAAAAATTAATATTCCAATGACAAGTTCATGTTTGAAAATATGGTATTAATCTTGCTTTTATTTTTGTTTTTATTTAAATCTATTTGTGTAGGTTAGTATGAAATATTTATATTATACGAAAGCCTTTAAAAGTTTAATAATATTAAGGTAAATTTATTTTAAAATATAATTTAATTAAAAGTAATTTATGACAATTGGATAAATAGGCTGCGTTAATGCATTTTTGAAACAAAAATATATTACATTAATGCTTAAAATTATTCTTGAAGAATTCCAGCGCAAATAGTATTATTGTGAGAGGTTTGCTATGGTGCCCACCTACCGTGAGTACCATAGCTGATTTCGCAATTACAGCTCATTTTCCCCCACTCCGACGATGTCATCACCTCCGCCGCCCCTCTTAGCTTCCTCATAACCTACGTTGTCCATCTTCCACGCACCCATTTACCATGGTATTCATCACTTTCTTTCGGCAACTCTTGTCCAGCCACGCTGCGGGGGATCTCCACTAATCGTTCGGCCTCCGCAATAGCCGTGTTTAGATCCTGCACGTTTCGCCGAAGTAAAATTATATAGCTTGTCGGCCTCGGACATATGCCTCACGTGAAGTAGGATGGAGTGAAACTCCTTTACATACTCATGGATCGTCCCGGTCTGTCTCACTCCAACTCGGCTCGCCCAGCTTTGCCCCACGTCGCGTGCCGTTTGCTGCCTGCCTGCCTCGGCTAGCCGCACGCCCTTGTGTGGCTTAGCTGGAGATCCAATTGCGCACATCACCCATGCGTCTATTTTGGCCAGGGCGCGGACAACAGCGGGGCACATCTACGAACATGATATAGACCGAAATATTTCCTTCATTTATTTTGCCTTTTTAAATCCCATCGTTCAAGAAATTAATACAGGAAAGTGATAGAACTTGCTTAGTCCAAGAATAAAAAAACCTGCAAGTAATATAATTAATTAAGATATTTCGATAGGGGGTGTAAATAGAATTCAAGAGGGTGTATATAGAATTTCCCATTTTAATTATATCATATATAATTAAGATGTGAGAGAATAGAAGCAATAAATGTAGGTAAAAGATTTGTTGATAGTTAAATTAAAACTTTAATGTCTTCGGTTTTTCCTATAATTAGAGGATTTATTTAATAAATAAGGGGGTCTCAATAGAATTTCCCTATATCATTATATTCAACTAATATGGAGTTTTTGTTTTTTACTTGTTTATTTGCATGCCATGCATTAAATGTGCCTTTCATAAGGTCTTCCATGCAAGTATAAATATGCAATTAAATTTGCCCGCATATCTCGGGGAGTAGATTCTTATTTAAGACGTATAGACCTCGAAAATTTAATATATTATGACTCTTCACTTTCAGGATGAAAATTAAATGCGGGGAAACATATCATACTGCATTTGAGAAATCTGAACCTTACAATTTTATTACGTTGTGCTTTTACTTTTATTCCGGTGAACTATCATGGTATTATTTCTATTTTTACCGTCTTTTTCTTCCTTTGCATAAGCTTTAGTTTCATCTTTTCTCCATTGTCGAAAGTATATGCATTTATCCAATGGCCGTTGAAGATAAGAGATTCACAAGATATTGTAGATTGTGGAGTTTCAGTCTTGATTTGTAGTAAGTTTTTTTCGGTTAAGAAATTAGGTTTTGTTTTCTTTTAGCTTTTTGCAATCATTTTTTTTTTTTTATTTTTGTTTTTTGTTTTTTCTTTTCCGTCTATTTCGAAACTTTGAAAGTCTAGAGCCATCTTTTTATGAGAAAGGGCATTTTTACTTTTCAGAAGGCCGGTCGATATTTCTTTTGATCGACCCGCCTTGTGAAAATAAAAACGCTCTTTCTCATAGGAATATGGTTTTAGAATTTCAAAGTCTCTGAATGAATAATAGAATGTTTGATCGACCCGCATATCTGTATTCAACGGTGAAAATTAATATCGAAATTTATTGAACATTCTAATTTAAAGATTACTCTTGCTACACAAACATTGGTTCTCTAAATTTTCAACGTTTAATCTCGATCGCCTTGAATCCAATGTATATCCTCCAACGTTAAACGCTTACTCAACGGAAACCGTTGAGGCGGGCCACACTAATATATCGTTGTCAACACCAAAGGTGCCACTTTCGTCGACCGCCACTTTAGAAGATTAAAATCTTCTAAGTTATACTAAAAAAATGACCTTAAATAACGGTCGATCGCGGCATAAGCCTTTTCACCACTATAACTCCTTTGTGCGTTTCTTCGCTCTCGAGTGATATATGCTTTGAAGTGGCGCAAATATCGGATCATATCCCGAGCTACTTCCACCTTCACCTTGTTGACGTTCGAACGCATCCGAAGTATCACCTTACTTGTTCTTGTATTCTTTAAAGATTTCGCTTAAAAGATCCTTCACACCGTTAGCTAGCGACGAAGCTCGGACTCGGTCTTTCGGCATCTTCAAAACCCATATCAAATTCATCATCTCAGCTATGTACGAGAAAATTGCAGTATAATATGAATTTTCGATAAATGAGTGCGTGAAGCGGCGGAGGTGATGGCATCGTTGAAGTGGGAGAAAATGAGCTGTAATTGCGAAATCAGCTATGGTGCTCATGGTGGTTGCTCACGGTAGGTGAGCACCATAACAAACCTCATTATTGTGAAAAGTTTACAAATTCCAATGTTTTTTCACCCCCAAAGGGGGTGCCAATAGCAACACCCATAAAATATATATAAAACATACTCCATCTGTTCTAAAAAGAAAGTCGTTTAAGAATTTGTACATCTGTTGGGCATGGCCCTGATCCCCTGCTTTCTTTTTTTGGAAAAAATCATCGGTTCTTCTAGATACTGAAATGATTTATTTTATACATCCAGGTATTTAAATGTAGATACATCATGAAATAGTAACTCAGAAAGCATTTTGTCACTTCATTTAAAGTGTTTTTTTTTCATACTAAAAATGGTGTGCTATAGAAATGAATTAATTTAATTTTAAAACAATAATAAACTAAAATGCAGATGGAAAAAATTGAGAATATAAAAATTGTATTGGGTGGTTTTTTTTTTTTCAATTTTAGTTTTATTTTAAATTTACTCTAAATTGACAGCATAAATGATTGTTTATCCTAAGCTAGGTTTAATAAAAGAGTACAGATATTGAAAGAATTTTTTCCCTTTAAAATGATTCACGAAAATAGTAAAATCGATATTCCATTTTCAAGAAATATATTAGGTTATAAACATACACACAGACCATAGCCTTGTGTCGGTGGATTTATATAGTCGAAATCCTCTTGAAATCCAGGTTATTGTGACAGTCAACATCTTCGCATGTCTCTCCTTTTATTGAACCCTTAAATCATTATTACAATAACATAAATGATACGGACCAAAATGGATGGGCCATAAAATAAATAAGAAGAGGCCCGTCAGGCCCGGCAGAAAAATATTTAATACTTAAAAGTTAATGATAAATGGTGAAGATATGGACCTTCACGGCCTCCGAAAGACTTTAGGGAGCTAACAACAGGAAATAAGGATTTTAGGGACCTGCGGAACTAGCTGGTAGTGCCCCGGAAGAAACGAAGCTTCTGTGATACGCTAAGAGCTCATGGGGAGGAACATAGCTTCTTCAATACGCTACAGAGACATCTGACAAGACTGTGAAAGCTGCGCAGCACATTGTCCCTCAGGGTCATATCACCAGGAATCTGGGGACGTACCTTCAGGTAATATCCAAGAGCTAGGGACGTAACTTCAGGCAATATCCAAGAGCCTCCTATAAAAAGGGGACTTCGCCATTTTCACCATTCATTCACGTTTTAACACATAAAACACTTACGAAATCTCTCTCTCTCTATCTCTCTCACTATGGAAACACCTTTCTTTATTACGCCTTCTGTCCTTGAGAGAAAACGTGAGGAATAGGTAGTTTGAGTGTGTATTCATTAAAGTATAGTGAAAACAGTTCCAGAGCACCCCGTGGACGTAGGATCTGCAAAGATCCGAACCACGTACATCATGTGTCCTTTCATTTACGTTCCAAAACAGGTCCCCCAATGCCCCAAACACTGCCCAGACAGGTCCCCGACGCCTTAAATACGTCCCAACACGCCCCAAATACGTTCCAACACGTCCCAAACGCGTCCCAAACACGCCCCTTACAGTTCCCTTATAAATAAGCACCTTACCACGTCCTTAAACTTTATAATAATCGATTCTCCGGCTATATAAATTTCCCACACATAAAAATTTTGTTGATTGGGATAGCCCCATATCAATAAACATGTTCCCCTAGAAAAAAAAGAAAGAAAATTGTTTCTCAAATTCAGACACAGCACGGCATATCTGTACAATTGAGCGTGAAGCAGGCGGCGCGTGTGGAGAAGAGAGGTGGCGGCCCGAAAACAGCCTTGCAAGGGAATAAGGATGCGCAAGTGGGGAAAGTGGGTGGCGTAGATAAGAGAGCCCAACAAGAGTTCGGGGATATGGCTGGGCTCTTACGCCACCCCTGGAGGCGGCGCGTGCCTATGACACCGCGGCTACCTCCGTGGCCCCGCCGTGAAGCTCAACTTCCCGGATGAGGTGGCGGCGATTGGAGGGGCGGGGGCCTCTCGGCGGGGCGGTGGAGGTCGGAGCGAGAGTTGACGCGCTGCTGCAGAGAGAGTCGCCGTCGGTGGCTGCGACGGAGGCTTGTCGAGGGTCTCGGTGGTTGGGAGGTGGGATTGATCTCAATAGGCGGCCCGAACCTGAGGATTCCGCCGTTGAGTCGAAGTTATAATGACGGCTATAAATAAATTATTACAAGCTTTTTTCTCTTTTTATCCACTTTTTGTTTTTTACCTTTCGTTTATCGTGCTAACTGCTATTCATGTTTACCACTTTTTTTTTCGGATACCCGACCGGTTCCGGGTTGCCCCGACTAATCCGATTCGCCCCGCGTCGCGTACCTGGTAACGGCAGGTGAGGCTCCCAAAGGGGGGTGCTGCATACACAAGGATTCGAACCCGAGACCTTGCTTAAGCGATACCAAGCCGCTCACCACTTGGACCAACACACGTTGGTCATGTTTACCACGTTGGATTTCGGATTCCAATAAATTAGAAAAATTGTAGATAACTTGGATACTTTTACTTTTCTTAACTATTTTTATTATGATTAAATTAGTTAGGGGTGAAAGATGAGTCGAGCCGTCTCGACATAAGCACGGGTCAAGATCATTTATGTCGAGTCGAAAGCTCGCCAACACACTCGCGAGCTTTTTCTATTTTATTTTCTATTTTTTATATTTTTTAATTTATTGTAATTTTTATTAACAACTGGGGCTGAAAACTGAAAAGCTCAATGAGCGCGAGCTCAGCCGTTAGGCACATGGGCGCAAGCCCGATAAGGCCCAATAACAAAATTTCGCATAAGCACTAGCATATGTGATAAGACCGCTACATTTATACTATTATTGTGTATGTGATTTTGATCATAAGCCCTTATTGCCAATGTTTTTCCTTTGAAAATTGACTCAAATAGTTTCCGCATATAAATTGTCAAGTTCAACATGCATGTTGTATGAAAATATAAATACCGTTATATTTAGCAAAAATATAAAAAATATAAGTGCCCAACAAACAAGTGGAGAAAAATATAAGTACATTATAATTTGGAGACTTTTATGTTTATCATTCTGTCATGATTTTATTTTATTTTTATTTTATTGTATTTTAGGTATAATATGGTTTACTCCCACGTGGTTATGCTAAAACGCACTATACTACCCTATACTTCTTGTCACGCCAAAAACACCATCGTGTTGTGCTAAACTTAGCATCGTACCTGTTGTGTAATCTAAAACGCAACATTATACTGTTAGGATCGGATGGCACCAACAATGGAATATTACGGCAACAAACGCGTATCGACAGCACAAGAATTATCAATGCAGCGAAATAATGGAAATAACACAGCGATATAACGTGGAAAACCCCTTCAAATCGACGGGGTAAAAACTACGGGACCAAACGATCCAAAATCCACTATCACCGCTTCTAGTACAGCAAGATTATACCCACAACACAACCACACGAGCTATGGTACCAATACAAAGCTCCAAAAGTACCACAACTCAAAACAAGATCATAAAGATCAAACTCGCACAGAAAAACGCAGCAGAATTCAAAAATTCGTAACTCACAAAGCAAACCTTGAAATGGAAATCCCTTCGGAGAAAATGAAGATCAATGATTCTTCAACCTTCAATCCAAATTCTAGGTCAACCGGACAATGGTTTCCCCTCCAAATGTGAGAAATCCGAACCTGTCGCTGGTAAGGAAAAGTGCTGAAAATTTCTAGTTTTCTTGAGCAAATGAGAGACGCGATCGATGCTTCCTGTAGTATTTGAGATCTCCTTTGCTGCTACTAATTATTTGGGTGTTAAGTGGGTTGAGAACTGGGCTTTTATCCACGTAGTTGGGAGCCCAGATAACCCAACAAATTTCCCCCCTCCCGACTATGAGGAGGAAATCGCCAAACCGATGATCGTACAACAAGCTTCAAATTTCGATTTCACCAATGACTTAGTATCATATCAGCGCCATTATCATCGGTGTAAATCTTCTCACTTCAAGCTGCTTGGTATTCAAAATTTCACGAATCCAATGTATCGCTTATCAATATGCTTTGACTTCCCATAAAACGTCGGATTCTTACTGAGATGAATAACACTCTGACTGTCACAGAATAAGACATACCTTTGCTGATCAAAACCAAGTTCACACATGTAGTTCTTCATCCAAAGAAGCTCTTTGCAAGTCTCCGTAACGGCAATAAACTCTACTTCTGTCGTAGACAAAGCGATACACTTTTGAAGTCTGGACTGCCATGATACGGCTCCCCCTGCAAATGTAATCACGTAGCCCAAAGTAGATTTCCTCGTATCCACATCTCCAGCCAAATCTGAATCTGTATAACCAACCAGAATATGCTCGTCAGAACCAAAATACAATCTCATGTTGGACGTACCTCGAAGATATCTCAAAATCCATTTCACAGCATTCCAATGTTCTTTCCCTGGATTAGATATGAATCTACTAACAACTCCAACTGCATGAGCTAAATCGGGTCGAGTACACACCATAGCATACATAAGACTAACAACGGCATATGAACAGGGATCAGTCCATAACTTCTTTTTCTTTCTCGTCTGTAGGGCACTACGTCGTGCTCAATCTAATAAAGGTAGCAAGTAGAGTACTATCCGATTTTGCCTTCTCTACGCTAAATCATTGTAGTACCTTTTCGATGTACTTTTCTTGAGACAATCACAACTTCTTCTCTTTTCGATCACGTGTGATCCATTGAGCTTACCCCAAATCTTTCATCGAGAAATGCTTGCTCAAGTCCTTCTTTAACGTGTAGATTCGAGATGGCGAAGAACTAATAAGCATATCACCAACATAAAGTAATAAAATGTGATATCGTCATCGGGGAATCTCTGCATAAAAACATAATGGTCAGTATCATTCTTCTTATACCCTTCTTGAATCATCACCGACTCAGACTTTTTATACCATTGTCTCGGAGCTTGTTTCAAGCCATACAAGCTCTTTTTCAATTTGCAGACATAAGTCTCCTTTTCTTTTTGAACGAAGCCCTCGGGTTGATCCATATAAATTTCTCATCAAGGTCACCATGAAGAAAAACAGTCTTGACATTCATCTGTTCTATATCAAAATCAAGACTCGCTGCCAAACCAAAAACGACACGGATAGAAATCATGTTCACAACTTGTGAAAAAATCTCACTTAAATCATCCCCATGCTTCTGACTGAAGCCTTTGACAACCAACCTGGATTTATATCTGGGAGAAAGTGAGTGTTCATTGTGCTTTACCTTGTAAATCCACATGTTGTTCAAGGCACTTTTACCGTTAGGAAGCTCCACCAGTTTATACGTGTCATTTACTCGTAAAGAATCCATCTCTTCTTTCATAGAAGCAATCCACTTATCTTTATCTGAACTTTGAATGGCTTCATCATAACTCTCTAGCTCTCCTTCACTAGTAAGAAGCACAAACTCGTCGGATGAGTAACGAGTAGAAGGTCTCTCTCTCGTAAATACTCTAACAGAAGGTTCTGGCAAGTCAACATGTGTCTCCTCCTGCTGAGCAACATCATCGGCAACATGATCATCGGGTTGATTCTGAGCTTCACCTGGATTTGGTGTATGTAGGCTATCCAAATCAATCAAGTGGTCATTCTGAATAACTGGTTTTTCTGACTTCTCGGTATCCTCAATCGTCTGATTCTCCATAAAGATAACATCACGGCTTTTGATAAGCTTCTTATCAACGAGATCATAACATATGTAGCCAAACTCGTCATCGCCATAGCCAAGAAAAATGCACTGTCTTGTTTTAGCATCCAACTTTGATCTCTCATCTCTTGGGACATGCACAAGACACTTGCACCCAAAAACTCTCAACTGGTTATATGAGACATCCTTACCATACCAGACTTTGTTAGGAACTCACCCTGCAAGGCAACTGAAGGAGTCAAATTAATAATACGAGTAACGGTGTATAAAGCCTCACCCCAAAAATGCCGACGCAACTTTGCTTCTAACAGTACGCATCTGACTCTCTCCATCAATGTTTTGTTCATCCGTTCAGCTAAGCCATTCAACTGAGGAGTTTTAGGAGGTGTTTTCTGATGCCGAATACCATGTCGTCGACAGTAAGCATCAAATGATCTGTGATATTAACCTCCGTTGTCTGTTACGATGCACTTCAACAAGTACCTGATCCTTTGACTTCAAAGCATGAACCCATAATTTCCGCGAGTGATCATCAATAAATGTGACAAAGCAAGAAGCACCTCCAAACAATTTCACCTTCAAATGACCACAAACATCTGAGTGAACTAACTCAAGCAAAGTGTCCTTCTTGTGAGGTGGATGATGATGAAAAGAAACCCGTTTCTGCTTTCCAACTAAGCAATGCACACATCTGTCTAACTTAGGGCCTAAGCCGGGAAGTAAATTCTTCTTGGCCAAACATTGGAGCTCTTTCTCGCTGATGCGGCTTAATCTCCAATGTCAAAGACTAGAAGAATTCCCGCTATCAACTGCATTCACACTACTAGCAGAAATATTAGTGTTAAACCAATACAAATAGCCACGATTAAAGAGCCTCAAGTGATCTTCCAATGTCCATCACCAAAGTGGCAAGAATAACCCTCATCATCAAGCTTTCCAGTAGAAATGAGATGCAGTCGGACATCAGGAGCATGTGTAACCTCCTTCAATATCAACTTCGAACCCAATCCTGTGTCCAAGCAAATAGTGTCGACTCCTATCACCTTCCCTTAACCACCATTGCCCATCTTCAAGACTCCAAAATTGCCCGGAGTATATGATGCAAAGAATTCTCAATTACCCGTAACATGGTAAGCTGCACCGCTGTCCAAGACCCAA
The DNA here is from genome assembly GCA_027422505.1 of Craterostigma plantagineum. Lineage (NCBI taxonomy): Eukaryota > Viridiplantae > Streptophyta > Magnoliopsida > Lamiales > Linderniaceae > Craterostigma > Craterostigma plantagineum. The sequence continues at coordinate 735,113 of JAPQWV010000236.1, read as the reverse complement.
CTAGTCTCGCCTTTCACAAGATTGATTCCCTCGTCGTCATAAACAATAACAAGGTTATCTGAAGTAGTGGTGGTATTCACGCGATCATCACCATCGTCAACATTCTTCTTCGACTGCTCCTTCTTCAACTTATAGCAATATCTCTTGATGTGTCCTTTCTTCCCGCAGTGATGATACTCAAGATCCTTATATTTTGATCTTGACTTGCTTCTTCCTCTGCTCTTGCCTCAGTTGCTCTGGCGCACATGTCTACTTCTCCCCTATTTTCAGTAACCATCAGCTCGGATTCTAACGAAGTACCTTGCGTTTTCCTTCTCACCTCCTCATTCAAAATGTCGCTCTTGACATACTCTAAGGTTACCAAACCATTGGGGGCCAAATTGGTCGATGAAAGTCTAAACTTTCCCAAAAATCGGGGAGAGTATTTAACAACCATAAACCGAGAACCTCCGATTCAAACTTAACGCCCATGCCAAACAACTTATCAAAACACCCTTGAAACTCATTGATCTGATCAGAAACGACGTGTTTTCTTGATATCGCAAATGCATCTCCTGCTTCAGAAGAAACAATTTATTGTTACCTGTTTTGGACGCATATATTGTCTCAAGCTTTCTCCACAACGACTTCGCATGCGCCACACCCATTGCCGAATAAAACCACATACTTGAAGATGCTCGAATTCCCATTGCTCATCATTTTTTAATCGGGCTTTGATAAAATTAAGACCGAAAAATGTGAATTCTTCACAAATAGTAGATCCTTCATCTTGTCCTTCCATTTGTGATAATTCGTGCCATTCAAACAAACTAATCTGCCCTTTATTTTTATAGTGGCAGCTCATTTTCTCGGGCGTTTTCTAAATTTGCCTCCGTTCTGCACACATGAAAAGAATACCAACAAAGCCAACCAAAAGCTCTGATACCACTCTGTTAGGATCGGACGGCACCAACAACGGAATATTACGGCAATGAACACGTATCGACAGCACAAGAATTATGAACGCAGTGAAATAATGGGAAAAACACAGCAACATAACGTGAAAAAACCCCTTCAAATCGATGGGGTAAAAACCACGAGACCAAACGATGCAAAATCCACTATCACCACTTCGAGTACAACAAGATTACACCCACAACACAACCACACGAGCTATGGTACCAAATCAAAGCTCCAAAAGTACCACAATTCAAAACAAGATCATAAAGATCAAATTCGCACAGAAAAACCTTCAAAATTCGTAACTCACAAACCAGATCTAGAAATGAAAATTTCGGATAAAATGAAAATCAACGAGTCTTCTACCGTCAATCCAAATTTTAGGTCAATCGGACAACATCACTCCAATTGTGAAAAATCCTAACCTGTCGCTGGTAAGGAAAAGTGCTGAAGATTTGTGGTTTTCTTGAGCAAATGAGAGACCTGATCGATGCTTCCTGTAGTAGGTGAGATCTCCTTTGCTGCTACTAATTATTTGGGTGTTAAGTGGGCTGAGAACTGGGCTTTTATCCAATAGTTGGGAGCCCAAATAACACAACATATACCGTCCAATTATAAGGGATATAAATGACATGGATCGCGTAATTAAATAAATCCGAGAGCTTCTTTTGCAATTTTCAAGTCATAGGGAGTTTGGTGCGTTTTTTTCATAACCACAAGGAATATTTACATTTTTCTGGCTTTGTTTTTCTTTTGATGGGAATTGGATTGTGGAATGTTACCTAGTGCACGAAATCATCTGTCACACAAATTGTGTCCTCCTCTATATCCCAAATGATCAGTCCGTTAAAATTTAAATTCGACGGTTCACAAATTTTCTTTGTTATATATTAATTATTTTAATCTTATATTCCACCAAATCATAAATCGTCGTTTATGAGATTTATATGATAAAAATAAATAACACATCCAATTTATTCCTTGTTTTATGATGATCGATTTGATATCCATATCATATATTTTCCGATAATCATAAAAATCAATTTTAACAGAGTGGGACATGAAATGGGATAGAATTATGGGACAGACGATTTCGCCTCTTGGGTATTTTGCCTTGGGTATTTTGCCTCTCATATTTTCATAACTTGAACCTCCCTCTGAAAATACACGAAGTTGACTTAACATGAGCCAACACGTCAAAAAAGCCCATTATCACTTCGAATAAGATTTTAAATTCACTACTCATATTTTCGTTCAAGAAAATTACGATGGTCCGTAAATGTATTTATATTTGGCAAATGCTAACTCTATATACATTTTACAAAGTACGTGTCCATCTATCGACTATCTACAAATTAAATTCCCCATAACGTTCACCTAACGGTTACCCAACCATCGCCGGAAACAGACCAATCACAACAGTCAACCATTCCGTCAAAGTCAACGAGCGCTCTCAGCCTCCCTTCCGCCGCCGCCGGCGCCAACTCCGACGAGGGCAAATTCGTAATTGCACAGTCCACCGACGATGATGCCACGTCGTCATCATCTTCAGGAAAATCGAACACATATCTGGGAGAATTCGTCGAAGCACAATTCCCTTCTTCTTCTTCACCATAATCGCCGCCGACGCTAACGAAGGGATGACTCAGAAGCATCTCAGCCGTCCACCTGTCACTCGGATCTCTAACCAAGCACTTGCCTACGAAATCCCTTGCCACGTCGGACGTTACGCGCCGCCGCGCCGTTGACCAATCGCAGCCTCCAATTTTGACCGCCAATTCGGCCAGACTCGAGCACCCACCCCAAATCGGAGCTCCGGCGAGCATCTCCGCCACGCAGCACCCCAAAGCCCAGACGTCCGACGCCGGACCAGGTTCTCCGCCGGCTAATACCTCCGGCGACATGTACAGAGGGGTTCCGCCCGTCGAACCGCCGACGGACGACACCACTTTCCTCGCCAGGCCGAAGTCGGCGATCTTCAATCCGCCGCCGGGAAATAGAAGAACGTTCTGAAGCTTCAAGTCGCAGTGGGCGTATCCCGAATCGTGTATCCGCCGCAGCCCTCTGAGAAGAGCTCCGGCGTGACGCGCCGCCTCGTTTTCCGGCAACCTCCGTCCGGCGGAGGAGTTGAGCTTTTCGTGCAACGTCCCCGCCGGCGCGAACTCTAAGAGGAGGTTGTACAGCCTTTCGTTGTTCTCTTGCGTATAGCAATCGCCGTAGCAGTTGATTATCTCGGGGCAGTCTTTCAGTTCGTCGAGGATGGACTTCTCCTTTGCCAGCGCGGCGGCGCTCGACGCGCAGCAAGTCTTGAAGGCCATCAGCGGCGGCACGTCGCCGTTTCTGGCGACTGCTAAGCTCACGGTGGAGAAGCTTCCATGGCCAAGCTTTCTTACACGAAGCCACTTCATAGTTTACCTTCGAAAAAAGTACTTTCTTGATTGATTTGATGTCAGAGCTTTTGGTTAATTTATTTATTTTTTCTTTCAGCCTCGTACTTGCTTTACTAGGAGATATGGGAAGAAAGAAAGTAGAGATAGATGTACACGAAAGAATGTGAGAAACGGTGGCTATTATATATATAGGGATTGATTAAATTGCCAAAAAAATGAAATTTTTTTTGATGTGGAAGGAAACGCATGAACCAACGTGTTGAAAATGTGTTTGCTATATAGAAACGCACGTGGTGGTCTTAAGGATACATCGTGGGAAGGAGAAAAATATATATTAACTGAAAAAAAAACGTGAATTTTACTTCCTTGGAATTTAATATGGGTCGATGATTGGTGCGCATGACTTTTGAGAGAGTTCTGACATGCTGATTTATTATTTATTAAGATAAGGACTACTTACTTACTAGCTTTATGAATGAATAGACAGCGAGGGCATAATATATTTATTCTTACACGAGTCGTTATTGCAAGAGATTAAGGTAATGATGAAACTTTTAAGTCAAATGTGGAATACTAAGTTAGAATTTAGATACTTTGGTTGACCATAGACTTGGGCTTTAGAAATATCATAAAACGTTAGATAAGAGAATTTGATTTTTGCTTAGAGAGTAAGAAGAACAAGTTATTATGCCTGTTCGAAAAGATTCTACTTCGGAGTTGATTAGTTGTTGACTTTGGTTGTGGAATTGGCACTAAGACAGAGATGAAGAAAGAAGAGAATATGAATAATTGATGCATGAAATGATCCCACCAAACCATAAGAACCAATTATATGGTAGCATTGACAATTTGGCGATTTGTAGAAGGAAATATGTCATATATATCATTATCTCATAGGACTAAATAAAAAGTGTATGATCTCCATATAAAGTTGTTACTTCATCTAATATTCAAAAGAAATGAAAAATCTGTTTGTGTGGACGATGCGATTTTACGTGGTTCGGATCTGTATTAAATCCTACATCCACGGTGCAAACGTAATCACTAATTCACAATCGTCTGATTACAAGATCAAGAAGATCAATCACAGATCTTCTGAGAAGAATACGAATTAAAAATGAACAAGCTCTTATAAAGAAGATGAATTGAATTAATTGTCATCTAGCGCTTCTATTGTTTTTATATGCCCAACTCTCGCCAGATCTTTACTCAAAGGCTTAGTTAAAAACGTCGCTGCTAGCGACAACTTAGTTAGTAAGTCGCTCTTTTGGATAATGGCGCGCCTGATAGTTTTAAACGTCTTTTATCTTCAGCTCCTCTGTTCCTTCAAACACAGAACGCATGCTTCACTCTTCAGCTGGTTTTAATGAGCTCATCATGGCCCTTTTCATGCACTTGATTTGATACCCCCCCCCCCCCCCCCCCGCAAGATGGACTGTACAGGTTTAGTACAAACATCTTGACCAATAGCTCTCGCAATATAGGGGCTGGTAATGGCTTTGTGAACACGTCTGCTAATTGGAGCTGTGAACGAATTGGCAGCAGTTTGATCTATCCAGTTGCTACGTGATGTCTGATGAAGTGACAATCAATCTCAATATGTTTTGATCGCTCATGGAACTTTGGGTTCATGGCTAACTTCAGAGCTGATTGATTGTCACAGAATATAACCGGTGTTTGCACCAGTGAAATGGTTAACTCTCCCAGCAAATGCTTTATCCAAAGGATCTCAGCTACAACGGCTGCCAAAGCTCGATACTCAGCCTCTGTTGATGACCCTGAAACCGTTGCTTGCTTCTTTGCCTTCCAAGTTATCAAGGAGTTCCCCAAGAAAGTGCAACAGCCCGTCACTGATTTTCTCGTGTCCTTGCACGCTGCCCAGTCAGCATCTGAAAACGCTTTCAGCTCAAAATTCTGCTCTGAATTCAAGAAGATTCCCTGACCTGGTGAACCCTTCAAATATCGCAGCAAATGATGAGTTGCCGTCAAGTGTGCTGTCCTCGGCCAAGCCATGAATTGACTGAGTTTGTGCACTGCGTATGCTATATCAGGCCTGGTGAAAGTGAGATAAAGGAGCCTCCCCACGAGCCTTATGTATTGGAAAGGATCACTCAGCAAATCACCATCAGTTTCTGAGACTGACACAGTTGAGCTCATTGGTGTGCTGAGTGGTTTAGCTTCAATGTACCCTGTATCTTCAAGCAGTTGCAGCGTGTACTGCTTCTGTGATAGGTAGATGCCTCGGTCACTCCTTGCTACTTCTACTCCAAGGAAATATTTCAGCTCTCCCAAATTCTTTATCTTGAAACAATTGCTCAGAAATGCCTTTGCATCATCAATGGCTTGAATGGAGGGTCCTGCTAGTATTATGTCATCCACGTAGACTAACATGACAATGAGTTGATCTCCTTTACCCTTCATGACAAAGTATGGTCATGGGTTTGAATAAAACCAAATTCTGTCACAGCTAAGGTAAATTTTCTATTCCATTGTCGAGATGCTTGTTTCAAGCCGTATATGGACTTGTGTAGCTTGCACACTGCTTTGTCCTTCCCTGCTCTTTCATAAGCACCGTAAAACCCCTGAGGAAGTTCCATATATACTTCCTCCGTTAAGTCTCCATTGAGAAAAGCGTTGTTGACGTCCATTTGAATCAATTCCAATTCAGTTTCGCAGCTAGAGATAGTATGATCTTTATAGTGCTTGGTTTTGCCACGGGTGCGAAAGTGTCAATGTAATTCACTCCTTCCCGTTGGTCATAACCCTTTGCGACTAGTCTAGCCTTGTACTTTTCAATCTGACCAAGTGAATTGTATTTAATTCTGAAAACCCAACGGCTACCTATAGCCTTTTTGCCTTTTGGCAATGTCATCACTGTCCAAGTTGCATTGTCCTCCAAAGCCTTTAGTTCTTCTTGCATTGCCTGCATCCACTTTCTGAGGTGGCTGCCTCTGCATATGTCTTTGGTTCATGGCTCATGGAGCAGGCACTTATCAAGGTCTGAAAGTGTTCACTGAAGTTTTGATTGGAAAGGACTGCTGTGATTGGGTATAGGACTTTCCTCTGCTTGAGACTGTTACAGTGGTAGTCCCCCAAGTAAGTTGGCCTTTTAGATTGCCTTCCAGACCTGGTGCGTACTCCTGAGACTCCTTGCTGGATTGATACATTCTCCTGATTGTGAGCCTGAGATAAATCCATATCTGTATTCCCATGAAGCTCTGTTGTCTGCTGGGAAGTTTGGTGTGGATCTGCAGCTTCTGGATTTTCATTCTCATTCATCTGCTGACCATATGTGGTTTGCATTGGCCTGGATTCCTCCTCTGCATGGGGCAAGTATGACCTGGGTAGCACCAGATCAGAAAAGGGATCTGCCACTGATTCATCTGAACCAAACTGCTTCTTTAGAGGAAAAATATCTTATGCAAACTTCACATCTCTTGAAATGAATACCCTCTTAGTTATCAGATCCATTACTTTTTATCCCTTGACCCCATTTCGATAGCCCATAAAGATGCATTCCCTCGCTCTCGGGTCAAACTTTCTCCTTGAACCTGCAAGGGTAGAAGAGAAGCAGAGGCATCTAAATGCTCGCAAAGAATTATAATCAAATGGCCTCTGGTATAAAAGATCATAAGGGCTTTTCCCATTCAAGACTATTGAAGGAGTCCTATTAATAAGAAAAGTGGCAGCCAATGTGCATTCTGACCAGAACTCCAATGACAGACCAGATTGGAAAAATAGAGCCCTCGCTACATTCAACAAGTGTTGATGTTTTCGTTCTACTATTGAGTTCTGTTGTGGTGTTTCCACACATGACAAATGATGCATAATACCTTTGTTTTTAAACAGTTCTGACATGTTAAATTCTCGTGCATTGTCCGTTCTAATTGTCTTAATTCTAGACCCAAACTGCGTTCCCACAAGAGCTAAGAATTGAGGCAAAACAGTTTGCACCTCAGATTTTTGCTTTATCATGAAAAGCCACGTGAATCTTGAAAAATCATCAACTATAGTCACAAAATACTGATGTCCCAAATAGGATGGTACATGGAAAGGACCCCATACATCACAGTGTATGAGGTCGAATGGAGAACAAACTGTTTTGTTATTACTAGGAAATATATTCCTCTTTTGCTTAGCTAAGGGGCAGATCTTGCAATAAGTATCTGCAGTCTTATTATCACCCTTTAAAGACAGTTTTAACATATCTAGAACCTTGTGGAAGGGTGCCCCATTCTACTATGCCATATATCAGCAGACAAGTTATTCAAGTAAACAGATACATCTCGGGTGTCATCACACTTCCTCAGTTCAACTGGTGCCTTGATGATGTAGAGACCAGATTGTAGCTTACCCTTGCCAATCACATTCTGTGAATGGTCCTGTATTAAAAAGGAGTCAGCATAAAAAACAACCTTACATGGATAATCATTGACCAAGGAGCTCACTGAGATTAGATTAAATTGAAACTCAGGCACTAAAAGCACTTTTGTGAGTGTTAAATACTGGTTCAGCTTGAAAGAACCTGCCTGCCTAACTTCAATCACAGAATTATCCGGCTGAATTACCTTGGATTTATCAATGTAGTGCAAGTCATACAATAAATCTTTATTCCCTGATATGTGCATTGTAGCACCAGAGTCCAGCAACCATGTGCTGGTGTGAGTCAATTCAGGAACACCCAAGGATAAACATATACCTGTTCTTTTACCTGCGAGCTGGAGATTGCTTGCATTCTCTCCTCCCTGAATGTTGTCTGATTGGCTTATCAATGACTTGAGGCTCTGCAACTGGAATGGTGTGAGTTGAAGTTGGATCATTGCACTATTGCCAGACGAGTCTTGATTTCTGACAGAAGTGGCCTGCTGTCCTGGAACTTGCGAGACATCTGATGTTGATTGATTCACCTAGCTGACTTATACTTCAAGTTTTGTCTGAAACCAGGCGGGTAACCATGCAATTGATAGCAGTTTTCCACGGTATGCCCTCTTTTGTTGCAATGTGTGCAGATTGGCCTGGATGACTCCCTTCTCTGTCCAAGAAAGCCTTTCTTTGCCTGATTCTGGTCATTTCTGGTGGCCAACATGGCCATGTTGTTTATCTGATCATCATTGGCTCTACCTGTCCCAAGCATGAGGGATCTCTGCTTTTCCTCTTGAGCAAGCAGTGAGAAGACTCTATTTATTGATGGCAGTGGATTCATGGTCAATATCTGACCCCTGAGCTGAGAGTAAGTGTCATTAAGGCCCATCAAGAAAACCATCACATAATCTTCATCAAGCTGCGTCTTCATTAGCTTCATCCCTCCACAAATACATTGACAGGTTGGTAAGTAATTGGCTAATTCTTCCCACAGTGTCTTAAGTTTAGTATAGTAGACAGCCACGCTATCACTGCCTTGAGCCAGATTAACCAACTCTCTCTTCAATTGGAAAATCCTAGGTCTGTTGGTTTGACCAAATCTCTCCTGAAGATCCACCCAAACATCTCTTGCCAATGAATTATACAATATACAGTAGAAACTCTATAAATTAATACAGTTGGGGCCGGCCAAATTTATTAATTAAAAGAGTTATTAATTAATCGATAAGTTAATAATTATTAATTTATCGATAAATTAATAAAATATTAATTTATAGTGTATATTACCTTTCAAACTCAACAAACATCAAATAAACTTCAATCTCCTATGTTCTCAATGAACGTCAAATTAATGACCAAACCTTCAATCTCCCAGATCTATCATAATCCGCAGGTGTTAATGTACATTTAAGTAATATTAATAAATATATCTTCTATATAATACACTATGAAAGAAGACCCACAAACAACTCGTACATGGCATCTCATCTTAAAAGTGTGAAAAAAAAACAACAATGACCGACGAGAATGTTTTTACATATGAAATTATTAATTTATAATTTATACGGGACCTATAGAAATTATCAAAAGTTTATTATCTTATAATTTTAGAGAATTATTAATTTAGTACGTTATCCCCGAGTCGGGGCCGGACGAAAATATTATATTAAAGAGTTTATTAAATTATCGAGTATTAATTTATAGAGTTTCTACTGTACTAGCAGAAATTTCCTTAGAGACTGAGTTAATGATCCAAGAAATAATCACATTGTTATTTCTTTTCCATGCCGCGAGTTTCTCCTTCTCTGTTGCCTCTGGCGGTTTCAGATCACCATTAATGAATCCTTCTTTGTTTCTTCCAGCGAGCGCAATCAACATTGATCTGCTCCAGGTTGCATAGTTATCACCATTTAGCTTCTCGTGCACGAGGAATTGGCCTGCGGCGTCATTTCCGTTCAAGAAGTATGGGTCATTCATCTGAGCTGATGCGCCTGAATTCACCGCTGATGATTCTGTTTCCATGATTACACCCTAATTCAGCTCAATCTGTCGCAATCCGATCAATTGAATCGTATAAAACTGGCAGCAATCGCTCTGATACCATGAAAAGAAATGAAAAATCTATTTGTGTGGACGATGCGATTTTACGTGGTTCGGATCTGTATTAAATCCTACATCCACGGTGCAAACGTAATCACTAATTCACAATCGTCTGATTACAAGATCAAGAAGATCAATCACAGATCTTCTGAGAAGAATACGAATTAAAAATGAACAAGCTCTTATGAAGAAGATGAATTGAATTAATTGTCATCTAGCGCTTCTATTGTTTTTATATGCCAAGCTCCCGCCAGATCTTTACTCAAAGGCTTAGTTAAAAACGTCGCTGCTAGCGACAACTTAGTAAGTCGCTCTTTTGGATAATGGCGCGCCTGATAGTTTTAAACGTCTTTTATCTTCAGCTCCTCTGTTCCTTCAAACACAGAACGCATGCTTCACTCTTCAGCTGCTTTTAATGAGCTCATCATGGCCCTTTTCATGCACTTGATTTTATAAATATCAGTTAATTTTCGAATGGGACTATGTTTATGCTTGTCTACGGCACTCATGGCATGAATAAATGGGATTTTTTTTTATTTTTTTGGTATATTTTGCTTTGAAATCTTAAAATATGCTGTCTGTGTGACTTGGGACGGCGAAATATCATTGGAAAGGATTTGCGCGGCCGAGGGTCGATCCATAGCTGGAAGTTCAGAGATTTGATTCGATGAGAACATATTGAATTGGAGTACAACGAGTAGTGTATCTTTTTAAACTATTAGTCTAAAAATATAAATTTAAAGATTTTAACAATAAAAAATTTATATTTTGTTAGTTGGGTTTACATGCTATTTATTTAGTCATTTGCGGTGGGTATTATTGATTCATCTTTCTTATTACGTACATGACAAACGAGGTTTGGCATGTGTCACCAAAAGAAGCACTATGAAATAATAATATCCTTTTCGAAAGAAAAAAGGAAAAAAAAAAACATTGGATATGGCTTCTAGGGAGGGTCGAACCTGGACAAAGATTGGAATTGGAACAAAATATCTCAAATAAGGTATATATAATATCATATTTCAATAGTTTAAAGGGTATTTTGCAGAAAAGTACTCGATTATAATAAAATGTTGCAAGTCAATACCATGTCAGTGTTTTTTTATATGTAGGTCCATAACAGAATAAATTTTTTGCACATTGATACCATCCCGCCGCCAAGACACGTTATATAACACATTTAGGTACCACAGAGAAATGTATTGTGGTATAAAACAATGAAAAATGGTACATCATATAACACATTAAAGTAGCATATAGGAACGTATATTACCATATAAACGCGTGACGTAGTACGTAATACACATATAAAAAGTACCTCTGAAAATGGTACACACAGTCAAACGGGTACTTATATAAAAGATTTTGTAACACCGATTCAACTAGTTTTATTATGAGATTTAGTTTTGGGTGTTTATTGAGGCTTTTAAATTCTCAAAAAAATGTGGGAGCAAATCGAGGATTGTGGGCCCAACTAAGTTCGTAAGAGAAAAAGTTAGACACGCCCAGTGGGACTCGAACCCACAATCGCTTGATTAGAAGTCAAGCGCCTTATCCATTAGGCCATGGGCGCTGTTGGAATAATTGTGATATTTTATTATATATTCAAAGTTTGATTTTTTCACCTATATTTATTTTTTTTTATTTCATTTTTACTGTATACCTACGCAACGTGTCGTCCACAACTTTGAATAAGATCCGTCGGATACTAATCCGACTCTTACTATCAGCTATTAAACGATCACTGAGTTTCAATTTCAACGGAACTAATCCTTCCGCGTTGGACTCGCCTTTAGCAATACGCATAAATATATTTTCTTTTATAAATTCTTCTAAAGAAAGGGCTGAATGATTGCAAGGAAAATTTTATAACACCAACCTACTCTAACTAGCTAACTACCTAGAAAAAAATATTCTCTACCAAGTGGTCTTCTATTCTATTCTATTCTATTCTATTCTACTACAACAATCCCAAGCACGTCCCTCCCCTCTCCTATCTTTAATCACATCGATAGAGTATCTAAGAAATTCATGTATATTTATAGATATTCAAGGCGATTTGTTAACGAATGGATGTTCTAGCAACTCCGTCGCCGTCGGCCTCTGCGCGGGATTTCTAACGAAACACCGCTGCAAGAAATCTTTGCCGTCTTCGGACAGTGTCTCGGGTATCGGCGGATTCTCCTTCAACACCTTGAACATCACCGCGGCCTATAAATAAACACAACGTTGGTTTTCATTGATTTTATTACGAGGGTTTTGTAAGAAAGAACGAGGGTTCACTAAACTTTACTTCTATAATTTTCGCGAAATTCGATTTTCGCCTTCTGACATGTTTATGTCCAGAACTGATGCAGTATGTTTAAAAAGCAACCAAACTTTCACGTTGCTTTACATTCTCTAACTAGTCCATGTCAGAAACTAGTCCATCGTAAATAGTCGTATTTGTAATGTTCCAGCCATTTATCATAAATAGTCATTCATGGTAGTACAAATTTAATTATCATATACTTGATGTCGGAAGAAATTGGAAGATGGCCGGAAAAATTACCCCAAAAAAAAATGACTATTTATAATAAATGCATTGTACTATTTTGTTTTACGGAGACGAGTTAGAGGACGAAGAACGAACTCCTCGAAAGTTATTGGTTTTTTTTTCGGACAGAGACATGTTAGAGTACGAAAACGAATTTCCGGCTAAAATTAAATTACGCTGAAATAAACATTAAAAAAGCTTTTGCTTTTACATGCTTACACTTACCCCTTCGTACTCGCTCCATGGAGGCTTTCCGTCCATCATTTCGATTATCGTACAACCCAAACTCCATATATCCACCGCCAGGCCAACGTCAGGTCTGGCATTATTCTCAGTCGTCCCAGGTTGCAATATCTTGAAAAAAAAAAAAGAAAACAGCATACGCTGTTAATAACTAACCGATCGATCGATCAATTCACACGAGCCATTGATCGATATTGTCTAGGAATGTTGTATGTTACCTCCGGGGCAAGCCAATATGGGCTTCCCTTCAATGAAAGATGAGCCGCTTGGCCGTTTAGCTGCAAGTGATTTATTTAGTTGTGAATATCAATTAGTAGATTTCGTACAAGATTTTAGTCGTACAACTTTCACGAAATCGCTTTTTCATCCGTGTGTAAAACTAGTTCATTAAATTCGCAGTATTCATCATAATTAATCCCTTTTCTGTAATCTTGTAGCCCATTTTTCATTGATTGTCCTTTTCACAACATGTGAATTTGATTTACGTTCTTGTTGAAGGCGGGAAAATTACAAAGAGGACTATTTATGACAATAAACGCGTAGACACACGGACTAGTTTTGGACTTAGAGGACGAAAAGCAAATTTCCTGAAAAGTTATGAGGATTATTTTTCGACATCGAAGAGTTGTAGGACGTAACGAATTTCGTGAAAGTTACGGGACTAAAGTCAAATTTCATGAAAGTTAATGGGAAACTCACATGTTTAGCCATTCCAAAGTCTGCTAGCTTGACGACCCCATATGCATCTACTAGCAAGTTAGCACCTTTGATGTCCCTGTATACATAAAATATATAGATCGATTGACATCAGCGGCCTATATAAGGTTCTTTCAAGTCATAGAAAGATATTTATATATGTATATATAGATTATTACCTGTGTATAGTTTTAGTACCATGAAGATAAGCCAATCCACATAGGATATGGCGCGTGAAGTTGCGAATTATCGACTCCGTCATGGCGTCACAGTGGTCTCTGATAAACTTATTTATCGAGCCAGGATGAACGTACTCGAGATATATATGAAACTTGTCTCCAACCTTTTCATCCAAAAGTAATAATATTATTCGTAAAAAAATTTGTTAGCCTCTGTTTGAACATATTTGTCAGTGAGCTTAGTTATGTCAACTTACGATTTCGCTGCCGTAATAGTGGACGATGTTTGGATGCTTCAAGTAGCTGAGGACTTCGATTTCCTTAAGAAGAAAAAGGAAATTAGCTACATGAAACTGAAGTACATATATAGTATAGAAATTCCCAGACAGATAAATGCGGAAGAATGCCATTCTCGGCCCTTGGCTATGTGGCTTTTTGTCGTCCATGTTCTGAGCTGCCATTTTAGTTTCTAATGTTATTGATTTTGTGCTTGTTTTAGTCCCTTGATTAGTTAAACAATTAGTTTGGATGGAATTACGGTCGTGCCTGCCAGCATTTATGGGCCAGGTCATAATTCCATCAAAACCAACGATTAAACTAATCAAGAGACTAAAACAACACAAAATCTAAAATACTTGGGACTAAAAGTGACAACTTTGAACACATGAGACCAATAGCCCAAAAATTGGAGACTGAAAATGGCGTTCGCCCAATAAGTGAGAAGAAAACAAAGTATAGCTTCAAACCTGTTCCAACTGTCGCATGCTCTCCTCGGACTTAGAATCGTCGGCCAAAATTTCCACCTCCTTCATTGCACACAAAGCTCCCGTCTTCCTGAAGAACAAAAAGAAAAGGTTTTTTTTATTACATGGAAACACTAAAAATACCTCTCAATACATTATTTAAGAGCATTGATTCTTACCTGTTAGAAGCCACATAAACACTTCCAAATGTACCCCTTCCAAGAAGCTTCCCCTTTTGCCACTGAGAAGTAACAGGCAAAACTTGGGAAGGAATCAACGGCGGTTGAGAAACAACATTTGCAATGGAACATTCGCATGAAGGAGGCAAAGGCAAGGGATGGATAGTAGCAACATTGGCCTTAGAGTTATTGCGTTGAATCATCAAAGGAGACGTCGGCCTATGTGGTGTAACAACGCGAGGGCTTATTGTTATGGTGGGGCTCTGAAGCGGAGAATAACAATAGTAGTCGTAATAATTGCAAGATGACGTTCTCTCCTGGCGGTTTAGGGTTATCCTCTCCTGGCAGTTTAGGGTTATCCCTACACTCCATTCGCCACAATAAGGGATGTTTGGCTCGGACCATCTGTTGAATAGGTTGGGAATGTTAGGGTTTTCCCCGCTCGAGGGGCTAAACGAGACGCAAACATATGGGCTCGTGGGAGCGCTCGAAGAAGGGATTTTTATCTTGCAGCTCGAATTCAATCTCTGTTTGCTCTTGCATGGAGATGATTTCTTCGATGATAGGGTTTTCTTCGACTGATCGGAGTTTGTTTGAGATTCTTCGTCTGATAGTCTGTTGCCATAGGTTACGAGAAATGAATGTGTGGGTTAGCTAATCGATCAAAAGTATTACCGAGAACTTATGTTGTAAAATTCGATTGGCGTTATTCAGGCGTCCAGGGAGGCCTAGTGCTTATACGGTCTGGGCAGTTCATAGGCAGAATTTATACGGTATACCTATTTTTAAATATGCTAATATTCGACCAAAGTTAAGATCTATCGAATTTATCAAAACGTTCCAAATAACGTTATCAATATAAACAATGCAAAATTCGTACCAACATTCCTTTTCAAAAAAAAAAAACGAGTTGACTAATCAAATTAATCGCCGGTTATCGGTTTGCGGACCCCTAGGCTGAGTTTACAGCAATGCACACCACCATGCATATTACATACAGGAAATGAAAAGAACCCCAAAAAAACACATAAATTAAACCCTAAAACCCAGCAAAAAATAATACAATGTCCACTTCTTTATCCTATATATATATATGATTAAATAACATTATGCACCTTGTAAGACCATTGAGGGCATCAATGGCATCATAATCCAAACCTCCATGAACAACGTTGGGCGACGGCAATGGCATGCTGATAATATACGATCCATTGTTGCACGACGAAGAATGAAGCCTGGGTTCGGGCTTAGGTAAAGGTTGAGGAGAAGAAGAAGAAGAAGACAATGTCGTCGTCGTGGAACTAATACTTTGCCAAGATTTAATGTCCTTTTCCGACACGTGCCTTAGTTTTCTCGCACGAGTTCGGCTAAGGGTTCGAGACGAGCCAACTTTGTTTGTCATGATGTTGTTTAATATGTCGTTTTCCACCACGTCTCGATTATTATTATCTTGTGGTTTAGTCGAAGATGATGATGATCTGAAAGATGTTTGCCACCAATGCATGGCGATAGTTGCAGAATTTTGATTTTGTGTTATATGGTTTTCAGATTTTAAGCTTTTCGCATGGAGAGGCTGGATTTAGGTTATTGAAGGGCATTGATATAATTAGTGTTGAAAAACCCTAATTAGGATTAGGTGTGGTGGTGTCTCGTTTTGACGACGACAAGTAGAACATGGATGTCTTTTTTTAGGTGTTTGGGTGATATTTGGATTTTGGAATGGCGAGATTATTCACGATATTTTATATATTTCCATATGTTTGTCTATTATATCGTTTGAGATTGTCAGTGGTTTAAAGTAATTAGTTTAAGACTGTCTCTTATAAATTAACTTATCTTTTTAGTAATTTACAGTAATTATGCATAATGCATGTGAAAGAAACTAGTGTCATAGATGTGTTGAGTCAACTGTCGAGAAAAGTTTTTATATTTGTGAGGCAAAAAAAGCATACAAATAAGAAGGCGATGCAATTCAATTGATACTTCAAATAGCGTATGGGGTGTTCAGTAGTATTTGTATATTCTATAGTTATTGGAGAAGTTTCATTATTTCTACCCTCTTCCCTAGTCGATGGCCAGCGGTGTATTTACTCTCTCCGCGAGAGCTGAAAACTGTTAGAAAATTTTTATTATATAGTTGATTTTATAAATTATTTATGTGAATGAGAAATTGAGTTTTGAAATTAAAATGCTATTGGGCTTCGAACTGGCTCAATAACGGCCCGACTTCTAGAAGGCCCAACTTCTAGATTGAATGACAGAGTGGTTAAAATCACTCCGCAAGTCCATGGTTTAGATTGATGTTGGAGTTGGTTAAAACCACTCAAACATTATATCATCTAATTAAAAAAAATAAAATAATATTTTCTATAACTATTTTTGGTTCTATAAATAGGTGATTAAGCCTAAGAAATGAAATAAGAAAAATAAGAGAAGAAAAGAAAACAAAAATATACAAATATTTCTCAAAAATTTTCTGCTATCGTTCTTGCTCCGTTCTCCGTCGGTGTCGTTTTTGTGCTGAACGAACGCCTTATTTTTTGAAGTATCCTTGGGAACAAACGCTCGCTAAAACCTCTAGCACATACTTGAGGAAGTGAATCTGTTTTAAGAAAATTGTCTGCAACACAATCTTCGAATATTTTTTCTTTTCGGTTAAATCTAATTTCGGGCCTATTATCTGTGGATATTTGCGAGTGTGCTTTACAATTCGATCAAGCTTATCAAACAAAGAGGTCGAAGAAGGGTGGAAATCAGCCAACAATCTTAAAAAACAGATCCGACGATCCCGCGAAGATGTCAGACAACGTGGACTCCCCCAACAACCAAGGTTCTACCAGGAACGATGTCGTTCTCCCAACTGCAATTTACCTACGGCGGCGAAGCCAAACGTACCGGTCAACCACTTGGAGAAGCTGGAGAAGTTTACGGGGACAGCTTCGACGTTGAAACGATGGCAACAGAAGATGCTATTCTATCTAACCACGCTCAACCCAACAACGTACCTGAAGGAGGACAAGCCCAAGGTGCCCAAAAGGCGTAATGACTCCGGAGGTGGTGACCGCTGTGGACGCATGGAAGCACTCCAATTTCTTATGCCGTAATTACATCTTGAATGCGCAGAGCGACACTTTACGCAACTTATATTGTGGTATGGAAACGGCTAAGGAACTATGAGTCACTAGACCGGAAATATAAATCGAAGGATGCCGGCACAAAGAAATTTGTTGTCGGACGGTTCCTAGATTATATAATGGTCGATTCGAAGACTGTTATCAGTCAAGTGCAAGAGATTCAATTGATCTTGCACGACATCCTTGCGGAAGGGATGATTTTGAGTGAATCTTTCCAAGTGGCGGCTATTATTGAAACGCTGCCTCCCGATTGGAAAAAATTCAAAAACATCTCAAGCATAAATGCAAAGAGGTCTTTGGAAGACCTGACTGTTAGACTTCGAATCGAAGAAGACAACAAAAAGTCGGAAAGAGAACCTTGAGCTCATCTGAACCGAAAGTAAACGTGTTGGAGCATGGCTTTAAAAAGGGCAAAGGCATGGTTAAACCCAAAGATAAACTTGGGGAGACCGGAGGCGTCGCAAAGCCGAACTACAAGTTTGTAAGAAAGGGCTATGCTAAGACGGTTTATTCAAGTTGAATGTAATGACTGAGGTCAATCAGATGAATAAAAGTTCTTCTGTTTACTTGCTTGAATCTTGCAATTTATGGCATGGCATACTTGGTCACGTTAATTTTGATTCGATACGTTGATTAATTAGCATGAACCATATTCCTAAATTAAATGTGAAGTTTGCGTTGAAGCAAAACTGACGAGATCACCATTCTCCACGATAATACGAATTACTGAACCGCTTGAATTAATTCATAGCGATGTGTGTGTAGGGTTGTCAACGGGGCGGGTTCGGGGCGGGGATCCAATCCCCGTCCGCGATGCATTCGGGGACAAAACTGTCCCCGTCCCCGTCCCCGCCGGATCCCCGCGGGGATCCATATTTTTTTTAAAAATATAATATTTTTAATATAATATATAAATTTGGATATTTTTTGTTATATAAATTATAATTTTTAAATATTATTTGTATTATTTTAATATTATTTAATCTATATTTTGATATTATTTTATTATTATTTAAATTATAATTTCAAATTATATATATTTTAATATCTAATACAGGTTCGGGGCGGGGCGGGGAACGGGGCGGGGATCCCCGCGGGGATAAAAACTCGGGGATTCCCCACCCCTTTCGGGGCGGATCCCCGCGGGACGGGGAATCCCCGCCCCACTGCCATCCCTATGTGTGTGATTTGAAATACGTTCAATCACGAGGTGAAAATAAATATTTCATAACGTTTATTGATGATAGCACGAAATATTGCTATGTATATTTGCTAAATAGCAAAGACGAAGCGTTAGAAAAATTTATTATATAAAACCGAAGTTGAAATCAACTTGGTAAGAAAATAAAACGATTTAGAAGTGATCGAGGCGGCGAATACGAAGTGCCAATCGGTTGTGCGGAGCATGGTGTAATTCATGAAGTGACCGCACCGTATTCACCTCAATCGAATGGGGTCACTGAATGGAAAAATCGCACATTGAAAGAAATGACGAATGTGGTGTTGTTAATTCAGGCTTATCGCCCGACATGTGGGCGAATCTATCTTGTCGAGTAATTACCTTTTGAATAGGGTACCTCGAAAGAAAGAAATAAAATTCCTTATGAGTTATGGAAAGGAAAGACGCCATCCTATCAATATTTGCGAATGTGGGGGTATTTGGTGAAGGTAGCCGTATCTACGCCTAAAGCGGTGAAAATTGGTCCTAAAACAATGGACTGTATTTTGATAGGATATGCACTTAATAGTACGGCATATCGATTTCTTGTCTATGATTCGAATTTCGGATATACGCAAGAACGCGGTCATGGAATCGAGGAATGCATGTTTCTTCGAAAATGTATTTCCTTGTAAATCCGATTATGGATCCAGTACATCTAAACGAGATGATATAGAAACTGAGATTCCTAGTACCATTCATGATAATGAACCGAGACGGAGCAAGCGTGCCCGAATATTGAAATCTTTTGGTGATGACTTCGGTACATATTTGATTGAACAGGAACCACTGACTTATGACGAGGCAGTGAGCCCCGTTGACGGGCCTTTATGGAAAGAAGCCATAAAGAGCGAGATTGATTCTATTTTGCAGAATCATACTTGGGAGTTAGTTGATCTCCCAAAGAGATGTAAACCTTTAGGATCAAAATGGATTTTTAAAAGGAAAATGAGACCAGACGGATCTGTGGAAAAGTATAAAGCCAGACTTGTTATCAAAGGATACAAGCAACGCGAAGGCTTAGATTACTTCGACACATATTCTCCTGTGACGAGAATAAATTCAGTAAGGATGATACTTGCTATCGCGTCCTTAAGAAATTTGGAAGTACATCAAATGGATGTCAAAACAGCTTTCATAAATGGTGAAATGATGAAGAAATCTATATGGAGCAACCCGAGGGTTTTCGTGCTCCTGGAACCGAAAAGAAAGTCCGTAGATTTATCAAATCTTTGTATGGTTTGAAAACAAGCCCCTAAGAAGTGGCACGAAAAGTTCGATCACGCGATGATCAACTACGGTTTTAAAATCAATGAGAGCGATAAATGCGTTTACTCAAAGGAAACAGGCGATGACTACGTCATTTTATGTCTGTATGTAGACGACATACTCATTGTTGGTAGTAATGACAAAATGATCAAGTCTACAAAGAATTTGTTAAATTCGAAATTTGACATGAGAGATATGAGATTTGCGGACGTGATTTTAGGAATTAAAATAATACGAACGAGTAACGGTCTTGTTTTGAGCCAAGCTCATTACGTAGACAAAATTTTTGACAAATTCTGCAAGGGTGATTCTGGTGTTGCTAGAACGCCGTTAGATCAAAGTGTTGATTTGTCGAAAAATTACGGCGAGGCGATTGTTCAAGTAGAATACTCATGGATTATCGGAAGCTTGATGTATCTAATGAGCTATACTAGGCCAGATATTGCTTATGCTATAAGTAAACTGAGTTCGTACACGAGCAATCCAAGTGCGGATCATTGGACTGCTATAATATGGGTTTTGAGATATTTACGGTATACTCGAGACTATGGATTACAGTATGGTCGATATCCGGCTGTGTTAGAAGGCTAAACAGATGCGAACTGGATATCTGACATGAAAGACTCTAAGAGCACAAGCGGCTATGTGTTTACACTCGCTGGAGCTGCTGTGTCGTGAAAATCCTCGAAACAAACTGTTATAGCAAGATCCACTATGGAATCCGAGTTTCCTTGGATAAATGTGGAAAACAAGCTGAATGGCTACACCATTTCTTGGAGGATATCCCGAATTGGGAAAAGCCTGTGCCGCCTATATGCATACATTGCGATAGTCAATCGGCGATTTGACGAGCACAGAGTACTATGTATAATGGTAAGTCGAGACACATACGTCGCCGACATAATACCGTTAGACAACTACTCTCAACTGGGGTTATCTCGATTGATTATGTGAAATCTACGGAGAACATTGTGGATCGCTAACCAAAGGGTTAAAAGAGATGCAGTTGAAAGGTTGACGAAAGGGATGGGCTTAAAACCTTAAGGTATAGAAGTGCTAAGAAGAAAACCCTACCTATATGACTGAAGATCCCAATATCTAGGTTCAAAGGGACAACCTAATCTTAGGACTTGGTATCACTGTGGGGGATAACCCCGCTCATTCCTGTCAAGAAACAGTGATGACGGAAAAGGCCAGTGTTATGATGCTTTAATGACTATCATATAGTATTGGTTGAAAATACTCGCGACGTGAGAAGTCACCTATGTTAGATAGAAGTGGGGCCGCTTCAAAGGAGAACTGGGAGGCTTAGTTCTTTAGAAACCCTCGCAGAATCAGAACATGTCCATGGCCGTAATGGACAAAACCATGAGAACGGAACAAGAGAAAAATGGTCTCTGTGTATTGTAAGTGAGTTCGTTTACACGGAAAGCAGGACAGTTCAAAGACATCACGTTCTACTGGACTGCAGTAAACCAAGTGTCCATACAAGGAGGAAGTTTAAATGGTAAAACATATTATCTTCTATGCAGAGTATCATTATATTAGCAGAACATTAACCAAACAATTCTCATTCATGTGGGGGATTGTTAGAAAATTTATATTTACTCCCTTCGTCCTGTTATCTTTATCACATATATGGGTGAGCACGCAAATTAAGATAGTATTATTATAATAATATAGTACAATAAAAAGGTAAAAAAGTGTATATTTTGACACGTCTTTTAAGAATATTTAACATTATTACGTTGATTGTTTGTGATACTTTTTGCTAAATAAGGAAAGATGATAGAATTATTGGGACGTCCAAAATGGAAAAATGTGATAAAATTACCGGACGGAGGGAGTAGTTGATATTATAAATTATTTATGTGAATGAGGAATTGGGCTTTGACATTAAATGCTATTGGGCTTCGAACTGGCCCAATAACGGCCCGACTTCTAGAAGGCCCAACTTCTGATTGAATGATGGAGTGGTTAAAATCACTCCACAACTCCATGGCTTAGATTGATGTTGGAATTGGTTAAAACTGCTCAACATTATGTCATTAAAAAATAAAATAATATTTTCTATAATTATTTTTGGTTCTATAAATAGGTAAAATAAGAGAAGAAAAGAAAACAAAAACATAGAAATATTTCTCAAAATTTGGTTCTGCTATCGTTCTTGTTCCGTTCGCCGTCGGTGTCGTTTTTGTGCTACACGAACGCCTTGTTTTTCAAAGTATCCTGGGAAACAGACGCTCGCTAAAACTTCTAGCACATACGTGAGGGATCGAATTTGTTTTAAGGAAATTGTGTGCGACACAATCTTCGAATATTTTTTCTTTTCGGTTAAATCTAGTTTCGGGCCTATTATCTGTGGATCTTTGAGAGTGTGCTTTACAATTCGATCTAGCATATCAAACGAGGGTCGAAGAAGGGTGGAAATCGGTCAACAAAAACTAAGGCGGAATATTTGCTAGCAAATTAAATATCACGACATTCGAATGAGTTGACCATCGCAATAATATTTCACATGTATGATCAAAACTATCTTGGTATGAAAAAATTGGTTTCTAATGAGCCCCGGTTTGGTAATAAATTAAATTCCAGTGGACTGTACTAAGACCATCTCCAACCGAATCACCATTCTCAAACTCAAACACATTCCAAACTCAAAATGCAGTAACTTATCTCCAACCATTAAATTTATTCGCAAACTCGAAAGTAGCCATAATATTATCTTAAATTTGATTGAGACGAAACAAACTGCTAAGTGAACTCCCAAGGACCGAGTATACAAAAAATTATGCGTAGTAATAACACACAACAAAATGAGTATCCCTTTTGTTTATCATTAAAGTGATCAACATAGAACTGAAAGACGATTTATACGGTCAATCGTTGAGCCTCATTTTGCTTATGAAAAATTACAGTCTTGAGCAGCAACAACATTGAACGCTAGTGCAATTGCCGAGAAACAAAAACACCATATGTTGTTCAAAGCAAAGGTTAATTTCAACATTGAGAATGAGACATGCAATTAAAGGAGCTAACACCAATACCATGAAAGAAAAGCAAACAAACTATCATCCTCACATCTACTGATGTCACTGGCAGCCATCTTCCATTGGGCAGGCGTCTTAATTGAAGAAAGCCCCAACCAAGAGGAGCAAGCCTGGCTAAACCTATCCCTAGAACATAGCAGATCTCCACCGCACAGTTTCTTGCTCGGGCAGATCGAAGATAAACCTATCCCAAGAACGAGCAAGCAAATCTCCAAAGTTCTCTGTTGGTTCAAAGATTCTATCCAAGTCAAGAGATGGCATATCGCAAGGAGGAGATATACGAATCCGTAGAAAGTGACTCACGGCTTTCCGCCATCAGCAAAGGGGTGAGGATGCCTCTTCCAACAGCCCGTCCCAATCCCTGTCTTGGACAGCAGTGGCCGAGGTGGTCGTGAGTCTTTGACAAGCCCAAACATCCCATTGTCTGTTCATCTGTACTCTTTACAAAATCCAAAACAAAAAAGGGGACTTTTTTGCAATTATTAAATATCAAACACAAATGTTAGTTGAAACGCAAACATGCGATTAAATTAGGAGAGAGAAATTATGAAACCCATTTTGGTTTGGTTTTTGGATTTGATTATAGTAAGGTTTCCCCATATTTTGGGTTTTGGAGTACCGTTGGAGATAATCTAAGTACCTTTCCTAGATTCAATAATTACCAGTAAAATCAATCAAACACATATATGGTCAACGCAGACGAAACAATGCTCTCTTTACATTGCTTGTAGAATACCGCACACACACACACACACTTGACAGAACAAAGTCGGAAAGTCAAACGCTTTAATAAATTCTCTTGCATGCATTTTACGAAGTTGAGAAAACCATGCAACTTGCAATAAAGACAGTTGTGCTTTCCCAATTTGATATATGCAAGAAGTCATTACATTATTACTGCCTCTATTATATTAGCATAGAGCTACCTAGCAAGCCATACGGACAAGTTTGAAGTTGAAGAATCACTTATTATGCTAACCTGCAGGTATATGTTCTTCGGCATTTCAAGCACATTGCTTAGAATTATTGAATTTGTGTGTTTTCAATGTGGATATCGAAGATTAGTTCTAAATTGGCAATTTTCGCAGGTTTTTTGGATCATTGAGTTTTCCATGATGAAGAGATCTTCGTTGCTCCTATACATATGCTCGTGCTTTTTTCGGGCAACTTAAGTGTGAATGCAGAAGATCTGTATAGGTACTTTACATGGACCATTACTTGTGGTAGATCTTCACCCCTTCGTACTCCTCAGCAGTTATATTTATCTATCTATCTATTCGATAGGTATACAAAAATAATAAAAAAACTTTACTTTGATCGGGTGATCCTCGTCAACGGGAAATACCCGGTCCCATCTTGGAGTGCGTGACGAACGACAACATGATTATCAACCAACAAATTGGATCAGCCTTTCCTTCTCATATGGTAACTGAGACCTAATAATACAGATTCGATCCTTTGAGATTAGGACAGCTTTTTGTGATTAATTCAAACACTTCAAACCAGTTAAAATATAAATATGCAATCTCCTCCTATCGCTAATTGTTTTTAGGAAAGACCCTTCAATTTGCGCAATAAAATTAAGACATCATTTGCGTGATAAAATTGTATATCCAGACAGCGGTCGCTTGATAAAATTATGTTTCCTTTTGCGCAATGTACGTATTATGGATGTATAGGAATGGGATACAACAGAGGAAGAATTCTTGGCAAGACAGCATTTCGGGGACGAACTGCCCTATTTTGCCGAATTCGAACTACACTTATTCCAATGTAAGGATCAAATTGGAAGCTACACTTACTTCCCGATGAATCACATACACCAGAGCCACCGACGGTTTCGAGGCGTTAAACGTGTACGCTAGGTCGGTTATTCATGTTCCTTGTTCGCAACCCGTCGATGCTTTTAGACTTCTCATCGGCAATTTGTATAGGACCAACCACAAGGTAGATATGAGTTTCAAAGATATTTCGATGAGTTTGTTCGAAGATTATTGTCTAAAATCTCTATGAAAACGTTCTCAGGCACTGCAGAAGAGACTCGACTAGGGGAAGTCGAAGATTATTAGTTGCTATCAAGGTTATTTATTTTTTCAGTCTTCTATACTACGGGTGGTGGTGTTATACAGACACCTAAATTTATAGTGTCGCAACTTTAGGACAGTATGTTCCAAAGCTGAAGGAATTTGAGGACGCTTAATGTTCGTTAAGTTTCAAAAGTGAACGACAATTAACGCTAGAATTTTGAAAAATCCAGTCCTCAAATTGAATCAATTTTGTATCTTAATTTCCTAAAGTTGCAACATTTAATCCAGGCCTGTTCATATTGCCTCACCTTTGAACTTATCATCCCAAAATGTCAACCTCTAATTTAGTTTTTTCGTATAATGACACCACCCCAATATAATTGCTCAGAGAAATAATTTAGCCGTGCATTTTAATGACAAGAGGAATGCCATGCTTATCATCCCTCGATGTGCACTTAGTCGTGTTTGATCAACCTCCCAAAGATTATTACATAGTCGCGTCGACGAGGTTCACGAGGTGGGTCCTAACAACCACTGTAGTGCTACACTACCCCAGTTCTCACATGGGCGTCTTGGGCCCTTTGCCGAACGGCCCACCAAGCGGAACCATTTGGTTCTCCAACATGCGAAAACTTTCAGGTATATACAAACTGAATCTTTACGAAAGTTTTCTTGAAAATGTAAAGCTTAACACTGTGTTTGGTTTGAAAAAAAAATATTGCGGGAAAGAAAAGAGAAAAATGGGTTCTTCAATAATGTTTTTTTATTTCCTTCGCCATTTGGTGAAGAAATTTGTTTTTAATAAATTGGATTTTCTTTTCTTTTCTTTCATCTATTATTTCGATCAACAAAACATAAAAACTAATTTTCCTTTTTAGTTTTATAATTTTTTATTTTTTGCCTACACAAACCAAGCACTCCTTAAGATTGTGTTTGGTTTGAGGAAAGTATGGTGAAAAAGAAAAACGAGGAAAATGATTTCCATGAGTTGTTCTTCGTTTTCCTCGCCATTTGGGGATGAAATCAGTTTTTCCTTCATTTCTTGTTCTTATCTATTTGCCCGATCAACCAAACATGAAATGGTATTTTTCTTTTTCTTTTCCCACTAATTTCCACAAACCAAACAAACCCTAAGAGTGCGTTTGGTATGCGGAACTCAGTTAGGAAAATAAAAAGAAAACGCGTGAATCGTCGCAGCGCAAAGATCACTTGTTTGATGCCCAAATTTACTTTTCCATCGTGCTTTCCACACATAGAATTCCGCATACCAAACACACTAACCGACGATCTGATTACGTTTACAGATGGAATTTAACAATAATGTGGCGAGACCAAACCCTCAAGGCTCTTACCACTACGGGAAAGCCCCGATATCGAGGACCCTCATATTCGCCAACTCAGCGCCTGTAATAAGTGGTAAGAAACGCTTCGCCGTCAACGGAGTTTCCTACGTGGGCCCAGAAACGCCTCTCAAGCTCATCGACTACTTCAACCGGCGTTTTCAGCCTAAACTCAGTCACAACTCCGTCGAAAATTAATAAATTTACTCTCGATACGTCTATTTTAGACGCTTCAGTGCATGAATTTCTTGAAATCATTTTTCAAAACGACGAGAGATCGATTCAGTCGTGGCACCTCGACGGCTACAGCTTGTGGGTCGGGTACAGAATTGTTTTTCGCTCGCCGAGAAAGAAAGAAAGAAAGAAGACGGATTTTTCTGTTGAGATTATAATTTGGACTTTATCCCACACGGATAATGCAAGCTCTTCAAACCACTATATATATATATATATATATATTTATATTATATATATATAAATATATATATCAAGAGGCTATTCCTCCAATCACCAATTGATTTTAGGCATGACCCCTAGATTTTTAATATTTTCTGATATCTAAAACGACGAATATTCGAATTTCTAAGTCGAACAGATTCGAGTTGGGAATTGGGATAATGGAGCGAAGCTAGCAGGCAAGGGTACAGCCTCGTCGATGCATTCACCAGACACGCTACGCAGGTAAAAACAACAACTCGCCTTTCGTTTATTTCCTAAACGAAAATAAACTAACTTTTCCATCTGATTTTCTATTTTTGGTGGAAGGTTTATCCCAAATATTGGACTGCAATATAGTGTCTTTGGACAACCAAGGGATGTGGAATTTGAGGTCTGCAATATGGGAAAAGCAGTACTTAGGGCAGCAGCTTTATGTAAGAGTCTACTCTTCGATACAGCTCCTGCGAATGAATACGATATTCCTCCCAACGCTTTCCTTTGTGGTAAAGCTTTGGGAAGAAAGCTTCTGTACCTTATCGAACGAACGGTTAACCGTTCATGTATTCAATCCTAGTCATGAGAGTTTGTTTGACTTGTAGCTGTACTTTTAAGACAAGGGATTGTGTTTCTTACTGCAAATTTGTATTGAAGTATGCCCGAAATGGGATGAACACTGAGCAAATTGTCGAATCTCATTAACCATGTAAGAAGATAGTGATTATGTATATCAGTATCTCATATCATTGTGCTGAAATGCGAAGAAGATGAAGCTGAGGGCATAAGCAGCAATGGCCAAGATTGGCACCCCTGGGACAAAATGAAACAAAAAAGTTAACACCTTTCCTGTGTAAGGATTCTGAGTTTTTGCAGTAATGAAAGTGGAGAGATTCGATTTATTACCATATGCTGAGACCTGTCTGAAAGATTTCTCCAGCAAGTGCATAAACATGGAGATAATCACAAGCCCACTTCCCAGTTTTTCCCTCACGGTTCTCCCTCTCATGTTGAGGGACCAAAACCCTTCTTCTCCGATGAGAAACCCTTCGGCGGAGACCTTGATTGTTGGAAATAAACTCACGCGAACACAGTGAACACGGTCTTGTTTTGTGAAGCTGAATCGACTACGGATTCTGTAGCCTCTGTACTGCTTAAATAGAAGTTTACATGGAAACTAATAAATGCCTACAATCAGGCGACTAATTTAGCCTACGCTAATAAGGAAAAGATAATGCAATCATATCCTAATCTAATCTTTTCCTAATCTAATAAAGGAAAATGGGATCACAAGGATTATTTCCTAACAATCTCCTCCTAAGCCTTGTGTCCACCATTGGTGTCGATTAGGCCGATCTTATCCCGTAGTTCAAGGAACTTGATCCTTCCAAGCGGCTTCGTCAGAATGTCGCCCAGTTGATCCTCACTTCTGATGAACTCTACACCAATCAAGCCTTCTTCTGCAGCTTCCCGAATGAAGTGGTATTTCACTCGAATGTGCGTACTCTGTCCGTGGAGTACCGGATTCTTGATCAAAGCAATGGCGGACTTATTGTCCACCCTCAACATTGGCGCTCTTGCTGCTGTTCCCTGCACCTCAGACAACACACGAGCGAGCCACAATGCTTGACAAGCAGCGTTAGCAGCTGCTATATACTCTGCCTCACAGCTGGACTGAGCCACTAACTTCTGCTTCATGGATTGCCAGGTGATCGGGCTGCCGCTGAGGAAGAAAATTACGCCAGTTGTGCTTTTACTTGTATCAACATCCCCGGCGTAATCACTGTCGCTGAAGCCTGTCAGATAAGGCTCCTCCTTCTCCCTCCTGCCGAACCAGAGTCCCCAATCTTGGGTCCCAGCCACATAGCGCAGGATGCGCTTCACAGCTGCGAGGTGATCCTCGCGTGGATCCTCCAGGAACCGACTCACATAGCCGACCGCAAATGCTAGATCGGGGCGCGTGTTGACCAAGTACCTCAAGCTCCCGACGACGCTCCTGTATGCCGTCGCATCGACCGGCGGCTCTGTGCTGAGCTTGCTCAACTTCAGGCGCGGTTCCATGGGTACGTGACATGGGTTACACCCTGCCATGCCGCTCTTCTCCAGGATCTTGCCAGCGTAGGCGCCCTGGCTCAGCGAGATCCCCCTCGCGCCCTGCTTCACTTCAATGCCGAGGTAGTAGTGAAGCAAGCCGAGGTCACTCATCTTGAATGCGGCCGCCATCTCCTCCTTAAATGACTTGATGTCGCCGCCGTTCGAGCCGGTGATCACGAGATCATCGACATAGACCCCGATCACCAGCTGCTTGCCGTCGTTCTGCCTGATGTAGATGGCGTGTTCCGATGGGCTCTTCCTGAAGCCGAACGACAACAATGTGCTGTCCAGCTTCGCGTTCCATGCGCGCGGTGCTTGATGCAACCCGTACAACGCCTTTCGGAGCTTGAGCACCTTGTCCTCCTTGCCGGTGATGACAAACCCCGGCGGCTGCTCGACATAGACCTCCTCCTCCAGGTCTCCGTTCAAGAATGCCGACTTGACGTCCATGTGGTGCACCTCCCATCCTTCGTGCGCTGCGAGGGCGATGATCAGGCGCACCGAGTCCAGTCGCGCCACCGGCGCGAACACTTCGTCGTAGTCGATGCCGTGCCGCTGTGCGTAACCCTTCACCACGAGGCGTGCCTTATGCTTGGACACCGCCCCATGCTCGTCCCTCTTCACCTTGAAGACCCACTTCAGGCCAATCGCCCGACGGCCCGGTGGGAGGTCAGTGATAGACCACGTCCGGTTGTCCTCAATCGAGTCCATCTCCTCCATCATCGCCTTCCTCCAGCTGGGGCTGCGTTCCGCCTCGGCGAACGACGCAGGTTCGTCGGAGCTCATGGCGTGGAGCTCCTCCGTCATCAGTGCCCGTGGCGCGAAGCCAAGCGGCGAAGCCGGCCCGATGATGTTTTCGATCTTTCGAAATCGGAGAGGGGCGTCGTCGTCGTGGTCAGCGTCCAAGTGCTCGCCGGCCTCGCTCGGCGGTGAGGCAAACTCCACCTCCTGTGCCCCGCTGGATCCCGCAGGTACAGCTCCTCCACCACCATGAGGTGATGCCGGTGGCGTCAGCTCATCCTCCTCAGTTGTGGTTCCAGGTGCCTCCTCAGTGCCATCAGCCACCAAAGGTCCCTGGTTTACGATCGAGTACTCCACCGTGAACACGTCGTCGTTGCCGTTCGGCTTGCCATCGACCTGCACAGAGTCCCACTCCCACTGTGCTCCTTCGTCGAACACCACGTCGCGCGTCACGTGGACACGCTTCGTGATAGGGTCGTAAGCGCGGTACGCTTTGGAGCCGCGCTCGTAGCCGATGAAGATCATCTTACAGCCACGATCCTCGAGCTTCTTCAGATGCGGCGTCGTGTTCCGAACGTAGACGATGCAGCCGAACGTCCTCAAATGATGCACTGCCGGCTTCTTCCCATGCCATGCTTCGAACGGCGTCATGCCGTCCACGCTCTTCGTCGGGCATCGGTTGAGGATGTATATCGCGGTGGTCACAGCCTCGCCCCAGAACCAGCCCGGCAGCCCCTTCGCCTTGAGCATACTCCTCGCTGTCGCCACCACCGTCCCATTCCGTCGCTCGACCACGCCGTTCTGCTGCGGGCTATATGGTGCGGTGTGTTGGCGATGTATCCCTTCTCCGGCGCAATACTCCGCAAACTCGATCGACGTGAATTCACCACCACGATCGGTCCGAAGTGCCCCCAGCTTCAGCCCGGACTCCCCCTCGGCCCGTGCCTGGAGTTCCTTGATGGCAGCCGCAGCGCGATCCTTCGTAGGAATGGTGGCTACCCACATATAACGGCTAAGGTCATCGACGAGCAACAAGAAGTACCTGTTGCCGCTTGGGGTTGCTGGTGTGATTGGCCCGCACAGATCGCCATGCACAAGCTCAAGTCGCTGCTTCGCACGATACTCCGCTTTCCCCGGAAATGGGGTGCGCTTCTGCTTCCCAGCCAGACATGCATCGCACAGCTGGTCCACCTGTCCGATCTCCGGCAGTCCGCGCACCAGCTCCTCCCGAGCTAGTTTCCGGAGCGCCGCCATGTTGACATGGCCGAAGCGATCATGCCAGCGCCATGCCACCTCGTCGCCGCGCCCGCGCACCGCTAAGCACATCTGCGGTGCTATCTTGATCCGAAGAAGGTATAGACGATTCGCCTCGCGCGTCACCCTTGCCAACAGTTGACCGCCGAGCTCCCGAATCCGCATCACGCCATCTTCGATCTCGATCTTGTAGCGGACCTCGTCGAGCTGGCCAAGACTCACGATGTTCGTCGTCAACCGTGGAATGAAGTAGACGCCGTCGAATGAACGGAGCTCCCCGTTCTTGCACACAAAGATGACAGTGCCCCGCCCTTCAATGCGTGCCACCGAGTCGTTGCCGAAACGCACGGTGCCCCGTACCGCCACGTCGAGCTTCGAGAAGGCGGTTCTAGATCCGGACATGTGATTGGTTGCCCCCGAGTCCAGAACCCACGTCTCCGCCTCCCGTTCATCTTCTTCTTCCCCGAGCTGCGCGAACACCTTCTCTTCGCGGATCTCGATCTGGGCCATGAACGACGTCGACGAAGTAGCCGTCGATTGCGGAGTCGGTGGGGAGAGAATGGGGGAGCACTTTGCGAGACAAAGTGAGGCCTCTTCCTCTTCGTGGACTGCATGGGCCTGCGCCTTCTTGGGCTTCGACCAGCACTCCCGAGCCCAGTGGCCCAGCTTCCCACAATTTCGGCACTCGTCACTAGGGTTGCAAACGAACCGAATCGAATCGAATATCATAATATTCAATTTGTATTCGTTAATTTTTCAAAGTATTCGTATTCGATTCGATTCGTATTCGAATACTAAAAATCGATTCGATTCGATTCGATAACGATATTCGAATATATTCGCGAATACTCGAATATTCGAATATTCGAAAGAAAATTTCAGATTTTCCCCATAAATCTGTTAGAATTACCAAATAACTACAAAATAGTTCCGAAAAATTACAAAATCAGAGAAACAACTCCATTGTGAAGAAAAACTAACGAGGGAACTACTTAATACACAACATTTCTTTCTTAGCCTGCTTTCGATCATCACGCTTGTAAATATATAGTATATTATATTATTTAAATATATATTACATTAAACGAATCGAATATTCGTTAATTTTTCGAATCGAATACAGACGTATTCTTATTCGTATTCGAAATTATTCGAATCAGAAAAAGGATTTGTATTCGTATTCGTATTCGTTTATTTCGAATTCGAATCTTAAATTTCGAATCGAATCTCGAACCGAACCGAAAATATTCGGTTCATTTGCAACCCTACTCGTCACCTGCGCGCTTGTTCGAAGTAGCCGGCCCACTCGACTCGCCAGCTCGCCCACGACCGCGCCCGCGTCGGCCGCCTCCTCTATTCGCGCCACGACCGCGTGAGTGGTTCTCCGCCTCTCGCTTCTTTCGTTGCGCATCCCACTGCTCCTCAGTGAGATACAGCTTGCCCTCGTGCTGTAGTGACGCCGGGGGTCCATTCAACTCCTCCTCCGCCTCTTGCAATCGCCCGGTGAGATCGGCGACCGTCATGGTGGATGGATCGAGCAAGGTCTTGATCGCAATCGCGATCTGCTTGAAGCGAGGAGGCAGACTTCGTAGCATCTTGGCTACGATCTCCTTTTCCTCCATCTCCTCTCCTAACGTGGTGAGGTGCGCCGCCATGCCATTGAGGCGTAGCGCGAACTCCTCAACGGTCTCGCCGTCATTGAACGAGGCGAGGTCGAATTTGCGACGCAGCTGTTGCGCCGTTGCCTTCTTCACACGATCGTCCCCGATCCTCATGGTCGCGATCGCGTCCCAGGCCTCCTTGGCCGTCTCCTTGGAGCCGATCGTCGACACCATCTCGGGCGGGACCGCACTCACCAACGCATCGAGCGCCATCATGTCTTCCTGCTCATCGGCAGTGCCCTTCTCGATGGCGTTCCATAACGCTCTCGCCTTCAGCTTCACCTTCATCATGAGCGCCCAGTCAGAGTAGTTGGTCTTGGTGAGAACGGGGTAGCTATTCCCGCCGCCCACCTCACGAATCACTCTCTGGATCACGGTGCCGGAGGCATCGGCTTTCTTGCTCCCATCGCCTACGATCACGGCGCCGGAGGTATCGCCTTTCTTGCTCTCATCGCCCATGGTCCCTGGATGAAACTCGCTCTGATACCAGTTGTTGGAAATAAACTCACGCGAACACAGTGAACACGGTCTTGTTTTGTGAAGCTGAATCGACTACGGTTTCTGTAGCCTCTGTACTGCTTAAATAGAAGTTTACATGGAAACTAATAAATGCCTACAATCAGGCGACTAATTTAGCCTACGCTAATAAGGAAAAGATAATGCAATCATATCCTAATCTAATCTTTTCCTAATCTAATAAAGGAAAATGGGATCACAAGGATTATTTCCTAACATTGATGACAAGAACATACCGAGGAAAAATGGAATCTTGGCAAATTTTCTGATTCTTGATTCGTTGACTTTTAGTCTGAGCCCGCTGACCATGTTGACGGTAGTAGCTGTAGCATAGAGAGGAATCCAGAAATACCAATCTGCAAGAAATGCAAGAACATTCGAATGAAATGAAATCACAGTGAAACGATTTTTCTTAGTCTGAAATTATTGCCTGGGTCGTCGAATTGGAAGCAAGTTGATAGCGCGAAAAGGGAAGCCATTAACAGATAGCACAGTTTCAGTAGCAGTGACTTCTTCTCTTCCTTGACTTTAGCCATTTGAAGATCTTCCTCTTCATAAAAGAATCACCTCGTCTAAGTGTAAGAATTGATAAGTTCAACGATAGCAAAGCCAAGATTATGCCTACAATCAAGTGGTAGCTGTTCAGCTGTCGCTCATTGACTTAAATTTTTAGATTAATTTATGCCAACATGGTCTGTCATTCTATGATCAGATTTGTTTTCTTGGAAACATTAATCGGTGTATTTGAATATTGGTTTCCATCTTCTGAAAGGTATGCACCTGATGTGTTCGATCGAATTCCCCTCAGAAGACAACTTCAGACCAGTACCTTCGTTCTTACTATGTCTCATTACCATTTTAAACCTAGGAAAGTAAGACAAGACTTAATTTTTCAGTTCTTAATGACTGTTCGTCTTCATACCTCCTTCTTTACACTTCTTAACCATTTACCCCTCTCAGCACAATTCAATTTTACATTGCCAGAACCCATAGGCAACCTTAAGGTAAGCATACTTCTTGAACCCTTTCTTCCTACGTATGTTTGTCGATTACTTCATATTAGATTCCCATCAACTTCTTGATATCAAGAACATCAATTGGAGCTTCTTTGAAAAGTTCAAACTTTCACACTGAAATTTTTTTTAGAAACAAATTCGTTTGAAGGAAGGCGACCTTCGTCCGTGTACTTGTCTCCTACTTTTATGGCAGCATATGTTCAATCAAGCATCTTCAACTGTCTTCTGTTTGATACTTTGCCCTTAGGACAAATACTGATGAAGACTTCTTGTTTCTAACTATGTTAATTATTAATTGCTGTAACCATGAATTCTCTCCTTCACAGATAATTCAAACAAAACCTAAGACAAAGTCATTGCCGTCCTACTTTGGATTCTTTATCAGAACTATTCCAACAAATGGGAATCTCTGCAAAGAATATAATTTCAAGTGATGTCACTATACTTAAGCAAACTTGATCTTCTTGCCTTCTGAATTTTAATACTACCTCATTCCTTCCCACTAAGATTTTGTACTTACCCAAAACTCTTTCCAACACATAAAAATGTCTGCTTCTTCTTCTTCTTCTCTTACAACCTTCCTAACAATCTCATCTCTGTTCTTACTGCTTTCAGGCCCTTCTTACTCAGCCGCCCAACCGCCCAACGAAGAAGCTACGACCAATTTCACAGTGTCCCAAGGCTCGCCTTCGACTTGCCAAACGTTCGTCACCTACCGAGCACAACCACCTTACTCGAATCTCCAAAACATCTCAGACATATTCGGTCGAAGCGTATTGGAAATAGCAACGGCGACCAACTTAGCCTCAGAGGACGTTCAGCTCTTCCCAGGCCAGCTTTTGCTCGTACCGATCGCCTGCACTTCGAACGGCACCCATTACTTCTCCAACGCGACCCATAAGATTCAGAAGATGGACAGCTTTTACTCTATTTCTGTAAAAGTTTTCGAGAACCTCACGAACTACCATGTGACCGAAGACGTGAATCCCTCCATGGACCCCACGAACTTAACGGTGGGAGCTGAGGCGGTTTTTCCCCTCCTATGTAAGTGCCCGGGAAATTCTTACAGCGAAAAGGGTATCAAATTCTTGATCACTTACGTATGGCAGCCCCACGACGATGTCTTGGCTGTGAGTGATATGTTTCGTTCGTCGCCTTTGGATATCGTTAGCGAAAACAATAACAGAAACTTCACAGCTGCGATAGGTTTGCCAGTTTTGATCCCAGCAAAAGTGCCCGTCGTTCTTCAGAATTTCTACCCTTCTTCAGAAACGAGCCACAAATCGCCTCGCCAAAGAACGGTGATCGCTGTAGTAAGCGCAGTTTTGGCCCTTCTCGTCGTTCTATCGGGACTTCTGAGCTACATACGCTTCTTACATCAGAAGAACAAGAAATTAGCGCGAAACTGTTCTTCCCTAGAATCTTCTGGGCTCATCCCTGGCGAATCTATGGAGCCTAAAATGAGCCAAGACAAGCTTCTTCCCAGCGTCTCGGGCTACCTAGGAAACCCAATAGTTTACGACCCACACGCCGTAATGAAGGCGACGATGAACCTAAGCGAAAGGCAAAGAATCGGCGGGTCAGTGTACAAGGCTGTCATAGACGGTCAAATTCTTGCAGTGAAGAAGACAAGGGACCCCTCCCAAGAACTCAAGATTCTACAGAGGTTGAACCATGGTAACCTAGTGAAGCTAATGGGAGTTTCCTCAGACAAAGAGGGAAACTTCTTCGTAGTCTACGAATACGTCGACAACAAATCGCTCGACGATTGGCTCTTCCCCAAATCGAAAACCCTAGATCTCGGCTGGGGCGAGAGGCTACGCATAGCCCTAGACGTAGCGAATGGGCTTCAGTATATGCACGAGCACACCGAGCCAAGCATAGTCCACAAGGATTTGCGGGCCAGCAACGTGCTATTGGACGCTAAATTGAAGGCCAAGATTTCGAATTTCTCAGCGGCTAGGTTGGCTACCAGCCCTATCATGCTAAACGTCGACGTTTTCTGCTTTGGGGTTTTGCTGATGGAGCTCCTGTCGGGGAAGAAGGTGGCGGAGAAGGGGGAAGATGGGGAGAATGTGATGCTGTGGAAGGAAGTGAAGGAGATTTTGGAAATCGAAGATGGAGGAAGGAAGGAGAGGCTTGTGAATTGGATGGATCCGAGGTTGAAGGGGCGTTTCTCCGCCGACGATGCTATGTGCTTGGCGGTGTTGGCTAGGGCTTGTACGTCGGAGAAGCTGTCGGAAAGGCCGAGGATGTCTGAGATTGTTCTGAGCTTGTGCGTCTTGGCTCAGTCGTCGTCGGCGGCGGCGTCGGCGGCGTCGGAGGAGAGTGGTGGTGGGAAGTCTTCTTGGATTTCGAAGTGTGAGGCTGAGGAAGTTCTGCCAAATATTAACCCCGTTATTGCTGCTCGTTGAGGTGACGGCTATGGACTAGGGAGCCATTGTTTTGATAAATGTGTTTTCTTCGTCAATGTACTAATTCTGTTAAAAGTTCTGTGTACAAATTTCCCATGAAAGAAAAAATCTTTGATTATTCTATACTACTCTCTTGCACACCCGATGTGTGTGCTTGAATACTCCTACGTCCCAAACTGTTTTGGACATTTGGGGTTTTGCACGAGTTTTAAGAAACTGAATATTTTAGTAATATAGTACAATTAAAAGGTATAAATTGTATATTGTGACACGTCTTTTGAGAATATTATTATATTGATTGTTTGAGATAGTTTTTTACTAAATAAGAAAATGTACAAAAGAAGTGGGACGCTGATATAGTAAAATGTATAGAATGGTTTGGAACGGAGGGAGTAATTTTAAAATCATAATCTCTATTGTTTAATATGAAATATAAGTTTTAAATATATAAAATAAAACTTTGTTTTAGATGCATAAGTATAGTACATAAAAAAATTAGGAGTGATGAAAATTTAACTAATTAAATTATAAATAAGGGACTAAATTGCAAATAATTTACAGACCAAATTTGGGACAGTTTTTACCCACCCCTCACCAATTATATAATAGTATAGATTTCTGGAGATGCAATTGTGAAGTTTACACTTACATAACAAAAACACTACGTATCCGCTTGGTTGAACGTACATCAAGAGAAAGTTATGTACTATAGAGAAACATATTGTTGTAAACAATACATTGAAAAAATTGGCGTAACGTTTACTGAAATATCACACTCCACATTTAGGGATTATGTACTACACAAACACATGAAACATTTCTAAAAAGGTACTCTCAACCAACGAGCGCCTATGTGCAAAAAAATTTATTCTACTAGATACATCTACATTACATTTATCTTACAGGGAACCGAACTGGTAATATTTTACATTTTTGTTTTTAAGCGTAGATATACCGCAATACAATCTCACGATTTCATCAATGTTGAGATTTTAGAAATTGGACTTCGAATAATGATACGATGTAAATGATGAACTATTGACCCTACTTTTCTCGAGGCACATCAAGCTCTTCAATCCACTATATATGTAGGAGGCATTCTCCTCCTATTATCAATTGATTTTAGAAAGATTACAGAGTGGTGAATCATGACCAGCGATCACTGCCGTAAAACTCGGGCTAGGTGGCCATATTCAAGGCGTTTTTCGGCTAGGCGGTGTAACGACCCTCATTTTCTAATAAATATTTTGGCGGATTTTCGCAACGTATGTCGCAGAAGACCCGTCTAATTAAAACTTTTTCTAACATAAAATATATTAAATTAAACATCGTCTACATAGCTGTATATTTACACAAGTCATAGCATTAGAATATCAAAATATTAAAAATCCTAACATTGCTCCACAGGTCACATCCATGTACAGCCCTGCCCTCAAAAGTCGCTGGAGTCACAGCCAACAGCCCGCCTCAGCCGCTACGCGTATCAGCGCCGGACTCGTATGTCCTCTAATGTCTCAACACATCGCGTCACTCAACCCCTCGTACGCTCGGGCAGCCAGCTCAGGTCACGTTAGAGTTAGCACACACCCGAGTTTCCCCGCGCATCAACCCTCATAGGTAACTCGCTCCTTCTACCCCGCTCACCGATACACCAAACTATTGTACTAGTAGTCAACACTCACACTGATTTAATATGCAAGTGTAGTGCAAATGACATGTATATAAGACATGCAAAATATTTTGTATAGCACGTGAATCTCCATATCACCTAAAAATTCACAAAATCATATATCACATAAAATTCCATAATGTTTACGTGCCGTAGGTGAGTTTCACCTACCTGTCGTTCGTAAATATAGTAGTCAATCAATCTCGATAAATCTCTAGGGTTTTAGATCTCTGAACATAAAAGTGTTATCACATCAGTATAATTGCCAAATCTAGTAAATCTAAAACCTATACAAGCCGAAACATTACTTTAAGCACCAAAAGTGTTCCATATATCCAGACATACAATCATCGAATTTATCATGTAATTAACGAAACAACATCCTATCACACACCGAAACCGTTTACACACATGCAAACACATGAATATGATTCCAACATTTGTACTTTAACACCTATGTCTTATATATATATAGATCACAAAAATATCACATAATACACCGAAAGCATAATAATTCATCAAGCAAGTCACGTTATACATAAAAATATATTATTCTATCAAACAAAACGTTTATAACTAAATCCCCAAAACTTTAGGTAGTAACCAAAATCATTTGTGAGCTATCTAATACTTTTATCAACTACTGAAATCATACAACTAAACATTATTAAACAATTCTAACATTGACAACCCTAATTCACCCAAATTTGAGGTTAACGATTTTCTTAACATATAGAAAACTCTAATAAGATCGAAAATCTCCAAAGCTTGTAAATACCTTAAATAATCAAAATTAATTTTAACCTCAAGGTATACAAATCTCGAAAGTCTTAAATAATTTCATCATATCATGTACCGAAAACTTTTCCTAACATGTATGTAGTTAATTCCATAAACTTAGAATTTAACTTAGACATATAAAATTCACATCGAATTTTCACATAATCACATATAATTCATAGCACGTTCACATATAATGATCAAAACATTAAACCACAAAACTTCACATAATTAATTCAAAGTACAGATTAAAATCACGTACACCACC
The DNA here is from genome assembly GCA_027422505.1 of Craterostigma plantagineum. Classification (NCBI taxonomy): domain Eukaryota; kingdom Viridiplantae; phylum Streptophyta; class Magnoliopsida; order Lamiales; family Linderniaceae; genus Craterostigma; species Craterostigma plantagineum. The sequence goes on along the minus strand of JAPQWV010000236.1, from coordinate 695,862 downwards.
TAATCATATAAATACTTACATAATCATGAACTGAACTACATCTCATGTACTCTAATCATGATAGTTTCGAAACCCTTTATGCTTAACATATGATCACATAGAGACATATACCCTGGAATCATATTAAGCATGCACAAAAGTTTCCACATACCTTATATCGAAAACTAGAATTTTTTGACTTGTTGTAATCCTAATGTCCTGTGAAGATATCTCTCCTCTTTTAATTTCGTTGATGCTTAGAGTGTGGGTTTTCATGTTAATGATCATATATGATATATATCACTATGTTAGGCCATGTGAGAAAAATAAGCAAGTGGAGTAGGTAATCATCCTTTCCGTTTTTATTAAACAAATTTCGTCCCCTATGAAGTATTTTATTAATTTCATGTGTCCATCTTGATTCATCCTTTAGTTATTATTCCTAATATAACTGTATTTATATGTATAGCAATATCTTGTAAGTAAAAACAAACAAGTAACATGTATGTTAGGTGATCCTTTTCTCTTTTGTTTAAGGACATCTCCTTCTTATTTCAGTTCGTATGTTGTTATGACATGATTCATTGATATGTGGGCAATATATAAATTACTGGGCAATGATGTGAGAGGTGACAATTAAGGACAAACGACTAACCTGGCTTTGTTTCTTTCTTAATTGTCTCTCTCACGTCTTGTTTGCTCATCTCATGATTCCACTCAATTATGTATAATATATATATATATACACACACACATATATATATATATATATATATTAAAGTGGTGGCTAAGATTTTGTTAAGTAAAATTTGTCTCTTTGTTAAAGTTTAACAACTACACCATACATGTTACGTGTGATAACACTAAATTGATAAAGTCCGTTACCTATTATGTTCCTTAAGCTATGCATTAACCCTTAGCTTAATATTATTTTAATATCTAAACTCCTCCTAATGAATTTCAAAATCCACCTCACCTAATATTTCGAATTTCTTCTCCCTCAGTTTCGAAATTCATTCCTCCGTCTCAATTATTTCGAACAAGTTAGATATCGCTGAAGCATATACACATATAACCACTTTCGCAATCACACATGTACATAATATACACGCTACTCTGGCAGTTCGTATATTTTATTCCACTATGATTCCGTTGCGCTACTCTGGCAGTTCGTATATTTTATTTTATTTATTTGTTTATTTATTATTTACCTTTTTTTTATCCTTAGGCTTTTCAAATCTCTAGTAAGATAGTTCTTACCTTCATCAGACATTTGACCAGTGATAAACGTATTTTTCTTGAAAGATAGTAAGAAATTATTGGTCATTCCATGCATTTTATGGCTTTATTTACACCCATTTAAATATTGTAGGACCTTCGAATGATTATCGAGCGAAAAGGAACGAAAATGAGGCAAAAACGGCGCGAAAAGGACCAAGTATGAAGCTGCCAGGCATAGCTCACGGCCGTGAATCACCTCGCAAGAGGCCGTGAACACGGGCAGTAAGCTTAGGAAGACAAAAGCCTTAAGGTCATGGTCGTGAATTACCATGCAAGACGCCGTGAATCTCGGCAGAGACAAGGGGTAAGTTCACTGTCCCTTGTCACGGCCGTGAATCCTCAAGTAAGAAACCGTGAACGACAGCAGAGAGTTTGATGAAGGTAAGTCACGGCCGTGACTTACGATGCAACAAGCCGTGAGTCACGACAGAGAGTCAAATTTTAGGGTTTAAGCCGCCGTCACGGCCGTGAATCATGTTGCACGAGGCCGTGACTCATGCCAGAAAGTCAAGAAATAGGTTTTTGAGCCGCCTTCACGGCCGTGAGGGCCCTTAAGAGGCCGTGAACGTGCCGAAATTCAGGGTTTTAGCCCATTTTCGAAGCATAAAAAGGGGATGCTCCTTAGAACTGAAAAAGAACTTGATAGGGACGAAAACTTAGAGAAAAGGAGGGGGAAGAACACTAGAAGCAGCCTCGTGTCGGAGAAGCTCAAGGGACGATCCAACAACGAAGCTACGCTCATACGATCGAAGAACGAGAGCTCCACCTCAGAAACGCCATATTCACTTCTTAGGGAAGTTTTTATGAGTTCTCTATCCTCGTTTCCCTTAAATCTTGTTGTTGTGACGTTCAATATGAGTAGCTAATCCTCTTGTGTGTTTGGGAATAGATGAACGTTGGGTTATGTCGTAGTTAAGGCGTAGGATAATCGTGAACACGTGTATTCGACTATTTATCATTCTATGATATTGCTTCTTTGTCTCAATATGTCTATGTGTTGATACGAATGTGCGGTACATCCTTTAGGGCGACAGCTAAATAACGATTAGGCCGTTCATAGACGTTAGGATTCGAGTATAGGGCGACAGCAAATACTCGATCCTCGCCATTTGGTAATTAACGATCTTAGATTCCCACGAACGTTTAGGGCGACAGCAAATCCGTGAGTGGGTTAAAAGTTACCGCGATTTAGTCGATTTTCACTTAGGAACGATATTCCGTAGCTTTAGCCGACAACGTCCAGCGGGATTCGAACCCCAAACACATATTTGTCATCTTGAATCACTCGTATTATTTTTAGTTGTACTACCTTACTCATCAAATCCTTAAGTTGCGCTGTTAAATTAGTTCGTAGTATAAACAAATCCTACTATTTTATTTAGGCTAAATATCGATTCGATAGGTTAATACTAGTACTCAATTTATTCCTCGTGTTCGATACTCGGATATTCACTATATCTATATTACAAACGATAGGTACACTGCCTATCGCGCATGATTCTAGTTATAATATATTCGTTTTAATTATTACTTGACGTACTCGCACTATCTTTTATTTAAACATACACACACGCGATCAAGTTTTTGGCGCCGTTGCCGGGGAATAGATTGATATTAGGAACACCCTAGTTCGGTAAGCTATTTTCCCAGTTTTTGGTTAATTGCGTTATTTGTTTCCTACATCATTATTAGTATCTTACCTTTCCGACGTATTTGTCTAGTTCTTCGCTAAATTTCGCTTTCACTCATTGAAGGTACTGTTTGACAGTGGATGACCCGAAGCCACCCATCAGGCCCCATTGTTGAAGGAGATCCAGATTTCGAGCGGAAGTTACGAAGGTAGCTCAGATACAATACGGAAGGCACGGCTAGTAATTATCAGGAAGCGCTGGTTAGTTATTCAGAGGACAACTCTCAGGAGTCAGCAGACAATTCTCGAATAGAGACGTCCAAGACAATCGAGAGATAGAAGTCGAGATGGCAGACCGAAGAGTACCGACCCACCAAGACCAAGAAGAGGAACAATCTTTACAAGATCTACTTAAGAACGCCTCCCTCGGCGGTACAGAATCGGCGATTGTTATTCCTCCGATCGCGAACAACGATTTTGAGCTGAAGCATGCTTGGCTTCAGATGATCTTTCAGACGGCTCAGTTTGAGGGGAATCCTGATGATGATCCGTACTCCCACCTGAAGGCCTTTCTGACAGTAACAGACACCATCAAGATCAATGGGGTCCCGAGTGACGCGATTAAGCTAATGTTGTTTCCATTTTCACTCAAGTACAGGGCGAAGGACTGGTTGGAGATGCTACCGCCCAGATCAATCACTACTTGGGAAGAACTGCGAGCAGCATTCATCGGCCATTACTTCCCCCTGTCAAAGGTGTTAAGGTTAAAGACAGAAATCTCCCTTTTTCACCAGAAGGATTCAGAGAATCTTTACGAGGTATGGGAGAGGTACAAGTCCCTATTGAAGAAGTGCCCACAACACGTGATGTCGAATGCCGCCATGATCAATCGATTTCACGAGGGCCTCAATGATCAAACCGTTCATATGTTAGACGGAGCCGCATGAGGAGGGCTCGTGAAGCTCAAAGCCACAGAAGCCTGGAATTTAATCGAAGACTACTCGAGGAACAGCTTCATGAGAGGCAATACGAGGCAAAAGACTCCAGGAGTGTTTGGGGTGAGCGAGGAGACTGCTACACATGCCAAGATTGTGGTGTTGCAACAACAGATTGCAACTACCAATTCTCAGCTCCAGACGGTGATCAACACACTACTTCCAAAGGCCGGGCAAACACAGTCAGTACATGTCGTGATGACAAGCCCATCGCTCAGAAGCCGTATACACCACAATGCGAGATTTGTGGCGCAACTCATGAGACCCGGAGTGCCAAGTCGGACAATAACTGGAACACATGGACTATATGGGGAATTACCAAGGCCAGCGGAGTTTTCAACCTCGAACACATCCAAATATATCGTATGGGAACCAAAACCACAACGCCCAAGGACCACCGGGATTCCAACCTAGATCTTCTGGTTTCCAAGGAGGAACATCACGTCCGTATCAGAATACATCTGCAGGGTCGGGGTCCGACGACATGAGGGAAATGAAGGATATGATGAAGACGCTCCTCACTACTTTCAGCGGCACCACTCAAGCCCACGAGAGTCGGATGAATAAGATGGAGGAGTACATAGAAGTACGTGCCCAGAACACCGACGCTTCTATCAAGAAATTGGAGCAACAAGTGGGCCAGATGGCGAAGCAGTTGGCTGAGCGAACTCAACGATCACCCAAGTTCTACCGAACCAAATCCTAAGGAGTATTGCAAGGCGGTCACCCTGAGAAATGGAAGAGAGTTGCAGGAGGTACCTCCCAAGAAGAAATCAAATGATAAACCTGAGGTCGAGGTCCACGACGAGCCAGAAGTGGAGGTAAACAAAGGCGACAATGTTGAGAAGGTCGAAGCTGAGAAGGAGAAGAACGAACCTGAAAAAGGAAGGGCGAAGGAGATCGAGCGACCACCGGTGAAGTCGTACCAGCCAAAGATCCCGTACCCAGCTCGGCTGAAGAAGGACAGAGACGAGGCGCAATTCGGTAAATTTATGAACATGTGTAAGGAATTACATATTAACTTACCGTTTGTTGAGGCTATTACGCAGATGCCCAGCTTCGCCAAGTTTTTGAAGGACCTATTGACGAACAGGAGGAAACTCGAACATGTTTCCACGGTATGCTTACGAGGGGATTGCTCGGCGATACTTCAGAACAAGATGCCGAAAAAGCTCAAAGACCCAGGGAGTTTTACAATTCCCTGCCTTATAGGAGATTTAGTTGTTGAACGTGCTTTAGCCGATCTAGGAGCTAGCATTAATTAATGCCGTATTCCATGTTTAAGCGCTTAGGACTAGGTGAACCACGACCCACTAGAATGAGTCTTCAATTAACTGATCGATCATTAAAATACCCTAGAGGTGTTATTGAGGATGTCCTAGTTAAGGTAGGTAAATTTGTGATTCCCGCCGACTTTGTTATCTTAGATATGGAGGAGGATGATAACGTTCCATTGATTCTAGGTAGACCATTTTTAGCTACCGGTGAGACTATGATAGATGTTAGAAATGGGACGTTAATTTTGACGGTAGACGGTGAAAAAGTTACGTTCAATATGGCTGAGTCAATGAAGAAGAGTAATGAGCATGATGATGAGTGTTACTACTTAGACGCTTTTGAGCATGATTTTTTCTTTTCTGTACAAGGTCTATCACAGTTCCCCTACGAGCAGGATACACAGAAAATTTTGGCAATCGACGACTGTGGGGAGGAAGTCGACGAGCCCATCATAGCTATCGACGAGAGTAGCGAAGAAGATAAGGAAAAGAGCTCGGTCGAGGAGCCACCCGTCCTAGAGTTGAAGGTTACCTGACCACCTCGAGTATGCGTTATTCGGAAACAACGGAGGGCTAGCAGTCATCATTTCATCGAGCCTCGACGACGGACAGAAGGGCCAGCTCTTGGAAGTGTTAAGAGCGCACAAGAAGGCAATAGCGTGGAAGATATCCGACATCAGAGGGATCAGTCCGAGCTACTGTACGCACAAGATCCTGATGGAGGACGAGTTTAAGCCAGTCGCGCAACGTCAAAGGCGACTCAATCCGAATATGAAAGATGTCGTGAAGAAGGAGGTTATTAAGCTACTAGACGCGGGGATGATCTACCCTATCTCAGATAGCGCTTGGGTAAGTCCAGTCCAAGTGGTCCCGAAGAAGGGAGGAATGACGGTCGTCACTAACGATAAGAATGAATTGATTCCAACGAGGACTGTGACCGGGTGGCGCGTGTGTATTGACTACAGGAAATAGAATGACGCCACGAGAAATGACCATTTTCCCTTACCGTTTATCGACCAAATGCTAGAAAAATTATCTGGTCATTTATTTTATTGCTTTCTTGATGGTCTTTCAGGATATCTGCAGATTCCCATTGCACCTGAGGACCAGGAGAAGACCACATTCACATGCCCCTTCGGCACATTTGCGTATCGATGCCATTCGGTCTATGCAATGCCCCAGCCACCTTCCAGCGATGTATGATGGCTATATTCGACGAGTTGGTAGGTGAGGTAATGGAGGTGTTTATGGATGATTTTTCTGTATTTGGTTCGTCGTTTGATGTGTGCCTTGCTAATCTGAAGCTCGTACTCGCACGTTGCGAGGATACGAACTTGGCACTTAATTGGGAAAAGTGCCACTTTATGGTTCGAGAGGGTATAGTTTTGGGACACAACATTTCCTCTAAAGGAATCGAAGTGGACCGAGCTAAGTTAGAAACGATAGAAAAACTACCCATTCCCTCGAACGTAAGGTCAATTAGAAGTTTTCTAGGATATGCTGGGTTCTATCGCAGGTTCATTAAGGATTTTTCAAAAATTGCTCGACCCATGTCTAGATTACTTGAGAAAGACGCTCCGTTTGATTTTAACGATGAATGCTTGCATGCTTTTAACTTGCTTAAAGAACGATTGATCGCAGCACCTATCATGGTTGCCCCCGATTGGGGGTTGCCCTTTGAGCTAATGTGCGATGCAAGTGATTACGCAGTAGGAGCCGTGCTAGGGCAGCGCAAGGACAATCATTTCAGGCCAATTTACTACGCCAGTAAGACGCTAGACACAGCCCAGGTAAACTATACGACCACTCAACAGGAGATTTTAGCTGTCGTGTTCGCTTTCGATAAATTCAGGTCATACCTTATTAAATCGAAAGTTATTGTTTTTAATGATCACTCTGCCCTTAAGTATTTACTAGCGAAGCCGGACGCCAAGCCTCGGCTAATTAGATGGATCTTACTCCTTCAAGAGTTCGATATAGAGATTCGAGATAAAAAGGGGGCAGAGAATCTGGCGGCGGATCACCTCTCTCGACTAGAGGAGTTCGAGATTTACAACAAGGACACCAAGGAAATTCAGGACACATTCCCAGACGAGCACTTGTACGCAATACAAGTGGTAAGTGACGATATTCCTTGGTTTGCAGATTTCGCTAATTATCTTGTTGCAAGGGTTCTACCAAAGGGATACACAAGTCAGCAAAAGAAGAAATTCTTTTTGACTTGAAGCATTACTTTTGGGAAGATCCATATCTGTTCAGGCGATGTGTAGACCAGGTGATACAACGATGTGTTGCTTCCCCTGAGACGATGAAGATTCTAGGGCATTGCCATAGCGGACCAACTGGAGGGCATTATGCAGCCAATCGAACAGCTCAGAAGGTACTGGAAAGCGGGTTTTATTGGCCAATGATTTTCAAAGACGCCCAACGGTACGTTGACATTTGTGATCAATGTCAGCGCACAAGTAATATCTCAAAACGTGATGAAATGCCTCAAAATTTTATTCTAGTTTCTGAGATTTTCGATGTTTGGGGTATAGATTTCATGGGCCCGTTTCCCAGTTCGTATAATAATAAGTACATTCTGGTTGCTGTAGACTATGTGTCTAAGTGGGCCGAGGCGCAGGCTTTACCCACGAACGATGCTAGGGTTGTTGTTCGATTTTCACGAACACTGTTTTCACGATTTGGGGCACCTAGATGCATCATTAGTGATAGAGGAACCCATTTCTGCAACACCAAATTTGCACGTACCTTAGATCGTTATGGTGTTAGACACAGCCTGTCCAACCCTTATCACCCTCAGGCTAGCGATCAGGTAGAAGTCGTGAACCGCGAGTTAAAACGTATTCTTGAGAAAACTATAGATGGGAACAATAAGGAGTGGACTAATAAGCTTAATGACGCACTTTGGGCGTATAGGACCGCGTGTAAGACACCAATAGGTACTACACCGTATAGATTGGTTTACGGGAAGGCATGCCACCTCCCCGTAGAAATCGAATATAAAGCCTATTGGGCAATTAAGTCATTGGACATGGATTTGGGGAAAGCCGGTGAAAAGCGGCTGCTCCAAATTAATGAGCTTGACGAGTGGCGTTTATCAGCTTATGATAACGCCAGAATGTATAAGGAGCGTTCAAAAGCCTACCATGACAGCAAAATTAGGCACAAACGAGAATTTCAAGAAGGGGACCAAGTCCTCCTCTTTATTCTCGACTTAGGCTTTTTCCTGGTAAGCTTAGGTCACGTTGGTCAGGACCGTTCACTGTTACTCGTGTTTTCTCATACGGTACTGTTGAGATTTCAGGTATGGGACAGGGTACTTTCAAGGTGAACGGGCATCGATTGAAGCATTATCATGGAGGCGAGGAAGATTTGAGCGATAAGGAGGTATTATACCTCGATTTTCAGCCAGCATAAGAGCATGTGAGGTACGTCAGGCTGAGACGTTAAAAGAAGCGCTTCTTGGGAGGCAACTCAGGTATTTTCTTTTAAATTTTAGGCTTTATTATTATAAAAAAAATTTATTAATAATAAATAAAAAATAATAATTAATCTAAGATTATATTGAATAAAAGAGAACAACAATAACAATAATAATAACAGTAATATTTAATTAATAATAAATTTATTATGAATATCGAAGATGGGTACAATGCAGAATTAAAAGATGAGATAGGAACATAGTTTTACTGCATAAAAGATGATTACAATACCATTACAACATGTGAAGGTCCAACACAAAAGCAAGTAAACTGCGAATAACATAAAAGACAGAACAATAGTTTATTTTGCTTCATAAGGGCGGTTACGCACAAGTACACCTTGTGAGGAACCAACCCATGACAGCTAGTAAAACTCCGAACAAACCTAAAAGAATAGCAAGGTAGAGTGATAGCATATCCAAATTATGACGAATCCTTGTATACTCTTCACTCTCATTCTCACGATCTTGTTGTTGTCCCCAAAACATAGTGGCTAGCTAACCTAAATATTGAAAATAAGATTGTTTAAGACGTGGGTTTATGGTAGATGATGCTATTGTGTTGTTCTACCACTGTCTATTTATAGGCATGAACGGCACAAAAATATCATTGTTATATCAGCAAATCCCATAAATGATACAGACGAATTTTTGACTTGGATGATCTGACGCCGCACGAGAAAGTGATATTTCTTTTGTCGATTATCATATTTTTCATCGCGCAAATCGTTCTCGAGAAATTCGTCGATTGCGTGTCAATCATAGTTAAATATACTTTAAATTATAATAATTAGAATATATATATATATATATATTAAAACAAACAATAAAAATTGCATTCACGGCCTTTCGCATCACATTCACGGCCGCGAATATCATTAGGTTACCCACTGCCGCAATTCACGGCCATTTGCTTAGGCATTCGCGGCCGTGAATGTTAGGGCCACAATACATAGCGCACACTGCCTCACGTCACGGCCAGAGGCATATACCTCACGGCCGTGACACATGCGGGAAATATATAAAAAAAATTAAATAAAAAAATATATATATATATATATATATATAAATCGTCACGGCCAATGTCTCAGGAGTCACGGCCGTGACGTTGGCGGGCTTAACTCACTGCCCGTATTCACGACCATCTACTCCTGTTGTCACGGCCGTGACTTGGTTGAACGGCGCTCACTGCTCTTGTTCACGGCCTGTCAATTGGTATTCACGGCCATGAACGTGTCGATTTCACCCTTTTAAAACTCCATTTCATCAATTTTTTTTTCCTTTCGTCTATTTCACACCGAAAAACTTCCAAAGCTAGCGAATTTCTCGCCAAATCCATCCCGAAAAATACAACTCCGGCCACCACTCCGCCACTTGCATTTTTAGCGACGCCAAAACAACCATCTTCCCTCTTTTTCATAGTGATTAAATTAACGAGGTAGGTCCTTTTCTACCAAAGTTTATAATAGACGATTTTCGCATATTTTTTCGAATTTGGGTTCGAATTGAACGTTTACATTGCTCTTTCATGGATAGATTATTGCTTTAAACACGATGGGTTAGATCAATTTCTTGATTTCGTCCATTAATTTCCATGATTGGCACTATGAACCCTAATTTTCGAAATTGGGGCTTTTACAATTTGGATCAATTTTGGTGTCCGTATTGCTCTTTATGGTTAGATATATGCTTTGAACGCCTTGGGTGTGATTAATTTCATGATTTCTTCGGTTAATTTTGATTTGGGAATGATAAACCCTAATTTCACAAATTGGGGAATTTTGGAATTTGTAACGGAATTGGTTGCGTTTAATGGTTTGTTTGCCATTGATTCATCGAATAGAATCTAAGTATGTGCTTGGTTGATCTATTATTGCCATTTGAAAGAGTATTGTAGTTCGTCTTTTATGTGTTCGACAAAATGCCGCTTTGAATTTCTATATGTTTTTGTTTTGGAATTATCAATTTCTGTCGTTACGTTGGTCGAGTCGAGCTGTGTTGCTTATTTTATTCTCGCCACTCACATTTGGATTTCTAGATACTATGGGTAAAAGCCGCGCATCTGGATCAACGAGTCGTCCACGTCGAGGCCAAGGCACGACGTCACTGCTAGAGTCTATGGGCCATTTTGACGATGAGACGCACCAGGCCCGTTACAATCGGCTAAAGGATACGGAGTTCATTCCAACCGACCAGATCGATCATGACACTGGAAAAGTACAACATTGACCAGCAGGTGGCCGGATACCTGTCACTGAGTGGGTGGCTAGATTTCTTTCACATCGACGAGCCGGGATATAAGGAGCTGACACTGGAGTTCCTGTCCACCTTCGCCCATGAAGAATTCGGCCGGAACAAGATCACATTCCGGGCAGTTAACACAGAGCATGCGGCGGACATTCAAGACATCTGCCGTGCAATTGGGACACCGGAGCTACCTTACGGGCACACAGGGCTATCAGACTTATATTACAAGAATTACCTGGAAAACTGGGACTTTCGTCAGGCCGGTTGGAAAGAGATTACGAGACCCGGCGAGCCCCCCTTCAATGTCAAAACGTCGAAGGCCTCGTCGCTCAGGAGCCCCGGCTGCGATATATCCACCGGCTCCTGACGACTTCGCTCACACCAAGGGGCGATTCACACGGCGCGATAGGCCTTCGCGATCTCTTCTATTTACTCAAGATGCAGCGCGGGGAACACGTACACCTAGGAATGGCCCTGAAGCACGCCTTCGCGGCCCAAGCCGACGTTAGTAGCCACGGAAAGATCGCAGTAGAGCCATTTATTACTAGGGTCATCAAGGCCCTTAATCTGTGGCCAGCCAATCCACCGGAGATGCAGATTGTGGGCGGGCGTAATCTGGTCAATGAGGATATGATGCTGAAGATGAAGATGTTGATCAAGGCGCCCAACTGGTCCCGCTCGAACAAAGTTTACGTCTGGCACGAGGTTTACCATGGGCAGACGGACCTCGGTGATGCATTTTCCCAGCAACTGGAAATTGCGGGTGAGGGGCCAGTTCCGGTGCACCCAGACACAGCCGGACCTTCCTACTCCTCCGGCTACCACGAGGGGGAGTCCTCAGGGGTCGCTCCTTACGCGTCAGCAGCCGAGCTCGACGCCCTCCGCCAGGAAATGCTCCGCTTCAATGAGGAGGCCATACGGCGTGATGAGGAGACACGGCGACGCCAGGAGGAGTACGAGCGTCGGAACGAAGAAGCCCACCGACACTACCGCGAGGAGCAACAGCGATACGAGCAGGCCCTTAAAGCCATGGACTACGCGGTCAGGCGATCGCAGGCGTCACTGGCATTTCTTCGCCCTAGGCAGCCCTCACCACCACCACCACCACCACCTTAGTTTCGTTTATGTTCTGATGTTTTTCTTTTAGTACTCTTTTGTGTTGGTCTAGCACTTAAGTCACTTGTGATGACTAAGACTTACTTTGTTATCTTTTAATATTTTCTATGTGCGTTTAATTTTCTTTTGAGTGTTTTCAGGAAACGCAACACGACTTCGAACTACGACACAAAATATGTCAAACTCAAAAGCAACAACCATGTTCAACTACATCAAATGCTCGAGGCAGGACCACGCCAATTTTTTTTTAGGGAAGTCACGTTCTTTTCAACTTCTTTTACCTTATTTTTCTTGATTTTACACGTTGGGGACAACGTGCATCTCAAGTGTGGGGAGGGGGAATTTTGTTAAGGAATTTTGTTGATAAGTTACGCGAAAAATTTTTATGACGTGTTTTGGCTTTTAAATCTATAGAAGTTTGGCATGATTGTTTGCGTTCATCTCGAATTTGGATTGCATGCTGGGGAGTCTAGTGAGCGATAAAGACATGCACCAGTGATTTAATCTTTTCAGCATGAATAGATATATTGTGAGATTCACACACATAACCCATGTTCCGTTGTGAGAGTTTGGGCTGACGAGCTTTTGCTCATTTTCTTGGTTGTGTGAGTAGTGCATAATTTACGTCTGTCTAGAACTTGCTTGTTTGATACGCATTGAAATTTCTTATAGCGTGTTTTGTATGAATATGACGAAGGCATTAGGAAATAAGTCCACGGCCAAAGTTCCCTACCGCGACTGATCACCGTAGTTAGCCACTTTGAGCCTAAGCCTATTTATTTCTTACACTTCGTATATCATAAGCCACTAACCTAAATCAGCCTCCAGAGATCATCGGAACCCGAGTTAAGCAGAAGTGAAAGTCGAATGTCAAAGTCGAAAAGCGTAGTCGGATGACGCCTCAAGACAACGCCGAAAGCAGTCAAGAACCCCCTCTTCAACAAGTTTTAACTCACAAGGAGTTGGCGTAAGGGCAGAGCACCGCAATGCGAAAGGGTATTCGGAAAAAAAAAAGAGCGCGAAAAAAAAGAGGGAAAGAAAAAAAGAAAAAAAAGAGAGAAATGGTGTGGCTGCTGGGAAACTGAAGCAAGAAGAGGATAAACTGTTGCGAAAAGTAAGAAAAAGAACCTTTCCTCCGATAATCTTCCAGTCTCGTGAATTCCACATCATTTCTTATTTTGAGATTTGGAAGAAGAAATGCTTAGTGGAATGCAACATAAATAAGAGAAATACGAAGACGGCGTAATCAAAAGGGTTGATCCTGGCGCACTTTAGACAATGACATGAAGACCGACATGACTGTTACTCATATGTGATCCCATTACCACTTCATTACTTTCTGAACCCATTTAACCCGAAAAGACCTTCCGATTCATGCTAACTGCTTTAAGTAGTGGACGTGCGATTGACTTGCAAGCATATGGGTTAGACTTTATTATTGCATGAATTGAGTGATTCACCGATTTATTAGCCTATACACTGAGTGATTTGAGTGAATCCCTGTGAGGTGTGTATCTCAATTGGTAGTGCTAAGGAAATTCGTGTCGATAAGTGCTGATTATTGTTGCAGTGTCTATAATTGCTTGCTTGATTTCATTTTGTGCTTTCCATCTGCATGGTGAATTGTGAATGGTCATGCTATTTTGTTATCTTTTCTTGTTTCTAATTTGCTTGAGGACAAGCAAAAGCTTAAGTGTGGGGAGGTTTGATAAACGTATTTTTAATACGTTTATTGTTACGTTTATTTGGGTTATAATAAGAAATTATTGGTCATTCCATGCATTTTATGGCTTTATTTACACCCATTTAAATATTGTAGGACCTTCGAATGATTATCGAGCGAAAAGGAACGAAAACGAGGCAAAAACGGCACGAAAAGGACCAAGTATGAAGCTGCCAGGCATAGCTCACGGTCGTGAATCACCTCGCAAGAGGCAGTGAACACGGGCAGTAAGCTTAGGAAGACAAAAGCCTTAAGGTCACGGCCGTGAATTACCATGCAAGACGCCGTGAATCTCGGCAGAGACAAGGGGTAAGTTCACTGTCCCTTGTCACGGCCGTGAATCCTCAAGTAAGAAACCGTGAACGACGGCAGAGAGTTTGATGAAGGTAAGTCACGGCCGTGACTTACGATGCAACAAGCCGTGAGTCACGACAGAGAGTCAAGTTTTAGGGTTTAAGCTGCCGTCACGGCCGTGAATCATGTTGCACGAGGCCGTGACTCATGTCAGAAAGTCAAGAAATAGGTTTTTGAGCCGCCTTCACGGCCGTGAGGGCCCATTAAGAGGCCGTGAACGTGCCAAAATTCAGGGTTTTAGCCCATTTTCGAAGCATAAAAAGGGGATGCTCCTTAGAACTGAAAAAGAACTTGATAGGGACGAAAACTTAGAGAAAAGGAGGGGGAAGAACACTAGAAGCAGCCTCGTGATTCGGAGAAGCTCAAGGGACGATCCAACAACGAAGCTACGCTCATACGATCGAAGAACGAGAGCTCCACCTCAGAAACGCCATATTCACTTCTTAGGAAAGTTTTTATGAGTTCTCTATCCTCGTTTCCCTTAAATCTTGTTGTTGTGACGTTCAATATGAGTAGCTAATCCTCTTGTGTGTTTGGGAATAGATGAACGTTGGGTTATGTCGTAGTTAAGGCGTAGGATAATCGTGAACACGTGTATTCGACTATTTATCGTTCTATGATATTGCTTCTTTGTCTCAACATGTCTATGTGTTGATACGAATGTGCGGTACATCGTTTAGGGCGACAGCTAAATAACGATTAGGCCTTTCATAGACGTTAAGATTCGAGTATAGGGCGACAGCAAATACTTGATCCTCGCCATTTGTAATTAACGATCTTAGATTCCCACGAACGTTTAGGGCGACAGCAAATCCGTGAGTGGGTAGAAAGCTACCGCGATTTAGTCGATTTTCACTTAGGAACGATATTCCGTAGCTTTAGCCGACAACATCCAGCGGGATTTGAACCCCAAACACATATTTGTCATCTTGAATCACTCGTATTATTTTTAGTTGTACTACCTTACTCGTCAAATCCTTAGTTGCGCTGTTGAATTAGTTCGTAGTATAAACAATATTTATGCTAAATATCGATTCGATAGGTAAATACTAGTACTCAATTTATTCCTCGTGTTCGATACTCGGATATTCACTATAGCTATATTACAAACGATAGGTACACTGCCTATCGCGCGTGATTCTAGTTATAATATATTCGTTTTAATTATTACTTGACGTACTCGCACGATCTTTTATTTAAACATACACGCACGCGATCAAGTTTTTGGCGCCGTTGCCGGGGAATAGATTGATATTAGGAACACCCTAGTTCGGTAATTTAGCTATTTTCCCAGTTTTTGGTTAATTGCGTTATTTGTTTCCTACATCATTATTAGTATCGTTACCTTTCCGACGTATTTGTCTAGTTCTTCGCTAAATTTCGCTTTCACTCATTGAAGGTACTTTTTGACAGTGGATGACCCGAAGCCACCCATCAGGCCCCATTATTGAAGGAGATCCAGATTTCGAGCGGACGTTACGAAGGCAGCTCAGATACAATACGGAAGGCACGGCTGGTAATTATCAGGAAGCGCTGGTTAGTTATTCAGAGGACAACTCTCAGGAGTCAGCAGACAATTCTCGAACAGAGACGTTCAAAGACAATCGAGAGATAGAAGTCGAGATGGCAGACCGAAGAGTACCGACCCACCAAGACCAAGAAGAGGAACAATCTTTACAAGATCTACTTAAGAACGCCTCCGTCGGCGGTACAGAATCGGCGATTGTTATTCCTCCGATCGCGAACAACGATTTTGAGCTGAAGCATGCTTGGCTTCAGATGATCTTTCAGACGGCTCAGTTTGAGGGGAGTCCTGATGATGATCCGTACTCCCACCTGAAGGCCTTTCTGACAGTAACAGACACCATCAAGATCAATGGGGTCCCGAGTGACGCGATTAAGCTAATGTTGTTTCCATTTTCACTCAAGTACAGGGCGAAGGACTGGTTGGAGATGCTACCGCCCAGATAAATCACTACTTGGGAAGAACTGCGAGCAGCATTCATCGGCCCTTACTTCCCCCCCCCCCCCCCCCCCCCCGTACGCTCGGGCAGCCAGCTCAGGTCACGTTAGAGTTAGCACACACCCGAGTTTCCCCGCGCATCAACCCCCACAGGTAACTCGCTCATTCTACCCCGCTCACCGATACACCAAACTATTGTACTAGTAGTCAACACTCACACTGATTTAATATGCAAGTGTAGTGCAAATGACATGTATATAAGACATGCAAAGTATTTAACACATGTATAATCGGTATCATACCTTACCAGAAACTTCGGTATACCAAATTTTTTGATATTTTCGGTACGTTACGATACGATAAGGACGGTATATCGGTATTTCGGTATATTTCCCCAGCACTACAAACGACTAACATGGCTTTGTTTCTTTCTTAATTGTCTCTCTCACGTCTTGTTTGCTCATGTCATGATTCCACTCAATTATGTATTAGATATATATATTAAAGTGGTGGCTAAGCTTTTGTTAAGTAAAGTTTGTCTCTTTGTTAAAGTTTAACAACTACACCATACATGTTACGTGCGATAACACTAAATTGATAAAGTCCTTTACCTATTATGTTCCTTAAGCTATGCATTAACCCTTAGCTTAATATTTTTTTAAATTTTAAAGTCCTCCTAATGAATTTCAAAATCCACCTCAGCTAATATTTCGAATTTCTTCTCCCTCAGTTTCGAAATTCATTCCTCAGTCCCAAATATTTCTAACATGTTAGATATCGCTGAAGCATATACACATATAACCACTTTCGCAATCACCCATGTACATAATATACACGCAAATTTATTGACAGATTCTACTCGCAAAACTCGGGTATTACAGTCTCCCCCCTTAAAAGAATTTCGCCCCCGAAATTAGACCGATTGACATAATTCGGGCAACTATTTCTCCTAAAATCTATAATTCCACTACGCTTCCGTTGCGCTACTCTGGCAGTTCGTATATTTTATTTTATTTATTTGTTTATTTATTATTTACCTTTTTTGTTATCCTTAGGCTTTTCAAATCTCTAGTAAGATAGTTCTTACCTTCATCAGACATTTGGCCAGCACATCCGTATGTGCGACCCAAATATTAATTGGCACAAAAATGAGTATGCTTTAATTGTTTAACATACCCGTCATCCCTGGTGGTTCAATTCTTCCTCCTCGTTTGTTAAAGTAAACACACGTGCCGCTACGAGTGGAGGCTGTACTGGCACTTGGGTTTGATTTCCGGAACGATCTTTCGGACAATTTCTCGCAAGATGTCCTAGTTTGCCAAACTTAAAACATTGGGGGTTAAATTTTGGTCTTGCCGAAACAAACGCCTGCATGGTATCGTCTGCATTTCTGGCACTGAGGATTGACATTTGGAGATCGAATTGGGAAATTAGTCGCTTCATGGTTTGGCCTCGGTAGTCAGTTTTGCTGCCCTTGGCGGTTGTTCTAATTGTTGTTGGGCCCCTTATCAAAATTCTAGCGCTTCTTATTAGCCTCCCGTTCTAGCTGGCTCTCCGCCTTTCTCTTTTCCTCGTGGGCCCTTGATATTTGGGCCTCTGCCTGCTCCGCGATGAGTGCTCGTTCAGCCACCTGGGCAAATGCCAGTTCTCGTGTTCCCACCATGCTGACATCTCGGTAGATCTCAGGTTTAAGACCTAATTGAAAGCGCTCCACCTTTAATGCGTTCGTCGCCACCATGTGCGGCGCAAAGCGCGACAGCTCCTCAAACTTGCGAATATATTCCGCGATAGTTTGCTCACCTTGCTTCAGGTTTATGACTCGTTCATTTTTCGAGTCCGGTCATGGGTGGTGAAGTATTTCCCATGGAATAATTCTCGGAATCTCTCCCACGGCATAGTCGTTGGGTCCTCCAAGACTTTGATGGTGTCCCACCAAAACCTTGCGTTCCCCCGGAGCATAGAAACGGCACACAACACCTGTTCATTCTCCGGAACCCGACCATACAAGAACAAATCCTCTATGGCACGCAACCAGTCGTCGGCCAAGGTAGGATCGATGGCATCCTCAAAGGTTGGATGGTTCAATTTACGGAACCGTTCCCCTATTATTTCTACACGTTCGGGTGGCGGGGTAGGATGTTGCTCATATGAGCTACGGTGATTTATCAACTCATTGATCTGCTCCGAATGACGTTGAATCAGTTCAGTAAGGCGCAAGATCGTGGAGTCTCGTTCAGTTGTGGGTGACTCAGATGCAACCCCACGACTCGACTCTCCATTGTTTTCTCTACGTCCCCTCATCTTTTTAGCCTACTAACCACAATAATTCACGGAAACAAATATATTACTACTATTATTTAATCAAGCCACAACTTTAAACTTACAGGCAAGGCCGATCCTCCAGGCTTTTGAGCGGCAGTACATGGACAAACTACAGAACCTCTAACCTAAGCTCTGATACCAACTCTAACGACCCTCATTTTCTAATAAATATTTTGGCGGATTTTCGCAACGTAAGTCGCGGAAGACCCATCTAATTAAAACTTTTTCTAAAATAAAATATGTAAAATTAAATATCGTCTACATAGACGTATATTTACACAAGTCATAGCATTAAAATATCAAAATATTAAAAATCCTAGCATAGCTCCACATGTCACATCCATGTACCGCCCTGCCCTCAAAAGTCGCTGGAGTCACCGCCAACGGCCCGCCTCAGCCGCGATGCGAGCGTCGGACTCGTATGTACCTACAACACGTAAACTGAGCTCCTTGCCCAGTAGATGAAACATGCATGTATGCAACGTGCGCTCAAACCCATCCCCAAAACACCTCACAAATGCACGCTCAACTCGTCTCTACTCATCTCAACACTAACACGTCTCAACACCCCACACTACTCGACACTAAGTACATTTCTAATATCCCACTCAGGTCTCGTTAGAATAGGTTCCCACTCAGGTCACGTTACAATGGAATATCCTATTCATGTCTCCTTAGAGTGGGTGGCTACTCAGGTCTCGTTAGAGTCGCATATCCCGCTTAGGTCTCGTTAGAGCGGGTAAGCTACTCAGGTCTCGTTAGAGTTGCCTTATACTCGAAATGTCCTCTAATGTCTCAAAACAACGCGTCACTCAACCCCTCGTACGCTTGGGCAGCCAGCTCAGGTCACTTTAGAGTTAGCACACACCCGAGTTTCCCCGCGCATCAACCCACACAGGTAACTCGCTCCTTCTACCCCGCTCACCAATACACCAAACTATTGTAATAGTAGTCAACACTCAAACTGATTTAATATGCAAGTGTAGTGCAAATGACATGTATATAAGACATGCAAAATATTTAACACATGTATAGCACGTGAATTTCACAAAATCATATATCACATAAAATTCACATAATGTTTACGTGCCATAGGTGAGTTTCACCTACCTATTGTTCGTAAAAATAGTAGTCAATCAATCTCGATAAATCTCTAGGGTTTTAGATCTCTGAACATAAAAGTGTTATCACATCAGTATAATTGCCAAGTCTAGTAAATCTAAAACCTATACAAGCCGAAACATTACTTTAAGCACCTAAAGTGTTCCATATATTCAGACATACAATCATCGAATTTATCATGTAATTAACGAAACAACATCCTATCACACACCGAACCCTTTACACACATGCAAACACATGAATATGATTCCAACATTTATACTTTAACACCTATGTCTTATATATATAGATCATGAAAATATCACATACTACACCGAAAGCATAATAATTCATCAAGCAAGTCACGTTATACATAAAAATATATTATTCTATCTAACAAAACGTTTATAGCTAAATCCCCAAAACTTTAGGTACTAACCGAAATCATTTGTGAGCTATCTAATACTTTTATCAACTACTGAAATCATACAACTAAACATTATTAAACAATTCTAACATTGACAACCCTAATTCACCCAAATGTGAGCTTAACGATTTTCTTAACATATAGAAAACTCTAATAAGATCGAAAATCTCCAAAGCTTGTAAATACCTTAAACACTCAAAATTAATTTTAACCTCAAGGTATAAAAATCTCGAAAGTCTTAAATAATTTCATCATATCATGTACTGAAAACTTTTCCTAACATGTATGTAGTTAATTCCATAAACTTAAGAATTTAACTTAAACATATAAAATTCACATCGAATTTTCACATAATCACATATAATTCATAGCACGTTCACATAAAATGATCAAAACATTAAACCACAAAACTTCACATAATTAATTCGAAGTACAGATTAAAATCACGTACACCATCTAATCATATAAATACTTACATAATCATGAACTAAACTACATATCATGTACTCTAATCATGATAGTTTCGAAACCCTTTATGCTTAACATATAATCACATAGAGACATATACCTTGGAATCATATTAAGCATATCAAGCACAAAAGTTTCCACATACCTTATATCGAAAACTAGAATTTTTCGACTTGTTGTAATCCTAATGTCGTTTGAAGATATCTCTCCTCTTTTAACTTCGTTGATGCTTAGAGTGTGGGTTTTCACGTTAATGATCATATATGATATATATCACTATGTTAGGCCATGTGAGAAAAATAAGCAAGTGGAGTAGGTAATCATCCTTTCCCTTATTATTAAACAAATTTCGTCCCCTATGAAGTATTTTATCAATTTCATGTGTCCATCTTGATCCATCTTTTAGTTATTATTCCTAATATAATTGTATTTATATGTATATCAATATCTTGTAAGTAAAAACAAACAAGTAATGTGTAGGTTAGGTGATCCTTTTCTCTTTTGTTTAAGGACATCTCCTTATTTCAGTTCATATGTTGTTATGACATGATTCATTGATATGTGGACATATACTTATATATAAATTATTGGGCAATGATGTGAGAGGTGACAATTAAGGACAAACGATTAACATGGCTTTGTTGCTTTCTTAATTGTCTCTCTCACGTTGTGTTTGCTCATGTCATGATTCCACTCAATTATGTATTAGATATATATATATATATATATATATATTAAAGTGTTGGCTAAGCTTTTGATAAGTAAAGTTTGTCTCTCTTAAAGTTTAACAACTACACCATCCATGTTACGTGTGATAACACTAAATTGATAAAGTCCTTTACCTATTATGTTCCTTAAGCCATGCATTAACCCTTAGCTTAATATTATTTTAATATTTAAACTCCTCCTAATGAATTTCAAAATCCACCTCACCTAATATTCGAATTTCTTCTCCCTCAGTTTCGAAATTCATTCCTCAGTCCCAAATATTTTAACAAGTTAGATATCGCTGAAGCATATACACATATAACCAC
The DNA here is from genome assembly GCA_027422505.1 of Craterostigma plantagineum. NCBI lineage: Eukaryota > Viridiplantae > Streptophyta > Magnoliopsida > Lamiales > Linderniaceae > Craterostigma > Craterostigma plantagineum. The sequence goes on along the minus strand of JAPQWV010000236.1, from coordinate 674,458 downwards.
TTTCGCAATCACCCATGTACATAATATACACGCAAATATATTGACAGATTGTACTCGCAAAACTCGGGTATTACTGGCGGCTTAATGATCGGTGGGCTATTAATCGGCCTAGGCGGAATATTAGGCGGTCTCAACTTTTTTTCTGAAAAATTAAAAAACAATTTTGTTTGGGAAATTTTTTCTAAATACAAGAAAAACAAATTATGATTGACATTATTTATGTAAATTGATAAATTCGATATACATTTACTGTGGTATATTAGCATATAAATAAAAATAATAAAAACTCAGTACACCGACGATTCCGCCAGCCTAACGCTAGCGTATTTTAAAACATTGCCAGCCATAAAAGTTGACTTGTTATATGTTAAGAATCTTACATAAGATTAAAAAAGCAGCTAAAATTTTAAATTTTACATATTTGGCTGGTCGTGTATAGTAATTGTAGACTGAAATTATGCAAACTAGTGGGGCAAATCTTGAAGTATAGAAATAATAAGGTCTAAAAGGTAGTTTTTATATTTCGACGTTACATAAAATGTCAACGGGCTTGGAAGTTGGAACTTGGAAGAAGAGCGCAGAACTTGCAAGGTCCCCAAGAAATTTCCCAGAAGAAAAAAAATGGAAATTTTGCCATGTTCCCCGACAATTAATCTGCGTTTTCGGAAGCGAAGCATTCTCCGCCGAGTTTCTACAAAGTCCAGTGTGATCCGCGCTGTAATTTCTTCAGAACATTCGAATAACGGTCAAATGTTCATACTCGGAATGGGTTACGTTGGGCAATTCTTCGCCGCCGATTTGAAGTCCAGGGGATGGTAATACAAGATAGTAATTTTCTTTCCGTATTCCAATTTATCGTTATTTAAGTCGCCTATGCGAACAAAGACACGATTTTTATTTTCTTTCACGGGTTTAGGGCAGTGAGTGGAACTTGTACGAGCGTTGAGAAGAAGAAAAAGCTTGAAGAATTAGGGTTCCAAGCTCATGTCTTTGATGCAAGTGAGCCACAGTGAGTCAGTCACTCACTGGTAGTGAGCTTCTCCTATTCCTTCCGTGCATATGTCGATTACTTCAGTCCCTATCTGAATACAGCATTACCATCTTAGATAATCAACAATTTGAAACGATTGAAATCGATCACAATGCAAACAATAAGTCATTTAAATCTTACGGGTCCGTCTTTATGTTTTTTCATTTTCTTGATCAGACGATTGCACATTCCCATTTTGGTTTATCCAATGCCTATTTACAGAGTTGAGATACTCGAAATTATGAAAGATAATACTCATCTTATCGTGTCTATACCACCTCTTGCGGGCCTCGGCGACACGGTAAAAATCCTGCCTTTTAGGGCATGACACCGATGAATTTCTTGCATAGAAGTAGTCATTTGTTTTTTTTTTTTTGAGGATCCATTTTTTGCTGATTGGTTTGTAACATTCTCAGTTGCTGCATTGTAAGAAAGGACTAGTCGAAACCGTACTGAAGGACGGGAAATTGCAGTGGCTGGCTTATTTGTCGTCCACTAGTACTTTATACAAATTTCCTAGCTGATAAGTTGCCCATTTTGTTTCCTTACGTTCTTTACTGAGTTAAAAATTCATGCGGATAGGTGTTTATGGAGATCACGGCGGTGCTTGGGTAGACGAAGAGTAAGTAAAGTATACTTTATTGGTGCCTATGCATTTCTTTCATGCATGTTTCACCGTTGGCTATAACAGTTGCCCATTGAAGCCGACGAATGACAAAGCTCGGGCGAGGGCACGGGCGGAGGACGATTGGTTGGAATTGGGTCGTAATCTTGGCATTTCGGCTCAAGTTTTTCGTCTAGGAGGGATCTATGGTCCTGGAAGAAGGTATATGAGACATTTCCATTGATCCGTTTTTGGTCTTCGTTTATCTGTCTGGCTTTGCATGTGACTGATATATGAGCTTGTGAAATCATATAGTGATGAACGTTGAAACCTGACTTGGGATCGACCTAGTCTTAAGTAGGCTTTTCATGGGGATTGACAGTTTCAGGAAACAAACTTTTAAAATTGAAGCAAATTAAGAACGCTAAATTGGAAAAAGAAAAGCAATTTAAGGACACAGTGGGGCGAAGGCTTAATTTTTTGTCGGAACTTCGACAAGTGATTCACATATGGCCAATAATTTGGTGATAATCCTACGTGGCAGTTTCAGGACACACAACTGAAGGGTTATAATATAAGGACACTAAACTTAAGAATGTAGCATTTTATTGACATAGTTAGATTTTTCGATGCAGTCTCTTTATAGTGCTTCACTTTTGTAAGTTACTGTTCAATTCCATAAGTTTGGTGCCCTGAAAGTTTCGCACCTACTTATTGGACGAAAAAAGTAGTTAAGGCCAACGACTTATCCGATTTATATATTCTCGGTGCAGTGCTATCGACACCATACTCAAGAAGGAGCCTCTCTCAGAACTTCAGAGGAAAAGAATATCGAGAGGCTACACTTCTCGCGTCCATGTGGCCGACATCTGCCAAGCGCTTTCTTCGAGTATCTCTAAGCCTTCGCCGTCGTCGTCCTATGGTAGAATATATAACGTGGTGGACGACGATCCCGCCCCGCGCGCCGAGGTGTTCGATTTTGCTCGGGAATTGGTCGAGGAGAAATTCCCGGAATTTAGAAACTTGAGGAGGGAAGAATCATCGCGCCGTGAGATGGTGAAGGGCTCGTCAGGCGAAAAAAGGGTCTTGAACGCTCGCCTGAAGGAAGAGCTCGGCGTCGAGCTGATCCATCCTTCTTACAGGTCAGGCTTGCGCGGCATAATAGTCCAGGACACGGGCAGCAATCTTCTGGTTAGAGATTCATCAGCTGGTTACTAGTGTACTAGAAGTCTATATAAAAAGGCTAAATATCCCAAAGAAATAATGAGATAATTTAGAAAGATGAAAAACAAAAAGAATTATTCACTTTCATTTAACGAAAGAAGATGCATACCTCCAAAAGGGATATCATCCAAAAGTCTACTAATCATGACATCTTTGGTAGAGATCATAGATTCAAATACATGAACTCTAGCTGATTATTGTGGTATGTGTGGACTTGGACGAGAGACACTAAGCTAGAAAGTGCATAAATCAGTCCCATTTAATTTTTGTAGTTCTCAATCCCTCTCTAATTAAAAACACAAATAAGCAACTATAAACCGATTACGAATATTAATTGACGACAAACGTGATTGAAGCATGTATTTCAGCACGGATTAATTCTACGTCTTCATGCAATCGACTTTATCTAACCAATACAATTTAAGTCAAGGTAAAATTTTCTAACATACGTGCTACCCGCTCTCGCGTGTATAGCAACCATATGCCAGAGTGAACCAATCAACTATATATCCCTATTTGACTGTAGTTACTCCGCACACATTTGGTCTTATGAATTTTTCCGAGCTTAGATGCTTTCGGCGGCTAAGGTGGAAACCACACGACGAAATCGATTACATCTCTGGTCGATTTTACGTCGTGGTGTTCAACACTTTAATTCTAACAGGTCTAATCACCTCTCGGTCTCATAAACCAATCAATAAAACAAGCATGTGGCGATCAATCATACGCATGCATTAAGTTCTGCGAAGAACACATAACTTAGCACATGCAATTAAATAAAGTACGATAACATTAGTAAGAGTTAATAATCCGGCCTAATAAGGCCTTAACCACAAAACGACTTACGCTAATATATTAATTAGCGGAAGCAACAACGGTTCAAACAGAGACATAGTTAAAACAGTAAAATGAAAGATAGAATAATTACGCCCCTCAAAGTACTTTCGTCGAACGGGTGGTGAGCGACTTCTCATAGCTAGACGTCGAAGATTTTCAGTTGCCAACTTCACTTCAGCCCTCACAAAGTGCCTTAGTGGGATGTGTGCTTCGACGTATGCTCGACAACAACAGCTTAAACTCTCGGCCTCTCTCTGTATGTGTGCACCTTCGCATCCCTCTCTTTGTAAAATGTCTATAGGCACGAGGAGAAATACGACCGAACAAACACCCCCAATTTTCTCCAGCTTTTCTTTTTGTTGTTTCGTGCGTTGTTTGTAGTGAATGCTCAACCGTAAAATTTGTCTTCTTTTCTTCCCTTTTTTCCGCGTGTGTGCTCATAGTTATTTTCCTCTATAATGATGAGCATAGTTCGATTGATCTCTTTCTCCCTCATGTATCTATTCATATATCTGTGTGTGTTGGGCTGATTTTTTTTGGGCTGAAATTTGGCATGGGCCTGAATTATTGGGTTTGTTTTATTGTTTTTCTTGGCTACATGGGCTCACATAGTTGGGCTGATTTTTGGGCTGAAGTTCGTTCCTGATTTTTGGCCCTTTTAGCTCCGTCACATGTCAAATATGAAAAGTAACTAGGGATGCAAACGAATCGAATCGAGTCGAATACCGCAATATTCGATTTCGAATATTTAATCGAATCATAAAATCGATTCTTATTCGAATTCGAATATTTTCTCGAACATTCAAATCGAATATCGAATATTTGTATTGAAGTCATTTTTTATTTTATTAAAAATATAAACAATATTTTATTTAAAATATATATTGAATTATAATAAGTTATATTTAAAGATATATTGAATTATAATATATTATCTTTGAATGTTTTATTGATTATCATATATTATTGTATGTGAATATATATTAGTTATACTATGTTTTAAGTTAAATTATTCGAATCAAATAATTCTATTAATTTTCGAATCGAATATTGTGATTTCATATTTGTATTCGGATATTTTTCGAATAAAAGAAAATATTCAGATTCGTATTCTAAATATTCGAATTCGAATCTTAAAATTTCGAATCGAATCGCGAATCGAACAAAAAAAGTTCGATTCGTTTGCAACCCTAAAAGTAACATACAATAGGATATTTCTTGATATTTAGACATATAGCTATGCAATTACGCAATTTTTTTGTGTCTAAAGTGTTCGTAATCCTAAGTTATCAGTTCACCACTCGGTTACCTTCTTGGAAGCATTCAAACGACTCGGTTTAGATTGCACATTGCTTCGTCAAATCCTGTCCACCATAAGTGCAATTCACCTTCAACTTCTTGATGTTGGGTATTCTTTTTACTACATCGTGGTAGAGATTGAAATTTCTTATAAACTTTGCCTGACTGTAAGTTCATAATAATCTTGTTTCTTCCTTTGGCCGGGTGGGTAAGAATCAGTTCTTTTTCTATGTCAATATGCCTAACTTGAGGCATTTTCCAAATCTCGGCTGTTGCCATTGGCAAGCAACGTTCTTTATAACTAAAAACTGGAGATTCCATAGGCACAATATCGATGAAGGATTGCCATTTCTTTTGTACTCGCTTTCCAAGAATTAAAGGTTCACCATCCGTTTAAAGACTTTTACTGACAATCTATGACCAATTTGTAGAGGATCTTCAATAGGAGCCAACAGTCTCAGCCTTTTATTTATTAATGAAGGCAACCTCTCCTCGAAAATCAAACTACGGAGGTGTTCTTGTGCATTTATGACCATGTGCCCAAATGTTCTAAGTTCATCGCCGAAGCATCTTTCAATGCACTTTGATCAACTACTAATCGTCGTTCATTGTTTACCACTACCAAGTCGTTCCACTTCTGCATTATGCAAAGAAAGTTCGTCTTTGAAGTTCTTTCATGCAGAAATCCCTCAAAAGATCGTGGATCTTGCAGTAATATAGTTTTAAGCTAGTAGATGGCTTAGAAGGTAAAATAAGATGCCTGGCTACAAGATCATTGATGTGTAGACCTTTTCCATTGATTGGTTTGACATAACCTTTGGCTACCAATAACCTGGCAAGTCTTGATATTTTCATCTGTTGATCTTCCGGAAATATTGCCATATATAGAAAACAAGATTTTAAATGTACAGGTAAGTGGGCATAGCTTAGAGATAATATTTCTAGGCAATGGTTATCCTCTGAATTCACCACCGAGCTTAAATTTTGCTGAATATTTTTCCAATACTTGCTTGTTTTCGGAGACTTTGCAAGATGTCTTCCGATCACAGCAATCGACAACGGGAGACCTCCGCATTTGTCTGAATACATGTTTGCAGAACGGATCCCAACTTTCACGGACGCCTAACAGATCCACACAAAAACTACGCGAGCTTATCGCAGAAACTCTTTGTTCCCTTGTGGTTATCACGATTCCACTACCGTTACACTTTGGAAGGAAGGATTTCAACCTGTCGTGGTGGCACGAGAGGCATAGGGTGACGTGCATTAGGCATGTTCCTTTCCATAACATGTTGCTTGATCTGATTAAAGCCTTCAATCAATCTCTCGAGTCTTCGGTAGAAGTCAAGTAATCGATCATCTATGTGAGTGTCGATAAGGTCTTCTACAGCGTGCGCTTCTTCGGCTATTCGAACGTCCAAAATTGTGGTCGATGGTGTTGTGATTTTCTTCAAGAAACTTCAGGAAGAAAGTGATATTTGAGCTGAGGGAGTCAAACTGTTGTTGGTGTATATGAATCGGAGGGTGAGGGTGGTTATGGAGAGCCCTAATGAGATGCATGAGAGAAGTAAAAGCTGCATGCCATTCGTACTCAGAAATCAAGTTTTGTTGTTTTAATTGAAGCAAAGATGAAGAATTTGCTTGAAGAACGAGACGACTTTGCATTTCATATATCTCTGAAATAGGATGTAATAATTTAACTCGTCTGTCCTTTTTTCTTGCTGACTTTTTTTAGGGTTTTTTAACTGCCCGCGGCAAGTCAAAACTATTTGATTGGTGTCTTTCTCTGTCAAAGACCAAAGTCGACATCTACGGATATTATAAAACGTTATTAACGCAGTACCAAAAAAACAAGAAGGCGCCCAGGGCCAGACTACACCTTCCCACCAACGATGTACCAATATAAATGTTATTATCCAATCCGTAATTGAATGTCACAATCTTTAGATTTTAATAACATTATACGAATTAGTAAATAAATTAAAATATTCGGAAAGTGACCAAAACTGGTTTCATTCGATGTTGCACTTCGATAGTGGCATTCGAAAATTAGATTTGATGTCCAACTCTTTAGTGGCGAGGGCGGCCACGGTGGAGCGCTAAAATAATCTTTCTTTATGTATATATATCTATACTAGAAATTTGAAGCCGTGCACCGGGCGCGGCAACAGATGCCCATTATTTTCTTCAATTAGTATATCAATTTTATTATTTCATATTCTAACATCATATTATAGATTTCATTAGATAGTCATTTATGAATTTAATTTACAAATTAGTCTTACATATTGATCGAAAGGAAATTAATGATTTTCAATAGTCGCACTAATTCGGTTGCTTATACGTTATTACATCTTTGATGATGCTATACTGACCGCATGCTTTGGCTTCGTGTTTCAGTCAGGCTCTTTTGCATATCTTAATATTGATCTCCAGTACGTCTAAAGATTTTATCACTGACTTTTTATGGATGTCGCGACATTAAGGGCTCACAACATGTTATTGTCATGTCAAATATACACGACGTCCGTTTAAACACCCACAAAAGTTTCATTTGTTAATTAAAAATAAAAGCCTAAATTTATAATTGAAAAATATTATATTAAAAAATAACAAAAGGTTTTTGCTCCGTGCTTAACTTTTGTTTCATAATCGGAACAATGAACCAAATGCAACTAACCTGCACTTAATGGATGGATTAGGAAATATTTCGAGGATAGGCGAATAAAATTTAAAATAAACAAAAGTGAAATAATTCATAAAAAAATTTGCCTTAAATTTCTTTTGTATGATATCATCGTTATCTTCGATTAGCCGTTTGAACTCCTAACAATATAAGTGATATGTTGCATCTTTTTCTTAACATATTCCAACCAATTTTCATATGGTGAAGCTACATAAAATACCCATTTGTATAAAGATTTTGCAAGTCGGTACCTCTGTCAAATTTTTTTTATATAAGTACTGTTTGACTGTGCGTACCATTTTCCCATGACGTACCTTTTATATGTGTATTATATACCACGTCACGCGTTTATAAGGTACCCATATACGCTTAATGTGTTATATGATGTACCATTTTTTCACTGTATTATGTAGCACAATATGTTTCTACATGGTACCTAAGTGTGTTATGATGCGGCGGATCAAGTACCAATGTGCAAAATATTTATTCTAATAAGTACCCACATATAAAAAAACACTGACATGGTATTGACTTGCAAGTTTTTATAGAAATAGGTATTTTTCTATAATTCCCCTTTTCTTCCTTAAACATGAATAATTAAACTTTTAAAAGTGATTTATTCCAATTTTTCTTTAGGAATTCGTAAGCTAAATTTTGGCATGGACCTTCTTGCAAATGTGCGTTTCAAACTTGATCTCGAATGTTATCTATCATATTTTCAAATTGGAGTTTTAACCAGATATCCTCTTTTGTGAAAATTCAAATAATTCAATACTCACAGATTCTTTGTTCTCCTAGTATTTTAGGTTTTTTAGATATATTTTTATTTTTGATCTAGACATATAATCATTTTTCTGGGGCCGGTTATGCTATTTGATGTGTAATTATTATGAATTAGAGATCTATTTATGGTTAAGTTAGTACCATCATATTCAGAATATATACTGTTAACTTTCCCACTAAAAAGTGAAATATTTAAGCTATAGTTCATTTAAAGGGAAACAAATATGTTACATTAATATTAATATTATATATTATATTTCAATTTCTAGGAAGGAATCATGCCCAGTATATATACAATACACATATATATATTATGTATAATACATACAAATGTTGGGGGCGGGCGGCTCTTGTACAAAAAATATATTATTATGATATAAATATATCACAAAAGTTTTAGCACATATATTATTATGATATAAATATGGCAACTTAAACTTTCTAGGACACGTCAGAACTTAGGGACGACCAACTTATCTTGGGATATATGCTTGAAAATAAGGTTTACGTACTGATGATGACGTGGCGTAGGCCGTTTTTGAGACCGTTATAAAATCCAAATCACGCAATTCCAAACACACACACTTACACACATTGATGTGTTACTATTCCCTTTGGTTCTATGATGTATATGAAGATGGAAATGCAAAGATGCGGTAGTAACAATGTATCAACGTCGAAGAAGAGAATATCAAGCGGCAGAAAACTTGGAAGGTTTCTGAAATAAAAGAGAGGGAGGGTTTACATAATCAGAAGATGTGTTGATATGCTTCTTTGCGGGCATGATTAAAATAATTAGACATATATAACTTCCTAGCTTTGTAAACGTGTTGTAAGTATATACATTAAAACCTCATTAATAACATCGGGACCGTGTAATTTTATTAATTTAGAGGAATATAAATATATCGATAAATTAATTTTATTAATTAAAAGAGATACTCTTCAAATTCAACAAATTTGGAATGTATTGACGATAAATGAATTCAAATTGTTTCATTAATTATATTCATGTACTCAAACGATTTACACGTGTGAATTAATGAAAAATAACGTTTGAAAATTAGTCAAGGACAATATCAAATGCTCTCATGATATCATTGGAGTACCGTTCGGCCAAATTTCGGAAGTGTGGGGATATTAAGCGACACAAAATGACGACAACAACCTAAACTCGACATTGGAACTATTGACTGCAATTAGCGATGAAATCCAGAAAATCTAACAAATAGATTCTTATTTTAGCAAATTACCATAATTTATAATTGTAATTTTTATGAATTGTTAATTTAGAGTTTTAATGGGAACTAATATTTAAAGGGATTTTCTGAATAATTATTATATTATTATCTTAACAAATTTGATGATTTTTTTACAAATGCCCAAGTAGACCGAGATATTTTATTATTTTAGAGAGTTTATTAATTTATAGAGGGTTTACTGTAGTTGATTCTTCTTAATGCCACTTATTTCCACAATATATTATGTTCGTATGTAACATAGAAATAGCTATTCACCATATTTCTATTTTTGACATCATATTTTATGACACCAGCATCGTCGTGTTCTCCACACTTCAGCTATGTACGGTCTGCAACGAATCCAAAACTTGGCTATGGGACGACCCGACTTTCAAATTTGATTGATTTTCCTGGCATCTGTGTATCATCACCGTTGGTTTTCAGTGGACTAATGGGCCATTGGCTCTAAAGTGGGTAAGCCTGGATTTAATTAAATCGGGAAGCCATTGGTCGTCGAAACAACAAACCGTTAAAAGATTACGAATCTACGTTTCGAGGGGAATATAAAGAATTTTAATACGCTAAAAAACGAGTTCGGGTAACTAAGAAATTAATTTTCGACGTACACCAATAACCATTAAAATGGTTGATATTGTATAATGATGGAAATGAGTGTTCCACATTGGTTAGACACTAAGAAATCTTTCACTATAAGTATAGAAACTCATATGGGTTTAATCAAAAAGACTTGTCATGTGTATGAGCTTAAATGGACTTAAGTGGGCTTGAGATAATTGGGTGAGTTTTGGCCCAAATATAGCCTGGGTGCGAGGAGGTGCCTCGCACCGACGAGCACCGAGCCCGTGGCCGAGGCCGAGCCGTGTCGTGCCGTGCCAAAGTGCGAAATGGGTGCTTTGAGGTGCACACTCGCACGCTGCATCTGAGTGAGGAGCTTAAATTTATGCTCCGGTGAGCGGTGACGGCAACGATGATGTCACTGGTGACATGGCAGCTCGAGTGACGTGCCGTACGCCGCAAATGTAGAGAGGAAATCTATAAATACACCCCATATGAAAGTTGGAAAAATTCATTCATTCCAACCCACACGAAATTGCATTATTCACTCCCATACTCCCTATAATCCCGAAGCAAGAAAAATTTTGATTTCTAGTACGGTTCGCCACAAAACTCGAATTGTTGTGCTACGATTACGAGCTAAAAAGTCGTTTCTTGGGGACGATAGCCGCTAACCGAAAGCACTGTATATCGGGGCGATTTCGTCTTTCGGACAGTGTGTCTAACACACTCCTCGACCTTTCATTCTACGACGTTTACGGTCATGGATAATCTCGATAAACTCAAGGTCGAGTTATTCATCATCTAGTGTTTACTTGGAATCGTGATAGCTGTGTTCGTGTACTGGGTTCTCACGCACTGTATGCGTATCTGAAGATAACACTCCATCTTCTGACTATGTTCAAGATAACTACTACCACAAATCACTAATCCGGCGTTCCATCCATCGCCGACCAGACCGCAACCGAACAAACAACAATCACAAGTCAACAACAAATAACGAAATTAATTAGGTTAAATGGGATCTAACTCATCATCAATTCCAAGGGAAAAATATATGATGTGCCCGACCAACATTACTATTATAAATCATCATACATGGCCCATAAGGCTTATTTTGGGGCATTATACGTATGTTTTTTTGTAAGTAAAGTGAGGTTTTGTAGAAGCAATCAAACAAATTAGGTTTCACCTATCTATTCTGTTATATTAAGGGTGAGGGGCTAGATAAACGGTCAAATTTGACATTAAAAAATTTAAATAATAAAATTAAAAAAAAGTCACTAACTACTTTTACTTACTATATTTAGTTTAATACTATTTTTAGTTAAGTACTATCATATTTTAAATTTTTAATAAATTATTTTTTTTCTTTTTACATATTTATAACATACAAATTAAATTTAAATTATGATTTCTATGAAATATTCACATAAAAAAAAATTAAATAAATTTATATAAATAGCGCATGCATTTGAGTGTGCATAAGTTACTAGTGTAGATTAGCTGGTTACTTAAAAATAAAATACTGATTAAAATCAAGGGAAATTAACACTTAAATACCCAAAAGTATAAAAAAATGCCACATCAATCTCTTGTCAGTATTTTTTATATGTAGGTAACTGTTCGAATAAAAATTCTTATGTATATATAGCTACCCCACTTGACTGAAGGTATATCATATATGAAATTTATGTAGCATAGGGAAATGTATTATGGTATATAATACATTGAAACAAGGCACGTAACGGTTAAAGAGATAACACAATATATTTAGGAAGTGGGTACCTCGCAAACCGAAATATTGTACGTAATATACATATAAAAAGGATATCTAAAAGATGGTAAAATATTACTTTCAACCAAACAAGTATCATGTATAAACTTTATTATATATATATATATATATATATATATATATATAATTTATCTACGAGATGATTGAGGCTATAATAATGTATGCTTTTGAGTATTTAACCGTAGGCGTACACCTTAACATTTAAATCAAACTTAATTGGCGACTACAGTTAACCGAACTGTTGACTGCCGTCAGTTACGATTCTGTTACAAATTTTCAGACTTTTAGTAGAATATCATCAGTTGCCCACCAGTCATATCAAAGCAGTTGAGACCCATCACTTATTCTTCACTTGAACACGTCCAAATCCTTATTATCGCGTCCATAAAAGACGCTATACTTATTGCAGACAAGACATTCAATTCTCTCTCTCTCTCTCTCTCTCCCTCTCACTCTCTCTCTTCATTACCATTATGGAAGAACCCAAAGACGATGATGACGTCATCACCACGAGCCAAGACATGCCACGCCAAAAATGGTGCTGGAAAGAACTTCTCTACCCCTTCCATGGCTTTTGGTTCATGAAATCATACCTACAACCAGAACCACCCAAAGAGTCCATCAAAACTTCCAACCCACCTCCGATGACGTCATCCACGCCTCCTTCCCCAAGACCGGCACCACCTGGCTCAAAGCCCTCCTCCTCCACTTCATCCATTGCCGGCGACGGAAAACCCCCTCTACTACTCTCCGACAACCATCCCCAGGAATCCTCGCGCTCGAAACCACAAACCAGCCTATACGGCCGCAACCCAAGGCCGCCGGAGGAAGGCGGCGCCGGAGCCCGCGGCCGAATATTGCCGACCAACATACCGTATCAGATCCTCGGCGACCTACTGAGCTCAAGCGAATGTAGAATGGTCTACGTGGCGAGGAACCCAAAGGAGACCCTCATATCTCTTTTCTTGGCGTGGCAGCGAACCCGGTCGAGTAATACCGCGGCTAATATTTGAGAAATCAAAGACAAAATGTGGACTCTGAGATTTAACGTGGAAAACCCTCAATATATCTCTTTATAGTCAGAGAAAATACCCGACAAAGTCTCTATTTTTTCCCTCTATTTTTCTCTCACCCTGATCCCTCCTCTCTCTCTTTTTATTCTATCTGTGGAATTGCACACTTTGCACTGATCGATCGTAGCCTTTTTATAGACAATCGATCTTGAGCAAATGAGGTAATTGCTTACCTCATTCAATAATGTGAACAAATAAAAAAATCTTCAGCACGCCATTGAATAACGAGTTGCCCATGTGATGAAATCCTTTTTGACTTGTCAAAACCGACAATATTCTGACAATCTCCCACTTGACGATTTGATTGAGGATCAATCGGATATTCACACTATTCTTTCTCCCTTGCCTTTCATATTGCTTACATCTCCACTAGGCCACTCGAGGAACGGCACCAAACGAACTTGTCAGTGTTCTGCTAGATTATCTTTCGTATGAATTTTCTGCATATCTACCGCGTCCTCTTCCACTTTCTCACGAATGAAGTGATATTGAACTTATATGTGCTTTGACCTAGAATGAAAAGCTGGATTCCTTGCGAAATGCAAAGCCCTCTGGCTGTCACAGAACAGAGGAATATTTTCATGTTCGTGCCCGAGTTCCTCCATGATCATTTTCAACTATACCGCCTCTTTACTTGCCTGCGTAGCTGCAACATATCATGCTTCGGTTGTTGACGTCGTGAAAACGGACTGAAGCTTCGATAACCAGCTTACGGCTCCACTAGTAAGAGTGAACACATATCCCGTGGGTAGATTTGCTCTTGTCAAGATCATCTGCATAATAAGAGTCAACATACCCTCTGACAGTAAAGTGTGATCCCCCGTAACATAATGCAACATCTGAGGTTCCTTTGATATATCGTAGGACCCTCGTCACCGTGCTCCAATGCTCTTTACCCGAATTTTCCATGTACCGACTCGCTACTCCCGCTGCATGTGCAATGTCTGGCCGTGTACAAATCATTGCGAACATAAGACTTCCCACCGCTGATGCATACGGTAATCGAGACATCTCCATCCTTCCTTCTTCACTGCTAGGACTCATACTTGAGGATAATTTGAAATTAACAAGAAGTGGGGTAGAAATTGGCTTACAATCTTGCATATGGAAGCGTCGTAAGACCTTCATCAAATAATTCTTCTGCTAAAGTCAAATCATTTTGTTATTTCTGTCTCGGTAAATTTGCATCCCTAGAATCTTGTTTGCCGGTCTCAAGTCCTTCATTTCGAATTCCCTAGCCAACTGCGTCTTGAGTTATTCAATACGATCTTTGTTGGGACCTGGTACCAACATGTCATCAAAATACAACAGTAATATGATAAAATCATTTTCAAACCTCTTGAAATATGCACAAGGTTCTGCATTTACTGTTGTATCCAAGGCTCATGATGAAGGAATCAAATGTCTTATACCAACACCTCGGCGCCTGTTTGAGACCGTATAGAGATTTGTTCAACTTGCAAACCAAGTTCCGTTTTTCTTTGTCTTCAAAACCTTTCTGCTGGAGCATATAAACCTCTTCTTCAAGATCTCCATGAAGAAAAACCGTCTTCACATCTAGTTGCTGTAGATGTAGATCGAACATAGCACACATCGCAGGAGTACCCGAACAGTCGTCAGTCGAACCACCGGTGAGAGTATCTCACTGAAATCAATGCATTCTTTCTGAGTGTAGCCTTTAACCACCAGTCGTGCACGAAATCGCTCTACCTGATCGTCACTGTTCCGCTTGATTTTAAAGACCCATTTATAGTCGATTGCCTTTCTTCCTTGAGGTAGTGGCACCAACTCCCGAGTCTTATTTTTCCGTAGAGCTTTCATTTCTTCTTGCATTGCCGCCAACCACTGATCTGCATTTGAACTGTTCAGTGCTTCTAGAAGAGTTGCTGGCTCTCCGTCATCAGTTAGAAGACAGTATGCAACGTTGCTATCCATATCGTAATCTTCATGCCAGGATGGTGCGGATCTTTACGTGTGCCCCTTCTAAGTTCTGGCTCTGAAGATTCGCTTGGCCCTTCCTTGTGCTCTGGTGCTGCTTCAGAAGAATCTTGTTCAATAGACTTCTCTTTCACCTGAATTGTCGTAGTCTCTGAGCGTTCCTTTGTTGTGCTCTCAATTTCTCCGATTAGTTTATCTTCTAAAAAGATAACCTTCTTGCTTATGACAACCTTGTGGGCAGTGGGATCCCACAGGTGATACCCCTTCACACCATCAGCATACCCCAACAAAAAATACTTCCTGGACTTTGAATTCAATTTTCTAGTTTCTTAGGCATTGTACATCACGCACACAGGACTTCCAAATACATGGAGTCTGGAACAATCCGCTGCCTTCCCGATCCACATCTCCATCGGCGTCTTCTGATCAATTGCCGTTGAAAGCGAGCGATTGATCACGTAGCAGGCAGTGTTGACTGCTTCTACCCAGTATGATTTATCCAGACCTGCAACTCACAACATGACTCTTGTTCTTTCCAGCAAAGTCCTGTTCATCCGCTCCACCACTCAATTTTGTTGTGGAGTATACCGTAGCAAAGTACCTTTTGATGCCTTCCCTTTTGCAAAAGTTATCAAATTCCTTGCCAGTATATTCTCCTCAATTATCCGTCCTGAAACACTTGATCTTCTTTTTCGTATCAATTTCGACTCGAGCCTTGAAATTTTTTAAGGTAACGAACACATCTCCGTTACTCTTGATGATATACATCCAACATCTCTGGGAGCAATCGTCGATGAATGACACAAAATACTTTCCTCCTCCTCGGGATGAAACCGGTGACTGCCATGCATCATAGTGAACCAATTCTAAAATATCGTTGCTTCTAGAATTTGATGTGTTGAACTGTAGCCAATGCTGCTTCTTTGCTACGCAATGCTCACAGAATGGTAGCGACACCTTCGTGAGACCCTGAAGTAGATTTTGGCCCGTAAGAATTTTCATTCCTTGTTCCGACATATGCCCGAGCTTCTGATGTCATAGCATAGTGGATCTTTCGCTTGAATTTCTCGAAGCCACCGACGCTTTCCCTTCTTGCACCGTCTCTCCCAACAACTTATACAAATTTGCAGCAACCTTTTCACCTTTCATGACTACAAGTGCTCCCTGAAATGTTTTCACTATTCCTCACGAACTTTGATTCAAGATCATCGAGCTGTCCCACAGACAATAAATTCTTCTTAGACCTTCCACGTGCCGCACTCCTTGAATAGTGCGAACTGTACACAGATCCTCCTAAGCTAGGTTCATAGTGGTTGACCCAGTCTCTTCGAGAGGTCATATGATAAGTTGCTCCCAAGTCAAGAAGCCATATCTCGTCGTAAGCCTTCCTGCTCTCCGTTGAGATAGCTGCTTCGCTACACAATACGTCTCCACCTGACGCGTTTGCCAGATTTCCTTGAGGATTTGAGTTCTTTACGCTCCAACAATCCTTCTTCAAGTGACCCTTCTTTCCATAGTGGTAGCATTTCATATCCTTCTTCATACTTCTTGATTTTCCCCTGTCTGGAGTGTGACTCCCACTTGAACCATGTTCCGTTGATCTCCCTCTCATCACCGTCAAAGCTCGACCTGTTGAGCGCCTGCTTGCTGGTCCTCTTTGTTCTTTCGCCGATTTTCTTCTTCGAGAATTGCAGTTGCGATGTTATTGAAGACCAAATCTTTAGCGTTGTTCGTCATGTTGATGATGAGTTGATCATACGAATCAGGCAGACTTTGAAGTAGAATTTCTGCACGTTCTTTAGCCTCCGTTTTATACCCCAACGACGTTAGCTGGGAAAATAGAGTATTCAAGACATTGAGATGCTCCGTCACCGAAGTAGATTCGGACATTCTCAAGGTGAACAATTTTCTCTTCAAGAATATTTTGTTGTATCGGCTCGTATAGAGTGGTTACGTGGTCCCAAATCTCCTTTGTCGTTTTCTTTTCTTCGACGTTGGACAATATCTCATCTGCTAGTGCCAGATGGAGATTTGCGACAGCAGTCCCATTCATCTCGTTCCATTTTTTATCGTCTGTCAGTGTGGCTGGTTTTCCATCTATAGCCTCCAGATAGCCGTCCTTTTGCAAGATCGCCTTTATCTCTAATTTCCACAGAGAAATTTCTCCCGTTGAACTTTTCTATATCGAATTTAACCGCCATAATTACTGCTCATTCGTGAGTGATACCTCCGACGGGGTTGCAGCAGATAATTATCGAACTCGTTCCGGCTTCTTCGTCACTGTTACAAGGGCAATATAATATCTATTATTTTTTGATGTGGATGGTCCACGTTAGTGGCAACCACAGAGCATACGATAAACAGATATATAAAATCCAAGTTAGGCTCTGATACCAATTGTTGGCGTGGCAGCGGACCCGGTCGAGTAATACGGCGGCTTATATTTGAGAAATTAAAGATAAAATGTGGACACCGAGATTTAACGTGGAAAACCCTCAATATCTCTCTTTATAGTCGGAGAAAACCCTCAAACTCTATTATTTTTCCACATGGAAATCCCTCAATATCTCTCTTTAACGTGGAAAACCCTCAAACTCTATTATTTTTCCCTCTATTTTTCTCTCACCTGATCTCTCTTCTCACTCTTTTTATTTTATCTGTGGGATTGCACACTTTGCACTGATCGATCGTAGCCTTTTTATGAGCAAATGAGGTAACTGAGTACCTCATTCAGTAATGTGAACGAATAGAAAAATCTTCAGCACGTTATTGAATAATGAGTTGCCCATGTGATGAAATCCTTTTTGACTTGTCAAAACCGACAATATTCTGACATCTTTGGCATTTCGTTAAGAAATCGGCGTCCATTGGCGACGACCCATGGGAAATTGGGACCGCCATCGACCAATTCCGTATAAGGGAATTGTACCTTTCGGACCATACTACTTCTAGAAAAAAGGTGAAGTTGGAGACCATATGAACTATCTTGATGGGGATATGACCGAGAAGATAGATTGTGTTACGAGGGAGAAGTTTCATAGTTGTGGTTTTTTTTTTCCTTTTAATTTCATTTTATATTGACAGACCAATCAGGTTATAGCAAGCTCTAATGGGTATTATAGTAATAATATAAAGAGTATGGTAGGAGACTAACGGTTATGCTGAATATGGCAAGTGGTTTGCTTGCAGAAAATGTTGAGTGCCTATGTGAATGAAAGCTTTCCTTTTTTTTTTTATTACATGCACCGTAAAATTCATGCTTGGAGATCATACATGGTGAAAACCATGCATTGAATATGGATATGGTATGATTGAACACTAGGGATATATCATATATGTAAAGTGGTCGAAGCGCTTCACCGACGATCTGCATTTGAACTGTTATTCCTTCTTGCATAACCGATGAGTTATAAGACTTGCATGCATCGCTACTGTTCATAACCTAATCTTTATATTAGGTTGGCAACTCTTTTTCGTTTGGCTTTTTTCATTTTATGACGTCGAGCTTTTGGGATTCGCTTGGTTATGCCTAATAATATGTTCGATTTACTTGAACTCATTGAGATCTCTGTTTTTATAAACTGGGACGATACATAAGGACTACGAATTATAATAACTAAACCTACTGAAAGTTGAGGATTGTCTCCATAACTAACAATGAATTCATGTACGAATTCGATTGAACTTAATCGAAGTGTATAGGACTACAATGTTATTGCACCGACAATTAAAAGTCAAACCAAAATATCTATCTATCTAGCTTGGTTAGGCCCGTCAATTTGGCCTGTGGCCCACGGGCCGGCCCGCCCTGCCCCCAAAAAGGGCGGCTTGGGCTGCGATATGTTAGGCCCGCAGTTTTATTAAATTATATATATTACATATTATATATTCTATTTAAAATATATTAATCTAATAGTTAATGATTCATTGATTAATGACACATATATCTATAAATATATAATTAACACGTTGCTTATCCATAATTTATTAGTAAATACCTTAATTAACTAAAACTAATTAAATTAAATTATAACATAAAAATAAACAGAAATTAAGAATAGTTTAGGCCCGCCAGATGGCGTTCGGCGGGCCAACCCGGCCTGCCATTTTGACGGGTCTAGTCTTGGTGGGTCCATACTGGTATATTTGAGGTTAGAATTTGCATGAAACTTTGAATTTACATGTCGCCTTATATCTAACTTCAAACCTCATCAGAAGCAGCATACGAAGTAGTTGCAACTGGTTTATTCAGGTACATAATCATTAGTTGCCCAGAGGTACAAAAAGATCACAAGCTAAACAAATCTAAACATCACAAATTCTACCTACCCTTTTTTTGTTCTCTAGCACATTTTATAAACGTTGCAAAATAGTAGAATACTTGAACGTTGTTGTAGCTTCATGGATTAATCGGAATATCAGCTCATATGAAATTATGGCCACGTTAACCTAACCGTGACAATCAAGGTTACGGTTCATGTTTGAACCTTTGACCGCTATTAACGGAACCAATAATAATGGTTTAATTACGGTTTTGATGACCTTTGGAACACCTCTAACCACCCCATTGCCAAACTAACAATAACCACCATGTACTAAAATTACCTTAGGGTAAGACTTCGTTTACGTAAAATCAGAAATTTAACAAAATCAAACAATTCTCCAACTCGTTCTTGCATTACACACAAATAAGAGGACAACGAGTTAAAATGATGATGTAGATCTCAAGCAAAACTAGCCCAAGAAACCAAATGAAATTAAAAAAAAAAAAACTAACCGGTGCAAAGCTGTGAGTTCGAATCTTCTTCTCTCTCGGGCGGTGAAATAATCGATTTCGAGCAGGCAAAAATCACAACAATCTCAACGGATAGCCAAACTCTGCACTGCTTGGGTGCTGTCCTCAGTTGTCTTGTTCGCCTCAATCGTTCTAATCATGCTCACAACGTTCTCCTAACAATTAAATTGACGTAAATATGATAAGGAATTTGCCCGAGATATCAATAAACTATGATAGACCATCTTATTTTAGCAAGAACACCAGTGATTAGATAGTTTGTTTACCTTCCAAGCTGCAAGCTTTGATCTAAGCGTCTGCCACTCACGAGGCCCAAAAACACGCTGCGCACATCGGCTGCACCAAGCAACACAAATCACAATTATAAGGTAATTACCCAATGCTTTTGATTGTTTGTTAAACTGGGATTGTCACGTACCTGAAAATGACGACCTCATTGATCTGATCAATTCTGCAGTCAACTAATTTGGCTGTGATCGCCTTGACAACCCATGGCTCAACTTCATTGTCTTCAATCTATGTGAATGAGGTAAGTTATGATAAGATCAGATATACCGATGTGTCTATGTAAATGATTTACCTGCAAAGTCTCCTTAATCAAAGAAAAAGGAATTTCACCAGATCCACTAGTGCCAAGATCTACTAGAGATATCAACCTCATCTTTGAAACACAATCTTCATGCACAAGGCCTAGCAACATAACCCAACAATGTATTAGTGGTCACAGTACATAGGAATGGTTAGTGATGAAGAGGCGCAAGAACGATAGCTTCTTACCATGAACAGACAATACACTGGAGTTCGATGAATAGAAACTCAAATATGCATCAAGCCTTTGCGTCAAGAAAATCTTTAGCAGTTGATAGACCACTGCAAACTTTGGGTCGTTCTCCAGTTGTGCTATAGCAGGTATGTCTAGTAAATCAGCCTGACAGATAGAAAGACTTGATACGAATTGATAAGAGGTGAATGCTGACTTAACCAGCAGTAAAAGTGGAGAATGAACTAATGCCAACTGATGAGTTGCTGCATGCTACAATCTAATCTTGACGAAACAGTGATAAGAAAATCCTTCAGCAAAATAGGTAGGTCCTTCTCCTAATAATATATTACTGCTGAATGTTTTTATCGAAGACCTTTTTGAATCTATACAGGGATGACAATTTACAAAGAGAGTAATCTGCTGCTACAAAACAATACGTAAGGTCCATGACTAATTTAAACTTACGGGTCGATGACCCAGACAGAGACATCCTGAAATGCAGCAGCAGTTGGATACATCGTATTGGAAAAACGGAGGATAAATTACAGAGTACACAAAGAGGAAACAAAAAAAAAATATATTCAGGTTAGGTATTACCTGGAACATGTCAGATGACTTGACAAATTCAACAATAGCACGCACAGCATCTTCTTTAGCTTCACTCAAGGATGTCGCTTCATGGGAAAATGTTTCCAGATACTTGACAAGAAAGTTAAAGGAATCTCCAGCTGAGCTGAAACTCCAAATATTTACAGAAAGCGTTTATTATTTTATGCATCAAATAGTCCGAGAGGATAATGCCAAATCACACATGCCCACCAACCTCTTGTTGTCTTTCAAAACATCGCGTGCTGCAAGAAAGAGATCTCTCTTGTCCTTCACGCCAAGATTCCACTCCTTCACAAATTTGTCGATGTTTTTAAGTGATGGTATAACATGCTCGGTTATCTTTCCACCAACAGCCAAGTTGAGGGCCTTCATATAGACAAAGAACTGGCTGTATGAGTTCTCCAGTAAATTAAAGAGGTTGAACAGGCTGCATACAGAATAAAAGGAAATATTAATAGTTTTATAGGTAATAAGCCACAGAGAATACCCAATAAATTACAGACTTCCTTACATCTTTAAGCGAAACGAAGGCTTGTCAAGGGGCTGTTGAACAACCTTGGTGGATATTAGCTCTGCAATCTGACGGGTATGATCGAAACTCTCGGGCTTCTTAACAAGATTGCAGATGACAGTGTAGATGCATTCAAGATCTGAGTTAAAATAAATACGAACGGTCCATCAGTAACACACATGAAAGACTTAGCAGAACCAACGTTCGGATAGAATTTACCCCCATCCATTCAACTAAGACTCCAGCCAATCAAGCAAATAAAAGATGGACAAAACTAAAAGGAGTTGTGCGAGTTAGCAATTTTGTTTATCTTAGTCTAATTTCCATACACTAAAAAGCAATTTCACATCAACTCGAAAAGATCAAAAGTTCCATTTGTCAACAAGTTGCTATCTCAAGCAGACATCTCTTCCAACCTTTTTCAGATGCTTTTGAGATAACAACATCAGCAGAGGTAAGCATTAGCGAAGCCAAGTCCAACCACCGGCCCTGCACCATACACTCTTGAGCCTCAACATACAATCTACCAACCTGTCCCTCGGCCACCTGTCGATACGAATAGTCAAAGATTCGAATAAATTGTTATTAAAATCAATCATCAATTACAGACATCAAATGTCCATTAATGAATATTTTTCTCAAGACCAACGCAATAATCGTAAAAAATCGCAAGAAAAGATGATGATAAAGACAAGTGTAAATTTACAACAGCACGAACTAGAATGACAACCAGAAACTGCTACCCTATTCAATATCAGCGACCTTAGCATCCATAATCGGAAGGTTTTCAGACGTTAAGAAGAAAACTAAAAATCTCAGTCGAATCAAACTACTGCAATTACATCAATCCAAATCCTACAATTGCACATAGTTCAATTGATTAAAAAAGAATCGAAAAACCTCCCGTAGCCGCCAATACCTAACAAACACCTATAAGGATTGTACGTGAAGTTCCGCAACAAAATTAAAAAAAGAATTGGTAAAAAATCCGATAAATATCAAATGATAAACACATATACTATCAAACAAACAGAGCTACCAACGCTATTTACCTCGGCACCGGCGTCAGCCCATGACATCTCAGCAGTGAATCGGACTACAGCGAGCGCCGGATCTTCTTCGGAAGTGGGGATGATTGTAGACATTTTAACACTAAAATCAGCTCCGCAATTTGGCCACCTTCTTCAATCTCTTCGAATCGCGAACCCTAAACTTGCGAGGCAGCGAAACAGAGAGCTTAAGGCGATAAGTCGATGAGTAATGAGTAGGAAGAAAATAAACGAAAAACACAAACCCTAACTAGGGGCATACAAGGAATTTGAAACAAGAAGAAGGGTACAAGAGTCCTTTTAGATTTGTCCTATCATTCTCGGCCCAACAGTTTTAGATATTGGTCCCGAAATTTTCAGATAATGCTAATTAATTGGGCTCGTTGAGACACTAACACTTTCGCTAGAGCCTAAACTCTAAGATGCTTTTTTATAAGAATCACATTGAAAAAATATATGGCACTTAATAAATGTTAAAATATGATTATCTTTTTCATTTTTTCTTCTTCTTTTACGCTAAAAAATTAGTAATCTATATATATAAAAGATGAATAGCTACTCTCCTGATGAGCCACGTGGACGAGCAAACGTCCTCCCCTTGCGACACATGGACTTGAATAGTTGACGCACTCACCTTAATGTTATAAAAGAAATCCTACGAGACTTTTGGGATACATCAATCATAATATAAAAGAAGCACTCCCTTGCCTACGAATGATCGTTGCCATTATATATAATTATTCATTAAATGTGTGGCATAAGAGGGATAGACGTGTATGTGAGTTTTGGAGAAAAAGAGGTTCTCACAAAACTTGATATATTCAATTGGCCCACTAACTGAAATATAACGCGTTCGGCTTATGATATGACTGTTATGTTAGCTTAATTATGTCTATTATGTGGGAATAGTAATCGAAAATGAATAAGAATATTCAGTTGTTAATCATATACAAATACAATACTGTGGTGTTCCGACTATAATACAGTATACTATAATATGTATAAAATAATATAATATAATACAATATAATATAATATTATATAATATAACGCAATATAATATATAACATAACATAACTTCTACAATAAAATATAATATAACATAAGATACATAACTTCTACAATATAATATAATGTAACATAAGATAATATAAAATAATATATTACAATATAATATATTATAATATAACATTATATGATAATCTATTATATTACAATATATTATAATACAATATGGCGTCATATAATATAATAAAATATAATATATTAGAATATAATGACATTAATATAACTAATATAATATGATATAATATAACATTATATGATAATCTAAACAATGCGAGTGGTATAGCATTGTATGACTGTTCATATAACCCTTTCATTTGCGTAACTACGAATATATAACCATTCATTATTTTCTTTGTAACCGTTCAACATCATTTATGCGGCCTTTTATATGAAACCATCATTAGTGCATATAAATTATACTAATTAGGCCACCACATATGCACAATAAGGCTAACTATATGATGGAAATGGAATAGTCAGAGGTGATCAATTTTGATGCGGTGAGTAAATCTACCAGATTTATTGTTCACGTTTTACACTGTTCAAGCTATCGAGGCTTTTGGCTTTCCTACACAGTCAGTGTTCTCCACTATAAATGAATGACATACTCATGTGGACAATCACTTTTCAATCTTAGAACCAAAAATATTTACCGAAATCAGATCTTACTTGAACAAAAGCTTTGACGACCTCCGTGATACAATTAATCAGTTGGTTGGGCGCATCGATCGGAAAATGGATTCTTATTCTGAATCAGCATGCCAGAGGTTCGATGCAATACACTCCAAGTATGATTCTATTGCAAGCGCGATGAATCAGATTATCAAGAACGTTGACACTCACTACTTGGAAATTAACCACAGACTTTCTGAAATTGAAAAAAGGCTAGGTATGAAGACTATCTTTCAATGTGCTTTCTGTTAAACATCATCAATAGTTTTGGTCTTCACATTCTAACTATTAAACAGGAGAAATTCATTGTTCCCAAGATGGAGGCCAAAATCTCAATCGCGGTATCAATGTTCTTTCAGAGAAGGTTTCTTCACTGAAGAAAACTCATGATGGCACTACCCCTGCGGCCAAGAATAAACGCCTGAAAACTTTGAAGCAATCTACGTTGGAATCATCTCAAAAAACATCAAATAGGCCATTTTCAACCGCAATTGATTCGCACATGCATAGAAATGTAAAAATGTTCACGCGTGTATCCACAATGATAGGCGAAATGCAACCCAGCTCACACATTACAAGTACTATTGGAGACCGTCACAGTCCTCACTTCTTAAATACTCTAAGGACGAAATCCGCATGGCTCCTCGACGAGGTTCGAATGAATGACATTGATACCACTTTTTGCCAATTCACAAACTTCATGTTTTTTGTTCAACAGCATGTCGACAAGTGCCTACGAGGATTCATCGAGATGCAAGGGCGGACGAATATTGCAAGACGTGAAATTTCATTTATGAATACTACTTTCAATCAGATTGTCGCAACCGAATACACGGACAATGGAGTAATTGATTTTTCAGCCTTACGACCTTATGTGCAAGGCACCTTGGAGGATTGGCCTTCTACACCGTGGCAACAAGCAAATCTTATTGCAATCCCAGTCAACGTCAATAAATGTCATTGGGTTCTCTCCATCGTTGATTACAAAAGTGGGTGCATTACAGTCCATGACTCCGACGTGTCTTGCGATGTGGATATGAGATTTTTTTACCAGGCGTTTGAGAAGACTCTCAATACTATCCCGTATTTGCTTAAAGATCTAGGCATAACACAATCAATGGTGAACTTCACAGTTACTCGGGATCCAAATTTTCTGCGCCAGATTGAGACGTAAGCCATATTATACTCAAAGTATCTAATGCATTAACTAATCAATTCGTATTATGTAGAACAGGGGGGAGTGCGGCGTATACATGTTACGCTCAGCCTTTTCCTTGATGTTCCACGGCGACACTGTGTACGGGATTACGCCGGAGCAGATTGAAGACTTTCGGAAGTACCTTACTGTTTCAGTTTTTTCTAACAATTGGTTTCAAATATAATATTGTAATTGAATATATTTGTAGCCAAGTTCAATCTATATCTTAAATAAAATATTTTATTGCATAAAAAATAGAAGAATAACAATATATTAAACTATAATTCATAATATATTACATATGATGTATTGTTTTATTTTTTATTAAATAAAAGATTGAATAACTGTAGTCGAATAGTTTATTATAACATTATCAGCTACAAAATCGATTAGATTGTATTATTCTGATAGTAATCGAAAATGAATAAGAATATTCAGTTGTTAATCATATACAAATACAATACTGTGGTGTTCCAACTATAATACAGTATACTATAATATGTATAAAATAATATAATATAATACAATATAATATAATATTATATAATATAACGCAATATAATATATAACATAACATAACTTCTACAATAAAATATAATATAACATAAGATACATAACTTCTACAATATAATATAATGTAACATAAGATAATATAAAATAATATATTACAATATAATATATTATAATATAACATTATATGATAATCTATTATATTACAATATATTATAATACAATATGGCGTCATATAATATAATAAAATATAATATATTAGAATATAATGACATTAATATAACTAATATAATATGATATAATATAACATTATATGATAATCTAAACAATGCGAGTGGTATAGCATTGTATGACTGTTCATATAACCCTTTCATTTGCGTAACTACGAATATATAACCATTCATTATTTTCTTTGTAACCGTTCAACATCATTTATGCGGCCTTTTATATGAAACCATCATTAGTGCATATAAATTATACTAATTAGGCCACCACATATGCACAATAAGGCTAACTATATGATGGAAATGGAATAGTCAGAGGTGATCAATTTTGATGCGGTGAGTAAATCTACCAGATTTATTGTTCACGTTTTACACTGTTCAAGCTATCGAGGCTTTTGGCTTTCCTACACAGTCAGTGTTCTCCACTATAAATGAATGACATACTCATGTGGACAATCACTTTTCAATCTTAGAACCAAAAATGTTTACCGAAATCAGATCTTACTTGAACAAAAGCTTTGACGACCTCCGTGATACAATTAATCAGTTGGTTGGGCGCATCGATCGGAAAATGGATTCTTATTCTGAATCAGCATGCCAGAGGTTCGATGCAATACACTCCAAGTATGATTCTATTGCAAGCGCGATGAATCAGATTACCAAGAACGTTGACACTCACTACTTGGAAATTAACCACAGACTTTCTGAAATTGAAAAAAGGCTAGGTATGAAGACTATCTTTCAATGTGCTTTCTGTTAAACATCATCAATAGTTTTGGTCTTCACATTCTAACTATTAAACAGGAGAAATTCATTGTTCCCAAGATGGAGGCCAAAATCTCAATCGCGGTATCAATGTTCTTTCAGAGAAGGTTTCTTCACTGAAGAAAACTCATGATGGCACTACCCCTGCGGCCAAGAATAAACGCCTGAAAACTTTGAAGCAATCTACGTTGGAATCATCTCAAAAAACATCAAATAGGCCATTTTCAACCGCAATTGATTCGCACATGCATAGAAATGTAAAAATGTTCACGCGTGTATCCACAATGATAGGCGAAATGCAACCCAGCTCACACATTACAAGTACTATTGGAGACCGTCACAGTCCTCACTTCTTAAATACTCTAAGGACGAAATCCGCATGGCTCCTCGACGAGGTTCGAATGAATGACATTGATACCACTTTTTGCCAATTCACAAACTTCATGTTTTTTGTTCAACAGCATGTCGACAAGTGCCTACGAGGATTCATCGAGATGCAAGGGCGGACGAATATTGCAAGACGTGAAATTTCATTTATGAATACTACTTTCAATCAGATTGTCGCAACCGAATACACGGACAATGGAGTAATTGATTTTTCAGCCTTACGACCTTATGTGCAAGGCACCTTGGAGGATTGGCCTTCTACACCGTGGCAACAAGCAAATCTTATTGCAATCCCAGTCAACGTCAATAAATGTCATTGGGTTCTCTCCATCGTTGATTACAAAAGTGGGTGCATTACAGTCCATGACTCCGACGTGTCTTGCGATGTGGATATGAGATTTTTTTACCAGGCGTTTGAGAAGACTCTCAATACTATCCCGTATTTGCTTAAAGATCTAGGCATAACACAATCAATGGTGAACTTCACAGTTACTCGGGATCCAAATTTTCTGCGCCAGATTGAGACGTAAGCCATATTATACTCAAAGTATCTAATACATTAACTAATCAATTCGTATTATGTAAAACAGGGGGGAGTGCGGCGTATACATGTTACGCTCAGCCTTTTCCTTGATGTTCCATGGCGACACTGTGTACGGGATTACGCCGGAGCAGATTGAAGACTTTCGGAAGTACCTTACTGTTTCAGTTTTTTCTAACAATTGGTTTCAAATATAATATTGTAATTGAATATATTTGTAGCCAAGTTCAATCTATATCTTAAATAAAATATTTTATTGCATAAAAAATAGAAGAATAACAATATATTAAACTATAATTCATAATATATTACATATGATGTATTGTTTTATTTTTTATTAAATAAAAGATTGAATAACTGTAGTCGAATAGTTTATTATAACATTATCAGCTACAAAATCGATTAGATTGTATTATTCTGATAGTAATCGAAAATGAATAAGAATATTCAGTTGTTTAATTAATACAAATACAATACTGTGGTGTTCCGACTATAATACAGTATACTATAATATGTATAAAATAATATAATATAATACAATATAATATAATATTATATAATATAACGCAATATAATATATAACATAACATAACTTCTACAATAAAATATAATATAACATAAGATACATAACTTCTACAATATAATATAATGTAACATAAGATAATATAAAATAATATATTACAATATAATATATTATAATATAACATTATATGATAATCTATTATATTATAATATATTATAATACAATATGACGTCATATAATATAATAAAATATAATATATTAGAATATAATGACATTAATATAACTAATATAATATGATATAATATAACATTATATGATAATCTAAACAATGCGAGTGGTATAGCATTGTATGACTGTTCATATAACCTTTCATTTGCGTAACTACGAATATATAACCATTCATTATTTTCTTTGTAACCGTTCAACATCATTTATGCGGCCTTTTATATGAAACCATCATTAGTGCATATAAATTATACTAATTAGGCCACCACATATGCACAATAAGGCTAACTATATGATGGAAATGGAATAGTCAGAGGTGATCAATTTTGATGCGGTGAGTAAATCTACCAGATTTATTGTTCACGTTTTACACTGTTCAAGCTATCGAGGCTTTTGGCTTTCCTACACAGTCAGTGTTCTCCACTATAAATGAATGACATACTCATGTGGACAATCACTTTTCAATCTTAGAACCAAAAATGTTTACCGAAATCAGATCTTACTTGAACAAAAGCTTTGACGACCTCCGTGATACAATTAATCAGTTGGTTGGGCGCATCGATCGGAAAATGGATTCTTATTCTGAATCAGCATGCCAGAGGTTCGATGCAATACACTCCAAGTATGATTCTATTGCAAGCGCGATGAATCAGATTACCAAGAACGTTGACACTCACTACTTGGAAATTAACCACAGACTTTCTGAAATTGAAAAAAGGCTAGGTATGAAGACTATCTTTCAATGTGCTTTCTGTTAAACATCATCAATAGTTTTGGTCTTCACATTCTAACTATTAAACAGGAGAAATTCATTGTTCCCAAGATGGAGGCCAAAATCTCAATCGCGGTATCAATGTTCTTTCAGAGAAGGTTTCTTCACTGAAGAAAACTCATGATGGCACTACCCCTGCGGCCAAGAATAAACGCCTGAAAACTTTGAAGCAATCTACGTTGGAATCATCTCAAAAAACATCAAATAGGCCATTTTCAACCGCAATTGATTCGCACATGCATAGAAATGTAAAAATGTTCACGCGTGTATCCACAATGATAGGCGAAATGCAACCCAGCTCACACATTACAAGTACTATTGGAGACCGTCACAGTCCTCACTTCTTAAATACTCTAAGGACGAAATCCGCATGGCTCCTCGACGAGGTTCGAATGAATGACATTGATACCACTTTTTGCCAATTCACAAACTTCATGTTTTTTGTTCAACAGCATGTCGACAAGTGCCTACGAGGATTCATCGAGATGCAAGGGCGGACGAATATTGCAAGACGTGAAATTTCATTTATGAATACTACTTTCAATCAGATTGTCGCAACCGAATACACGGACAATGGAGTAATTGATTTTTCAGCCTTACGACCTTATGTGCAAGGCACCTTGGAGGATTGGCCTTCTACACCGTGGCAACAAGCAAATCTTATTGCAATCCCAGTCAACGTCAATAAATGTCATTGGGTTCTCTCCATCGTTGATTACAAAAGTGGGTGCATTACAGTCCATGACTCCGACGTGTCTTGCGATGTGGATATGAGATTTTTTTACCAGGCGTTTGAGAAGACTCTCAATACTATCCCGTATTTGCTTAAAGATCTAGGCATAACACAATCAATGGTGAACTTCACAGTTACTCGGGATCCAAATTTTCTGCGCCAGATTGAGACGTAAGCCATATTATACTCAAAGTATCTAATACATTAACTAATCAATTCGTATTATGTAAAACAGGGGGGAGTGCGGCGTATACATGTTACGCTCAGCCTTTTCCTTGATGTTCCATGGCGACACTGTGTACGGGATTACGCCGGAGCAGATTGAAGACTTTCGGAAGTACCTTACTGTTTCAGTTTTTTCTAACAATTGGTTTCAAATATAATATTGTAATTGAATATATTTGTAGCCAAGTTCAATCTATATCTTAAATAAAATATTTTATTGCATAAAAAATAGAAGAATAACAATATATTAAACTATAATTCATAATATATTACATATGATGTATTGTTTTATTTTTTATTAAATAAAAGATTGAATAACTGTAGTCGAATAGTTTATTATAACATTATCAGCTACAAAATCGATTAGATTGTATTATTCTGATAGTAATCGAAAATGAATAAGAATATTCAGTTGTTTAATTAAATACAAATACAATACTGTGGTGTTCCGACTATAATACAGTATACTATAATATGTATAAAATAATATAATATAATACAATATAATATAATATTATATAATATAACGCAATATAATATATAACATAACATAACTTCTACAATAAAATATAATATAACATAAGATACATAACTTCTACAATATAATATAATGTAACATAAGATAATATAAAATAATATATTACAATATAATATATTATAATATAACATTATATGATAATCTATTATATTATAATATATTATAATACAATATGACGTCATATAATATAATAAAATATAATATATTAGAATATAATGACATTAATATAACTAATATAATATGATATAATATAACATTATATGATAATCTAAACAATGCGAGTGGTATAGCATTGTATGACTGTTCATATAACCCTTTCATTTGCGTAACTACGAATATATAACCATTCATTATTTTCTTTGTAACCGTTCAACATCATTTATGCGGCCTTTTATATGAAACCATCATTAGTGCATATAAATTATACTAATTAGGCCACCACATATGCACAATAAGGCTAACTATATGATGGAAATGGAATAGTCAGAGGTGATCAATTTTGATGCGGTGAGTAAATCTACCAGATTTATTGTTCACGTTTTACACTGTTCAAGCTATCGAGGCTTTTGGCTTTCCTACACAGTCAGTGTTCTCCACTATAAATGAATGACATACTCATGTGGACAATCACTTTTCAATCTTAGAACCAAAAATGTTTACCGAAATCAGATCTTACTTGAACAAAAGCTTTGACGACCTCCGTGATACAATTAATCAGTTGGTTGGGCGCATCGATCGGAAAATGGATTCTTATTCTGAATCAGCATGCCAGAGGTTCGATGCAATACACTCCAAGTATGATTCTATTGCAAGCGCGATGAATCAGATTACCAAGAACGTTGACACTCACTACTTGGAAATTAACCACAGACTTTCTGAAATTGAAAAAAGGCTAGGTATGAAGACTATCTTTCAATGTGCTTTCTGTTAAACATCATCAATAGTTTTGGTCTTCACATTCT
The DNA here is from genome assembly GCA_027422505.1 of Craterostigma plantagineum. NCBI lineage: Eukaryota > Viridiplantae > Streptophyta > Magnoliopsida > Lamiales > Linderniaceae > Craterostigma > Craterostigma plantagineum. Next base: position 642,299 of record JAPQWV010000236.1, on the reverse strand, counting down.
AACTATTAAACAGGAGAAATTCATTGTTCCCAAGATGGAGGCCAAAATCTCAATCGCGGTATCAATGTTCTTTCAGAGAAGGTTTCTTCACTGAAGAAAACTCATGATGGCACTACCCCTGCGGCCAAGAATAAACGCCTGAAAACTTTGAAGCAATCTACGTTGGAATCATCTCAAAAAACATCAAATAGGCCATTTTCAACCGCAATTGATTCGCACATGCATAGAAATGTAAAAATGTTCACGCGTGTATCCACAATGATAGGCGAAATGCAACCCAGCTCACACATTACAAGTACTATTGGAGACCGTCACAGTCCTCACTTCTTAAATACTCTAAGGACGAAATCCGCATGGCTCCTCGACGAGGTTCGAATGAATGACATTGATACCACTTTTTGCCAATTCACAAACTTCATGTTTTTTGTTCAACAGCATGTCGACAAGTGCCTACGAGGATTCATCGAGATGCAAGGGCGGACGAATATTGCAAGACGTGAAATTTCATTTATGAATACTACTTTCAATCAGATTGTCGCAACCGAATACACGGACAATGGAGTAATTGATTTTTCAGCCTTACGACCTTATGTGCAAGGCACCTTGGAGGATTGGCCTTCTACACCGTGGCAACAAGCAAATCTTATTGCAATCCCAGTCAACGTCAATAAATGTCATTGGGTTCTCTCCATCGTTGATTACAAAAGTGGGTGCATTACAGTCCATGACTCCGACGTGTCTTGCGATGTGGATATGAGATTTTTTTACCAGGCGTTTGAGAAGACTCTCAATACTATCCCGTATTTGCTTAAAGATCTAGGCATAACACAATCAATGGTGAACTTCACAGTTACTCGGGATCCAAATTTTCTGCGCCAGATTGAGACGTAAGCCATATTATACTCAAAGTATCTAATACATTAACTAATCAATTCGTATTATGTAAAACAGGGGGGAGTGCGGCGTATACATGTTACGCTCAGCCTTTTCCTTGATGTTCCATGGCGACACTGTGTACGGGATTACGCCGGAGCAGATTGAAGACTTTCGGAAGTACCTTACTGTTTCAGTTTTTTCTAACAATTGGTTTCAAATATAATATTGTAATTGAATATATTTGTAGCCAAGTTCAATCTATATCTTAAATAAAATATTTTATTGCATAAAAAATAGAAGAATAACAATATATTAAACTATAATTCATAATATATTACATATGATGTATTGTTTTATTTTTTATTAAATAAAAGATTGAATAACTGTAGTCGAATAGTTTATTATAACATTATCAGCTACAAAATCGATTAGATTGTATTATTCTGATAGTAATCGAAAATGAATAAGAATATTCAGTTGTTTAATTAAATACAAATACAATACTGTGGTGTTCCGACTATAATACAGTATACTATAATATGTATAAAATAATATAATATAATACAATATAATATAATATTATATAATATAACGCAATATAATATATAACATAACATAACTTCTACAATAAAATATAATATAACATAAGATACATAACTTCTACAATATAATATAATGTAACATAAGATAATATAAAATAATATATTACAATATAATATATTATAATATAACATTATATGATAATCTATTATATTATAATATATTATAATACAATATGACGTCATATAATATAATAAAATATAATATATTAGAATATAATGACATTAATATAACTAATATAATATGATATAATATAACATTATATGATAATCTAAACAATGCGAGTGGTATAGCATTGTATGACTGTTCATATAACCCTTTCATTTGCGTAACTACGAATATATAACCATTCATTATTTTCTTTGTAACCGTTCAACATCATTTATGCGGCCTTTTATATGAAACCATCATTAGTGCATATAAATTATACTAATTAGGCCACCACATATGCACAATAAGGCTAACTATATGATGGAAATGGAATAGTCAGAGGTGATCAATTTTGATGCGGTGAGTAAATCTACCAGATTTATTGTTCACGTTTTACACTGTTCAAGCTATCGAGGCTTTTGGCTTTCCTACACAGTCAGTGTTCTCCACTATAAATGAATGACATACTCATGTGGACAATCACTTTTCAATCTTAGAACCAAAAATGTTTACCGAAATCAGATCTTACTTGAACAAAAGCTTTGACGACCTCCGTGATACAATTAATCAGTTGGTTGGGCGCATCGATCGGAAAATGGATTCTTATTCTGAATCAGCATGCCAGAGGTTCGATGCAATACACTCCAAGTATGATTCTATTGCAAGCGCGATGAATCAGATTACCAAGAACGTTGACACTCACTACTTGGAAATTAACCACAGACTTTCTGAAATTGAAAAAAGGCTAGGTATGAAGACTATCTTTCAATGTGCTTTCTGTTAAACATCATCAATAGTTTTGGTCTTCACATTCTAACTATTAAACAGGAGAAATTCATTGTTCCCAAGATGGAGGCCAAAATCTCAATCGCGGTATCAATGTTCTTTCAGAGAAGGTTTCTTCACTGAAGAAAACTCATGATGGCACTACCCCTGCGGCCAAGAATAAACGCCTGAAAACTTTGAAGCAATCTACGTTGGAATCATCTCAAAAAACATCAAATAGGCCATTTTCAACCGCAATTGATTCGCACATGCATAGAAATGTAAAAATGTTCACGCGTGTATCCACAATGATAGGCGAAATGCAACCCAGCTCACACATTACAAGTACTATTGGAGACCGTCACAGTCCTCACTTCTTAAATACTCTAAGGACGAAATCCGCATGGCTCCTCGACGAGGTTCGAATGAATGACATTGATACCACTTTTTGCCAATTCACAAACTTCATGTTTTTTGTTCAACAGCATGTCGACAAGTGCCTACGAGGATTCATCGAGATGCAAGGGCGGACGAATATTGCAAGACGTGAAATTTCATTTATGAATACTACTTTCAATCAGATTGTCGCAACCGAATACACGGACAATGGAGTAATTGATTTTTCAGCCTTACGACCTTATGTGCAAGGCACCTTGGAGGATTGGCCTTCTACACCGTGGCAACAAGCAAATCTTATTGCAATCCCAGTCAACGTCAATAAATGTCATTGGGTTCTCTCCATCGTTGATTACAAAAGTGGGTGCATTACAGTCCATGACTCCGACGTGTCTTGCGATGTGGATATGAGATTTTTTTACCAGGCGTTTGAGAAGACTCTCAATACTATCCCGTATTTGCTTAAAGATCTAGGCATAACACAATCAATGGTGAACTTCACAGTTACTCGGGATCCAAATTTTCTGCGCCAGATTGAGACGTAAGCCATATTATACTCAAAGTATCTAATACATTAACTAATCAATTCGTATTATGTAAAACAGGGGGGAGTGCGGCGTATACATGTTACGCTCAGCCTTTTCCTTGATGTTCCATGGCGACACTGTGTACGGGATTACGCCGGAGCAGATTGAAGACTTTCGGAAGTACCTTACTGTTTCAGTTTTTTCTAACAATTGGTTTCAAATATAATATTGTAATTGAATATATTTGTAGCCAAGTTCAATCTATATCTTAAATAAAATATTTTATTGCATAAAAAATAGAAGAATAACAATATATTAAACTATAATTCATAATATATTACATATGATGTATTGTTTTATTTTTTATTAAATAAAAGATTGAATAACTGTAGTCGAATAGTTTATTATAACATTATCAGCTACAAAATCGATTAGATTGTATTATTCTGATAGTAATCGAAAATGAATAAGAATATTCAGTTGTTTAATTAAATACAAATACAATACTGTGGTGTTCCGACTATAATACAGTATACTATAATATGTATAAAATAATATAATATAATACAATATAATATAATATTATATAATATAACGCAATATAATATATAACATAACATAACTTCTACAATAAAATATAATATAACATAAGATACATAACTTCTACAATATAATATAATGTAACATAAGATAATATAAAATAATATATTACAATATAATATATTATAATATAACATTATATGATAATCTATTATATTATAATATATTATAATACAATATGACGTCATATAATATAATAAAATATAATATATTAGAATATAATGACATTAATATAACTAATATAATATGATATAATATAACATTATATGATAATCTAAACAATGCGAGTGGTATAGCATTGTATGACTGTTCATATAACCCTTTCATTTGCGTAACTACGAATATATAACCATTCATTATTTTCTTTGTAACCGTTCAACATCATTTATGCGGCCTTTTATATGAAACCATCATTAGTGCATATAAATTATACTAATTAGGCCACCACATATGCACAATAAGGCTAACTATATGATGGAAATGGAATAGTCAGAGGTGATCAATTTTGATGCGGTGAGTAAATCTACCAGATTTATTGTTCACGTTTTACACTGTTCAAGCTATCGAGGCTTTTGGCTTTCCTACACAGTCAGTGTTCTCCACTATAAATGAATGACATACTCATGTGGACAATCACTTTTCAATCTTAGAACCAAAAATGTTTACCGAAATCAGATCTTACTTGAACAAAAGCTTTGACGACCTCCGTGATACAATTAATCAGTTGGTTGGGCGCATCGATCGGAAAATGGATTCTTATTCTGAATCAGCATGCCAGAGGTTCGATGCAATACACTCCAAGTATGATTCTATTGCAAGCGCGATGAATCAGATTACCAAGAACGTTGACACTCACTACTTGGAAATTAACCACAGACTTTCTGAAATTGAAAAAAGGCTAGGTATGAAGACTATCTTTCAATGTGCTTTCTGTTAAACATCATCAATAGTTTTGGTCTTCACATTCTAACTATTAAACAGGAGAAATTCATTGTTCCCAAGATGGAGGCCAAAATCTCAATCGCGGTATCAATGTTCTTTCAGAGAAGGTTTCTTCACTGAAGAAAACTCATGATGGCACTACCCCTGCGGCCAAGAATAAACGCCTGAAAACTTTGAAGCAATCTACGTTGGAATCATCTCAAAAAACATCAAATAGGCCATTTTCAACCGCAATTGATTCGCACATGCATAGAAATGTAAAAATGTTCACGCGTGTATCCACAATGATAGGCGAAATGCAACCCAGCTCACACATTACAAGTACTATTGGAGACCGTCACAGTCCTCACTTCTTAAATACTCTAAGGACGAAATCCGCATGGCTCCTCGACGAGGTTCGAATGAATGACATTGATACCACTTTTTGCCAATTCACAAACTTCATGTTTTTTGTTCAACAGCATGTCGACAAGTGCCTACGAGGATTCATCGAGATGCAAGGGCGGACGAATATTGCAAGACGTGAAATTTCATTTATGAATACTACTTTCAATCAGATTGTCGCAACCGAATACACGGACAATGGAGTAATTGATTTTTCAGCCTTACGACCTTATGTGCAAGGCACCTTGGAGGATTGGCCTTCTACACCGTGGCAACAAGCAAATCTTATTGCAATCCCAGTCAACGTCAATAAATGTCATTGGGTTCTCTCCATCGTTGATTACAAAAGTGGGTGCATTACAGTCCATGACTCCGACGTGTCTTGCGATGTGGATATGAGATTTTTTTACCAGGCGTTTGAGAAGACTCTCAATACTATCCCGTATTTGCTTAAAGATCTAGGCATAACACAATCAATGGTGAACTTCACAGTTACTCGGGATCCAAATTTTCTGCGCCAGATTGAGACGTAAGCCATATTATACTCAAAGTATCTAATACATTAACTAATCAATTCGTATTATGTAAAACAGGGGGAGTGCGGCGTATACATGTTACGCTCAGCCTTTTCCTTGATGTTCCATGGCGACACTGTGTACGGGATTACGCCGGAGCAGATTGAAGACTTTCGGAAGTACCTTACTGTTTCAGTTTTTTCTAACAATTGGTTTCAAATATAATATTGTAATTGAATATATTTGTAGCCAAGTTCAATCTATATCTTAAATAAAATATTTTATTGCATAAAAAATAGAAGAATAACAATATATTAAACTATAATTCATAATATATTACATATGATGTATTGTTTTATTTTTTATTAAATAAAAGATTGAATAACTGTAGTCGAATAGTTTATTATAACATTATCAGCTACAAAATCGATTAGATTGTATTATTCTGATAGTAATCGAAAATGAATAAGAATATTCAGTTGTTTAATTAAATACAAATACAATACTGTGGTGTTCCGACTATAATACAGTATACTATAATATGTATAAAATAATATAATATAATACAATATAATATAATATTATATAATATAACGCAATATAATATATAACATAACATAACTTCTACAATAAAATATAATATAACATAAGATACATAACTTCTACAATATAATATAATGTAACATAAGATAATATAAAATAATATATTACAATATAATATATTATAATATAACATTATATGATAATCTATTATATTATAATATATTATAATACAATATGACGTCATATAATATAATAAAATATAATATATTAGAATATAATGACATTAATATAACTAATATAATATGATATAATATAACATTATATGATAATCTAAACAATGCGAGTGGTATAGCATTGTATGACTGTTCATATAACCCTTTCATTTGCGTAACTACGAATATATAACCATTCATTATTTTCTTTGTAACCGTTCAACATCATTTATGCGGCCTTTTATATGAAACCATCATTAGTGCATATAAATTATACTAATTAGGCCACCACATATGCACAATAAGGCTAACTATATGATGGAAATGGAATAGTCAGAGGTGATCAATTTTGATGCGGTGAGTAAATCTACCAGATTTATTGTTCACGTTTTACACTGTTCAAGCTATCGAGGCTTTTGGCTTTCCTACACAGTCAGTGTTCTCCACTATAAATGAATGACATACTCATGTGGACAATCACTTTTCAATCTTAGAACCAAAAATGTTTACCGAAATCAGATCTTACTTGAACAAAAGCTTTGACGACCTCCGTGATACAATTAATCAGTTGGTTGGGCGCATCGATCGGAAAATGGATTCTTATTCTGAATCAGCATGCCAGAGGTTCGATGCAATACACTCCAAGTATGATTCTATTGCAAGCGCGATGAATCAGATTACCAAGAACGTTGACACTCACTACTTGGAAATTAACCACAGACTTTCTGAAATTGAAAAAAGGCTAGGTATGAAGACTATCTTTCAATGTGCTTTCTGTTAAACATCATCAATAGTTTTGGTCTTCACATTCTAACTATTAAACAGGAGAAATTCATTGTTCCCAAGATGGAGGCCAAAATCTCAATCGCGGTATCAATGTTCTTTCAGAGAAGGTTTCTTCACTGAAGAAAACTCATGATGGCACTACCCCTGCGGCCAAGAATAAACGCCTGAAAACTTTGAAGCAATCTACGTTGGAATCATCTCAAAAAACATCAAATAGGCCATTTTCAACCGCAATTGATTCGCACATGCATAGAAATGTAAAAATGTTCACGCGTGTATCCACAATGATAGGCGAAATGCAACCCAGCTCACACATTACAAGTACTATTGGAGACCGTCACAGTCCTCACTTCTTAAATACTCTAAGGACGAAATCCGCATGGCTCCTCGACGAGGTTCGAATGAATGACATTGATACCACTTTTTGCCAATTCACAAACTTCATGTTTTTTGTTCAACAGCATGTCGACAAGTGCCTACGAGGATTCATCGAGATGCAAGGGCGGACGAATATTGCAAGACGTGAAATTTCATTTATGAATACTACTTTCAATCAGATTGTCGCAACCGAATACACGGACAATGGAGTAATTGATTTTTCAGCCTTACGACCTTATGTGCAAGGCACCTTGGAGGATTGGCCTTCTACACCGTGGCAACAAGCAAATCTTATTGCAATCCCAGTCAACGTCAATAAATGTCATTGGGTTCTCTCCATCGTTGATTACAAAAGTGGGTGCATTACAGTCCATGACTCCGACGTGTCTTGCGATGTGGATATGAGATTTTTTTACCAGGCGTTTGAGAAGACTCTCAATACTATCCCGTATTTGCTTAAAGATCTAGGCATAACACAATCAATGGTGAACTTCACAGTTACTCGGGATCCAAATTTTCTGCGCCAGATTGAGACGTAAGCCATATTATACTCAAAGTATCTAATACATTAACTAATCAATTCGTATTATGTAAAACAGGGGGGAGTGCGGCGTATACATGTTACGCTCAGCCTTTTCCTTGATGTTCCATGGCGACACTGTGTACGGGATTACGCCGGAGCAGATTGAAGACTTTCGGAAGTACCTTACTGTTTCAGTTTTTTCTAACAATTGGTTTCAAATATAATATTGTAATTGAATATATTTGTAGCCAAGTTCAATCTATATCTTAAATAAAATATTTTATTGCATAAAAAATAGAAGAATAACAATATATTAAACTATAATTCATAATATATTACATATGATGTATTGTTTTATTTTTTATTAAATAAAAGATTGAATAACTGTAGTCGAATAGTTTATTATAACATTATCAGCTACAAAATCGATTAGATTGTATTATTCTGATAGTAATCGAAAATGAATAAGAATATTCAGTTGTTTAATTAAATACAAATACAATACTGTGGTGTTCCGACTATAATACAGTATACTATAATATGTATAAAATAATATAATATAATACAATATAATATAATATTATATAATATAACGCAATATAATATATAACATAACATAACTTCTACAATAAAATATAATATAACATAAGATACATAACTTCTACAATATAATATAATGTAACATAAGATAATATAAAATAATATATTACAATATAATATATTATAATATAACATTATATGATAATCTATTATATTATAATATATTATAATACAATATGACGTCATATAATATAATAAAATATAATATATTAGAATATAATGACATTAATATAACTAATATAATATGATATAATATAACATTATATGATAATCTAAACAATGCGAGTGGTATAGCATTGTATGACTGTTCATATAACCCTTTCATTTGCGTAACTACGAATATATAACCATTCATTATTTTCTTTGTAACCGTTCAACATCATTTATGCGGCCTTTTATATGAAACCATCATTAGTGCATATAAATTATACTAATTAGGCCACCACATATGCACAATAAGGCTAACTATATGATGGAAATGGAATAGTCAGAGGTGATCAATTTTGATGCGGTGAGTAAATCTACCAGATTTATTGTTCACGTTTTACACTGTTCAAGCTATCGAGGCTTTTGGCTTTCCTACACCGTCAGTGTTCTCCACTATAAATGAATGACATACTCATGTGGACAATCACTTTTCAATCTTAGAACCAAAAATGTTTACCGAAATCAGATCTTACTTGAACAAAAGCTTTGACGACCTCCGTGATACAATTAATCAGTTGGTTGGGCGCATCGATCGGAAAATGGATTCTTATTCTGAATCAGCATGCCAGAGGTTCGATGCAATACACTCCAAGTATGATTCTATTGCAAGCGCGATGAATCAGATTACCAAGAACGTTGACACTCACTACTTGGAAATTAACCACAGACTTTCTGAAATTGAAAAAAGGCTAGGTATGAAGACTATCTTTCAATGTGCTTTCTGTTAAACATCATCAATAGTTTTGGTCTTCACATTCTAACTATTAAACAGGAGAAATTCATTGTTCCCAAGATGGAGGCCAAAATCTCAATCGCGGTATCAATGTTCTTTCAGAGAAGGTTTCTTCACTGAAGAAAACTCATGATGGCACTACCCCTGCGGCCAAGAATAAACGCCTGAAAACTTTGAAGCAATCTACGTTGGAATCATCTCAAAAAACATCAAATAGGCCATTTTCAACCGCAATTGATTCGCACATGCATAGAAATGTAAAAATGTTCACGCGTGTATCCACAATGATAGGCGAAATGCAACCCAGCTCACACATTACAAGTACTATTGGAGACCGTCACAGTCCTCACTTCTTAAATACTCTAAGGACGAAATCCGCATGGCTCCTCGACGAGGTTCGAATGAATGACATTGATACCACTTTTTGCCAATTCACAAACTTCATGTTTTTTGTTCAACAGCATGTCGACAAGTGCCTACGAGGATTCATCGAGATGCAAGGGCGGACGAATATTGCAAGACGTGAAATTTCATTTATGAATACTACTTTCAATCAGATTGTCGCAACCGAATACACGGACAATGGAGTAATTGATTTTTCAGCCTTACGACCTTATGTGCAAGGCACCTTGGAGGATTGGCCTTCTACACCGTGGCAACAAGCAAATCTTATTGCAATCCCAGTCAACGTCAATAAATGTCATTGGGTTCTCTCCATCGTTGATTACAAAAGTGGGTGCATTACAGTCCATGACTCCGACGTGTCTTGCGATGTGGATATGAGATTTTTTTACCAGGCGTTTGAGAAGACTCTCAATACTATCCCGTATTTGCTTAAAGATCTAGGCATAACACAATCAATGGTGAACTTCACAGTTACTCGGGATCCAAATTTTCTGCGCCAGATTGAGACGTAAGCCATATTATACTCAAAGTATCTAATACATTAACTAATCAATTCGTATTATGTAAAACAGGGGGGAGTGCGGCGTATACATGTTACGCTCAGCCTTTTCCTTGATGTTCCATGGCGACACTGTGTACGGGATTACGCCGGAGCAGATTGAAGACTTTCGGAAGTACCTTACTGTTTCAGTTTTTTCTAACAATTGGTTTCAAATATAATATTGTAATTGAATATATTTGTAGCCAAGTTCAATCTATATCTTAAATAAAATATTTTATTGCATAAAAAATAGAAGAATAACAATATATTAAACTATAATTCATAATATATTACATATGATGTATTGTTTTATTTTTTATTAAATAAAAGATTGAATAACTGTAGTCGAATAGTTTATTATAACATTATCAGCTACAAAATCGATTAGATTGTATTATTCTGATAGTAATCGAAAATGAATAAGAATATTCAGTTGTTTAATTAAATACAAATACAATACTGTGGTGTTCCGACTATAATACAGTATACTATAATATGTATAAAATAATATAATATAATACAATATAATATAATATTATATAATATAACGCAATATAATATATAACATAACATAACTTCTACAATAAAATATAATATAACATAAGATACATAACTTCTACAATATAATATAATGTAACATAAGATAATATAAAATAATATATTACAATATAATATATTATAATATAACATTATATGATAATCTATTATATTATAATATATTATAATACAATATGACGTCATATAATATAATAAAATATAATATATTAGAATATAATGACATTAATATAACTAATATAATATGATATAATATAACATTATATGATAATCTAAACAATGCGAGTGGTATAGCATTGTATGACTGTTCATATAACCCTTTCATTTGCGTAACTACGAATATATAACCATTCATTATTTTCTTTGTAACCGTTCAACATCATTTATGCGGCCTTTTATATGAAACCATCATTAGTGCATATAAATTATACTAATTAGGCCACCACATATGCACAATAAGGCTAACTATATGATGGAAATGGAATAGTCAGAGGTGATCAATTTTGATGCGGTGAGTAAATCTACCAGATTTATTGTTCACGTTTTACACTGTTCAAGCTATCGAGGCTTTTGGCTTTCCTACACCGTCAGTGTTCTCCACTATAAATGAATGACATACTCATGTGGACAATCACTTTTCAATCTTAGAACCAAAAATGTTTACCGAAATCAGATCTTACTTGAACAAAAGCTTTGACGACCTCCGTGATACAATTAATCAGTTGGTTGGGCGCATCGATCGGAAAATGGATTCTTATTCTGAATCAGCATGCCAGAGGTTCGATGCAATACACTCCAAGTATGATTCTATTGCAAGCGCGATGAATCAGATTACCAAGAACGTTGACACTCACTACTTGGAAATTAACCACAGACTTTCTGAAATTGAAAAAAGGCTAGGTATGAAGACTATCTTTCAATGTGCTTTCTGTTAAACATCATCAATAGTTTTGGTCTTCACATTCTAACTATTAAACAGGAGAAATTCATTGTTCCCAAGATGGAGGCCAAAATCTCAATCGCGGTATCAATGTTCTTTCAGAGAAGGTTTCTTCACTGAAGAAAACTCATGATGGCACTACCCCTGCGGCCAAGAATAAACGCCTGAAAACTTTGAAGCAATCTACGTTGGAATCATCTCAAAAAACATCAAATAGGCCATTTTCAACCGCAATTGATTCGCACATGCATAGAAATGTAAAAATGTTCACGCGTGTATCCACAATGATAGGCGAAATGCAACCCAGCTCACACATTACAAGTACTATTGGAGACCGTCACAGTCCTCACTTCTTAAATACTCTAAGGACGAAATCCGCATGGCTCCTCGACGAGGTTCGAATGAATGACATTGATACCACTTTTTGCCAATTCACAAACTTCATGTTTTTTGTTCAACAGCATGTCGACAAGTGCCTACGAGGATTCATCGAGATGCAAGGGCGGACGAATATTGCAAGACGTGAAATTTCATTTATGAATACTACTTTCAATCAGATTGTCGCAACCGAATACACGGACAATGGAGTAATTGATTTTTCAGCCTTACGACCTTATGTGCAAGGCACCTTGGAGGATTGGCCTTCTACACCGTGGCAACAAGCAAATCTTATTGCAATCCCAGTCAACGTCAATAAATGTCATTGGGTTCTCTCCATCGTTGATTACAAAAGTGGGTGCATTACAGTCCATGACTCCGACGTGTCTTGCGATGTGGATATGAGATTTTTTTACCAGGCGTTTGAGAAGACTCTCAATACTATCCCGTATTTGCTTAAAGATCTAGGCATAACACAATCAATGGTGAACTTCACAGTTACTCGGGATCCAAATTTTCTGCGCCAGATTGAGACGTAAGCCATATTATACTCAAAGTATCTAATACATTAACTAATCAATTCGTATTATGTAAAACAGGGGGGAGTGCGGCGTATACATGTTACGCTCAGCCTTTTCCTTGATGTTCCATGGCGACACTGTGTACGGGATTACGCCGGAGCAGATTGAAGACTTTCGGAAGTACCTTACTGTTTCAGTTTTTTCTAACAATTGGTTTCAAATATAATATTGTAATTGAATATATTTGTAGCCAAGTTCAATCTATATCTTAAATAAAATATTTTATTGCATAAAAAATAGAAGAATAACAATATATTAAACTATAATTCATAATATATTACATATGATGTATTGTTTTATTTTTTATTAAATAAAAGATTGAATAACTGTAGTCGAATAGTTTATTATAACATTATCAGCTACAAAATCGATTAGATTGTATTATTCTGATAGTAATCGAAAATGAATAAGAATATTCAGTTGTTTAATTAAATACAAATACAATACTGTGGTGTTCCGACTATAATACAGTATACTATAATATGTATAAAATAATATAATATAATACAATATAATATAATATTATATAATATAACGCAATATAATATATAACATAACATAACTTCTACAATAAAATATAATATAACATAAGATACATAACTTCTACAATATAATATAATGTAACATAAGATAATATAAAATAATATATTACAATATAATATATTATAATATAACATTATATGATAATCTATTATATTATAATATATTATAATACAATATGACGTCATATAATATAATAAAATATAATATATTAGAATATAATGACATTAATATAACTAATATAATATGATATAATATAACATTATATGATAATCTAAACAATGCGAGTGGTATAGCATTGTATGACTGTTCATATAACCCTTTCATTTGCGTAACTACGAATATATAACCATTCATTATTTTCTTTGTAACCGTTCAACATCATTTATGCGGCCTTTTATATGAAACCATCATTAGTGCATATAAATTATACTAATTAGGCCACCACATATGCACAATAAGGCTAACTATATGATGGAAATGGAATAGTCAGAGGTGATCAATTTTGATGCGGTGAGTAAATCTACCAGATTTATTGTTCACGTTTTACACTGTTCAAGCTATCGAGGCTTTTGGCTTTCCTACACCGTCAGTGTTCTCCACTATAAATGAATGACATACTCATGTGGACAATCACTTTTCAATCTTAGAACCAAAAATGTTTACCGAAATCAGATCTTACTTGAACAAAAGCTTTGACGACCTCCGTGATACAATTAATCAGTTGGTTGGGCGCATCGATCGGAAAATGGATTCTTATTCTGAATCAGCATGCCAGAGGTTCGATGCAATACACTCCAAGTATGATTCTATTGCAAGCGCGATGAATCAGATTACCAAGAACGTTGACACTCACTACTTGGAAATTAACCACAGACTTTCTGAAATTGAAAAAAGGCTAGGTATGAAGACTATCTTTCAATGTGCTTTCTGTTAAACATCATCAATAGTTTTGGTCTTCACATTCTAACTATTAAACAGGAGAAATTCATTGTTCCCAAGATGGAGGCCAAAATCTCAATCGCGGTATCAATGTTCTTTCAGAGAAGGTTTCTTCACTGAAGAAAACTCATGATGGCACTACCCCTGCGGCCAAGAATAAACGCCTGAAAACTTTGAAGCAATCTACGTTGGAATCATCTCAAAAAACATCAAATAGGCCATTTTCAACCGCAATTGATTCGCACATGCATAGAAATGTAAAAATGTTCACGCGTGTATCCACAATGATAGGCGAAATGCAACCCAGCTCACACATTACAAGTACTATTGGAGACCGTCACAGTCCTCACTTCTTAAATACTCTAAGGACGAAATCCGCATGGCTCCTCGACGAGGTTCGAATGAATGACATTGATACCACTTTTTGCCAATTCACAAACTTCATGTTTTTTGTTCAACAGCATGTCGACAAGTGCCTACGAGGATTCATCGAGATGCAAGGGCGGACGAATATTGCAAGACGTGAAATTTCATTTATGAATACTACTTTCAATCAGATTGTCGCAACCGAATACACGGACAATGGAGTAATTGATTTTTCAGCCTTACGACCTTATGTGCAAGGCACCTTGGAGGATTGGCCTTCTACACCGTGGCAACAAGCAAATCTTATTGCAATCCCAGTCAACGTCAATAAATGTCATTGGGTTCTCTCCATCGTTGATTACAAAAGTGGGTGCATTACAGTCCATGACTCCGACGTGTCTTGCGATGTGGATATGAGATTTTTTTACCAGGCGTTTGAGAAGACTCTCAATACTATCCCGTATTTGCTTAAAGATCTAGGCATAACACAATCAATGGTGAACTTCACAGTTACTCGGGATCCAAATTTTCTGCGCCAGATTGAGACGTAAGCCATATTATACTCAAAGTATCTAATACATTAACTAATCAATTCGTATTATGTAAAACAGGGGGAGTGCGGCGTATACATGTTACGCTCAGCCTTTTCCTTGATGTTCCATGGCGACACTGTGTACGGGATTACGCCGGAGCAGATTGAAGACTTTCGGAAGTACCTTACTGTTTCAGTTTTTTCTAACAATTGGTTTCAAATATAATATTGTAATTGAATATATTTGTAGCCAAGTTCAATCTATATCTTAAATAAAATATTTTATTGCATAAAAAATAGAAGAATAACAATATATTAAACTATAATTCATAATATATTACATATGATGTATTGTTTTATTTTTTATTAAATAAAAGATTGAATAACTGTAGTCGAATAGTTTATTATAACATTATCAGCTACAAAATCGATTAGATTGTATTATTCTGATAGTAATCGAAAATGAATAAGAATATTCAGTTGTTTAATTAAATACAAATACAATACTGTGGTGTTCCGACTATAATACAGTATACTATAATATGTATAAAATAATATAATATAATACAATATAATATAATATTATATAATATAACGCAATATAATATATAACATAACATAACTTCTACAATAAAATATAATATAACATAAGATACATAACTTCTACAATATAATATAATGTAACATAAGATAATATAAAATAATATATTACAATATAATATATTATAATATAACATTATATGATAATCTATTATATTATAATATATTATAATACAATATGACGTCATATAATATAATAAAATATAATATATTAGAATATAATGACATTAATATAACTAATATAATATGATATAATATAACATTATATGATAATCTAAACAATGCGAGTGGTATAGCATTGTATGACTGTTCATATAACCCTTTCATTTGCGTAACTACGAATATATAACCATTCATTATTTTCTTTGTAACCGTTCAACATCATTTATGCGGCCTTTTATATGAAACCATCATTAGTGCATATAAATTATACTAATTAGGCCACCACATATGCACAATAAGGCTAACTATATGATGGAAATGGAATAGTCAGAGGTGATCAATTTTGATGCGGTGAGTAAATCTACCAGATTTATTGTTCACGTTTTACACTGTTCAAGCTATCGAGGCTTTTGGCTTTCCTACACCGTCAGTGTTCTCCACTATAAATGAATGACATACTCATGTGGACAATCACTTTTCAATCTTAGAACCAAAAATGTTTACCGAAATCAGATCTTACTTGAACAAAAGCTTTGACGACCTCCGTGATACAATTAATCAGTTGGTTGGGCGCATCGATCGGAAAATGGATTCTTATTCTGAATCAGCATGCCAGAGGTTCGATGCAATACACTCCAAGTATGATTCTATTGCAAGCGCGATGAATCAGATTACCAAGAACGTTGACACTCACTACTTGGAAATTAACCACAGACTTTCTGAAATTGAAAAAAGGCTAGGTATGAAGACTATCTTTCAATGTGCTTTCTGTTAAACATCATCAATAGTTTTGGTCTTCACATTCTAACTATTAAACAGGAGAAATTCATTGTTCCCAAGATGGAGGCCAAAATCTCAATCGCGGTATCAATGTTCTTTCAGAGAAGGTTTCTTCACTGAAGAAAACTCATGATGGCACTACCCCTGCGGCCAAGAATAAACGCCTGAAAACTTTGAAGCAATCTACGTTGGAATCATCTCAAAAAACATCAAATAGGCCATTTTCAACCGCAATTGATTCGCACATGCATAGAAATGTAAAAATGTTCACGCGTGTATCCACAATGATAGGCGAAATGCAACCCAGCTCACACATTACAAGTACTATTGGAGACCGTCACAGTCCTCACTTCTTAAATACTCTAAGGACGAAATCCGCATGGCTCCTCGACGAGGTTCGAATGAATGACATTGATACCACTTTTTGCCAATTCACAAACTTCATGTTTTTTGTTCAACAGCATGTCGACAAGTGCCTACGAGGATTCATCGAGATGCAAGGGCGGACGAATATTGCAAGACGTGAAATTTCATTTATGAATACTACTTTCAATCAGATTGTCGCAACCGAATACACGGACAATGGAGTAATTGATTTTTCAGCCTTACGACCTTATGTGCAAGGCACCTTGGAGGATTGGCCTTCTACACCGTGGCAACAAGCAAATCTTATTGCAATCCCAGTCAACGTCAATAAATGTCATTGGGTTCTCTCCATCGTTGATTACAAAAGTGGGTGCATTACAGTCCATGACTCCGACGTGTCTTGCGATGTGGATATGAGATTTTTTTACCAGGCGTTTGAGAAGACTCTCAATACTATCCCGTATTTGCTTAAAGATCTAGGCATAACACAATCAATGGTGAACTTCACAGTTACTCGGGATCCAAATTTTCTGCGCCAGATTGAGACGTAAGCCATATTATACTCAAAGTATCTAATACATTAACTAATCAATTCGTATTATGTAAAACAGGGGGGAGTGCGGCGTATACATGTTACGCTCAGCCTTTTCCTTGATGTTCCATGGCGACACTGTGTACGGGATTACGCCGGAGCAGATTGAAGACTTTCGGAAGTACCTTACTGTTTCAGTTTTTTCTAACAATTGGTTTCAAATATAATATTGTAATTGAATATATTTGTAGCCAAGTTCAATCTATATCTTAAATAAAAGATTTTATTGCATAAAAAATAAAAGAATAACAATATATTAAACTATAATTCATAATATATTACATATGATGTATTGTTTTATTTTTTATTAAATAAAAGATTGAATAACTGTAGTCGAATAGTTTATTATAACATTATCAGCTACAAAATCGATTAGATTGTATTATTCTGATAGTAATCGAAAATGAATAAGAATATTCAGTTGTTTAATTAAATACAAATACAATACTGTGGTGTTCCGACTATAATACAGTATACTATAATATGTATAAAATAATATAATATAATACAATATAATATAATATTATATAATATAACGCAATATAATATATAACATAACATAACTTCTACAATAAAATATAACATAAGATACATAACTTCTACAATATAATATAATGTAACATAAAATAATATAAAATAATATATTACAATATAATATATTATAATATAACATTATATGAAAATCTATTATATTATAATATGTTATAATACAATATGACGTCATATAATATAATAAAATATAATATATTACAATATAATGACATTAATATAACTAATATAATATGATATAATATAACATTATATGATAATCTAAACAATGCGAGTGGTATAGCATTGTATGACTGTTCATATAACCCTTTCATTTGCGTAACTACGAATATATAACCATTCATTATTTTCTTTGTAACCGTTCAACATCATTGATGCGGCCTTTTATATGAAACCATCATTAGTGCATATAAATTATACTAATTAGGCCACCACATATGCACAATAAGGCTAACTAGGTCATGGAAATGGAATAGTCAGAGGTGATCAATTTTGATGCGGTGAGTTTTGTGAATAGGGAGGCGTTATAGCAGAGTATGAAAAAAGTAAATAGTTTTTTTTTCCCGTCAATCAAGCCTCTTAAAATTTTTTTGCCACCATAGATTACTTCTCATTCAAACAAAGGGTGTCTCGACTGATTCCTCAGATGGTATCTGACATTTTAAACTATTATTTTCACACTTTAAATGCGAGAGATATGGTTTGTGTTTCTGCAATGTGGCCGTATGTATGTGTAGATGGAGGAATCAACTTCCTAATTACAGTGCTTTGTTTGCAATGATTGGAAATGAATGTATGTGCTGTTTGTGAGAATCAGTGAGTTAGCCTAATAATTTCCCCCTTGACGTCTGCATTATGGAATGTTTCTGTATTATAAGTCGGTTGTTCTTGCGAGAGGTATATTGTAATCAATTTGCAGTTATTAAATAATCTGTTTAGTCATTGTACGTAATACAACGAATTAACTTTTCCAAGAAAATATGTCTATACCTGATTTAAGAAACAATGTTCTATGTTTACCAGTGGAATGATCGGTTGATGGGATATGCTTTACATGTGTGGTAATGTGCAGATATGTTATAACTATAATCGAATATCAACATACATCTTTATGATTGAAAAGGGTGGGTTGCTCTTCCAGTTTACTTAGTGACTTTGCCGAAGTCATCCTAATTAAAGACTGTTGAAGAACTATGAACTTGTGCTTAATTTCATAGTCACATGTTATGCTAATTGGATTTGACTTTTTGTATGTCATAACAGGTTATATCATTCTCAAGGTGACGTGCCTGGAGCAACCTCCTACTGATCTGGCGCCATACTTCCATAAGAACCGAATTGTTTATCTGGGGATGTCTTAACTTCCATCTGTCACTGAATTGATACTTGCTGAATTACTTCACCCCACCAATGTCAAACTAATTCTTCAAGCTACAGTCTTCCACTTACGTGATTTAACAGTGAAGAAAATGTCGAATGATTTAGCAACCATATTAGACCAGAGTTTCGCCGATCTCCATTGTTCAATAAATCGATTAGCAGGACGGGTCGATGAAGATATTGATTCTTATATAAGATACGAAGAACAAAAGCTGAATAAACTACAGGCAACCTACGACTCCATAGCAAACAGTGCCAGTCAGGCAGTAACCACTATCAACAACCATTGTACAGAGATCCACAACAAACTTTCCAATATAAAGAGAAGCCTTGGTATTTTTGTTTGTTCATAGATGTTCTTGTGCAAACTCCCTATTTCCCTTTACAATATCTAATATTTAATTAATTTTCAGGACACGTTCGGAACTGCGGGTCGAAGACGTCCAACTTCAGTTTGCCATCCAACAACAAAGTAAACAACGAAACCTACAAGTTAAGAAGATATAAACGGAAACAAATACTCATATCAAAGCGTCATATAAAAGCCAACATCCCTACATTAAGAGAATCAGCCCATGGTAAACAGATGCGCTAAATTTGGTGGCTCTTTTTAGACCAGTCCAGAATTTATATGACGCAGGCATTTACCAACTATGACGACATATATGAATGCAGTAAGCGCCGCGAAAAATGTCGAGGAACTACAATCTACAAGCATCGGTGATCACCAAAGTTCTATAGAAATCAACACACTCAAAGAGCGAACTAAGTTGGCAAGGCAGAAGCGAAGAGAATTTTTGAAATCCAGGTCTCCATCAGAACAAAATCGCCGTAAAACTGCCGGCATCAAACAAGGTTGGGCAACACTTGTATAATGAATATGTCGGCACCATATCCCTTTGAATAAGGTCGAGTAGAATTGCCACAACCACCAGAGTACCTTTTGAATAAGTTGTCCAGTCACAATTTTCGCCAAAATATCAGGACTTACAATTCCATACTCGCTTTCACTTCCATGGGAGCTAAAGTAGACTCAACAGTCAAATCTAGAAATGGAGCATATGTTTTCCGAATCCACGGCCAGAATTACCATAATATTGGTTCGCTCCTTCCATCTGAAGGTCAAAGGCCCAAATTTGCACAACTGTACATTTATGACAACAAATGAGGTATCCAACCGCATGAACACGCTCTCAAGAGAAAGTTCTGAAAAGTTGGATGCTGAAGTAGTTGGAGGTCTCATCAAAATGATGGATGCTAACAACAAGCTCGCAACAATTTTTCGAATGGCAAGAGACAGGTACGAAAACGGACAAACTACAGATCTCTCAATACGACTAATTGGCCCCAGCCGTCGAGGAAGGCAATATGACTTACCGACTGCACAAGAAATTGCAGGTCTGATAGTTGGCGACCTTCCTACAACAACCGGAGAACGAGATATCATAGTAAAAACAACATCTGGACACCTTCAGAGAGTTAGCGAATCTCACCCTTCATTTATGGCCATGCAATACCCCCTCTTATTCCCATATGGCGATGACGGGTTTCACGACCAGATACCATATAGTACAACCGTTCAATCAACTGTAAAGCGTTCGTACATCACAATGCGCAAGTTCTACGCATATCAGATACAAACCAGATTGGCTCAGGGGAAGGGAATAATACGAGGAGGCCGACTACTTCACCAATACGTTGTCGATGCATATACCGCTATAGAACAAGAACGCTTGCGGTGGATACGGTACAATCAGAAAACACTAAGAGCAGACATTTACAACAATATCTGTGACGCCGTTGCGAGAGGAGAGACAAATGCAAAATCTCTCGGGAAGAGGATAATTTTACCTTCGTCATTCACGGGATCTCCAAGGTATATGGTCGAGAATTATCATGATGCACTCGCTCTTTGTAGGTGGTATGGCAACCCACAACTATTCATAACAATAACGGCGAATCCAAACTGGGAAGAACTCGGAGCTCACTTACAGACCTACGGAAATGACGCGTCAAATGACAGACCTGACCTACAATGTAGGGTATTCAAAATAAAGCTCGAAAGACTGATTACAGACATTCGAAGTGGACTTTTTTTTGGGAGTAGTCGAGCAGGTATGTATTAAAACATTACTTTCATTTATTACATAGAAAAATTATATTAGCATCTATTTTGTCTAAATTATTTTTTTGGGGTTCCTTTATATATTCGTGAAAAAATACAGTGTTGTATACCATCGAATTTCAAAAGCGTGGGCTCCCGCATGCACATATCTTGGTATGGCTCAATAGACAAGGCACAGACCCTAGCCCTGTGGACGTTGACGAAATTATTTCAGCAGAGATCCCTGATAAGAACAACGACAAAGAGGGATATACATTGGTGGAACAATTTATGATGCATGGGCCATGCGGGACGAGCCGCCCGAGCTCCCCTTGCATGGAAAGGGGAAGATGCACAAAGAAATATCCTAAACCGTACAATGAGATGACAACAATAGACGAGTTTGGGAATGTGAGGTACATGCGGAGAATTTGAAGACAGATACATCATGAAGAAGGACATTCTGATGGACAACGGCTATGTTGTGCCTCATAATCTACAACTACTTAAAAAATATAAGGCTCATATCAACGTCGAGTGGTGCAACAAGTCCAGAGCGATAAAGTATTTATTCAAATATATTACAAAGGGAGTCGACAAGGCTACAATGATCATTGAAGACACAAACACTATGGCCCAACATGCTCAGGAAACTGAAAAGAAATCTAACGATGTCGATGAGATCAAAAGGTACCTCGATTGTAGGTATTTATCGGCCTGCGAAGCCATGTGGAGGATATTTGCCATTGATATTCACTATAGAACGCCGGCTGTCCAGAGACTGCCATTACATCTTGAAGGCCATCAAAGCTTGGTATACGACGATTTCATTGACTTAGAGACTATGCTGTCAGGAGATAGAGTACGCAAGACCATGATGACAGAATGGATGGAGACGAACAAACGCTACACTGAAGCAAAGAAGCTAACATACGTCCAATTCCCTACAAAATTTGTATGGTACGCCTCTAAGAAAGCCTGGGTACCACGTAAGAAGGGGTTCGTCATTGGAAGAATCGTCAACATTCACCCCACCGCTGGAGAGATATATTATATGAAAATGTTGCTTATGATAGTAAGGGGACCTACGTCTTACGAAGAAATACGGATAGTTAACGGAGAAGTCATGCAAACATTCAAAGACGCATGCCAGAGAAGGGGATTGTTGGATGGAGACTCAGAATGGCACCAAGCAATGGAAGAATCAGCTCAATGGGCAACTCCCATGCAATTGCGCCACCTATTCTCAACATTACTACTCTTTTGTGAATTAGGTGATCCTTTCAGTCTTTGGAATTGCTTTTGGAAAAGCCTTTCGGAAGATATCACACTAAGACAGCAACGGCTATTCAACTACAACGAACTGCATCTCAACGACGATTAACTAAAAGACTACGCTCTGATGGATATCGAAAAGATACTAATGCAAAACTCAAAGTCGCTATCGGACTTTCCTGGAATGCCAATACCATCGGGAACGACACTCAGAGATTTGTACAATAGGCTATTGATGGAGGAAACAAACTATAATGTGGAACAAAACGATATCGAACATGGTCTTCTTATTGCGACGTTGAATCAAGAGCAACGACAGGTATTCGATGCTATCATTGACTCAGTACAGACGAGTAGCGGAAAGCTATTCTTCCTCTATGGATCAGGAGGGACTGGAAAGACATATGTTTACAAAACTATCATCACAAAATTGAGGTCAATGAAGAAGATCGTCATACCTGTTGCTTCATCGGGCATTGCAGCTCTGCTTCTACCAGGAGGAAGGACAGCCCATTCGAGATTCAAAATTCCGTTAACGATACAAGAGAACTCAATGTGTGACGTCAAACAAGGTTCAATGTTGGCTGAATTGTTAATACAATCTGACTTACTTATCTGGGATGAGGCACCGATGACCAATCGTTATGCATTCGAGGCGTTAGACAGGACTATGAGGGATTTGATGTCGACGATGAGGGGCATAACAGATGACATGCCTTTCGGCGGAAAAACAGTGCTACTAGGAGGAGATTTCAGGCAACTGCTCCCTGTCATACCAAAGGGATCCCGCCAAGATATAGTCGAGTCCACGATAAATAGATCGTACTTATGGAATAACTGCCACGTGTATACATTGCAGCAAAATATGAGGCTCCACCGCTCAGAAATAAATTTTGCCAATTGGGTTTTGCAAGTCGGCGACGGAAACCGAAGTGTGTCCAGAAGTGAACATGCAGAAACAATCAAAATCCCACCAGACATGATGATAAAGCCTCTACAGAACAATATCCAGCTGATAGCTAGCTACACGTATCCAGATTTTGTACATCGTATGACTGATCGCGAGTACATCAGCGAAAGAGCAGTACTTACACCTCGAAATGAGAATGTCGATGAGATAAACGATTTCATGCTATCGATAGCACCCGGGCAGTTATGTGAATATCTAAGTGCAGACACTGTTGAAATGGAAGTTCATGGGGAATCTAATGCAGATAATATGTATCCGGTAGACTTTTTAAACACCCTACAATTTCCGGGAATTCCAAACCATAAGTTGATACTGTTGGCGTGGCAGCGGACCCGGTCGAGTAATACCGCAGCTAATATTTGAGTAATTAAAGATAAAATGTGGACACTGAGATTTAACGTGGAAAACTCCCAAACAAATCGGGGTAAAAACCACGGGCAAAGAAGGAGAATTCACTATAGGAGAAATATAGGAGTTACAACCTCTCGTACTACAAAGGAGAAAACACTCAATATCTCTCTTTATAGTCGGAGAAAATATCCGACAAACTCTCTATTATTTTCCCTCTATTTTCTCTCCTCACACTGATCCCTCTTTGGATTTCTTATATGGGATGATTTCATGTGATCGATCGATGCCCTTTTTATAGGCAAATCACAAGGTGTGAACAATGTAATATGAACAATCCTCAGCACCACTTTGAAAAGTGTTTCCCACGTTTAAATGCTTTCTTGATTGACTATTCATACCAACCATTCAACCCTTGTGGTTGATTATTATGTCGACAATCTCCCACTTGAAGATTTGATTGAGGATCAATCGGATCTTCACACCATTCTTTCTCCATTGCCATCATGTTGCTTACGTCTCCGCTAGGCCACTTGAGGAACGACACCAAACGAACTTATCAGAGTCAACGTACTCTCTGACAGTAAAGTATGCTCCCCCGTAACATAATGCAACATATGAGGTTCCTCTATATAATAGGATCCTCTTCACCGTGCTCCAATGCTCTTTATCCGGATTCGCCATGTACTGACTTACTACTCCCACTGCATGTGCAATGTCTGGTCGTGTACAAATCATCGCGAACATAAGACTTCCCACCGCTGATGCATACGGTACTCGAGACATCTCCATCCTTCCCTCTTCGCTGCTAGGACTCGTGGAGGATAACTTGAAATTAACATGAAGTGGGGTAGAAATTGGCTTACCTTCTTGCATATTGTAGCGTCGCAAGACCTTCCTCAGATAGTTCTTCTGGGAGAACCAAATCTTCTTGTTATTTCTGTCTCGGTAAATTTGCATCCCTAGAATCTTGTTTGCTGGTCCCAAGTCCTTCATTCAAATTTCCTAGCCAACTGTGCCTTGAGTTCTTCAGTACGATCTTTGTTGGGGCCTGCTACCAACATGTCGTTAACATACAACAGTAATATGATAAAATCATTTTCACCAAACCTCTTGAAATATGCACAAGGGTCTGCATTTAATCTGTTGTATCAAGGCTCATGATGAAGGAATCAAATCTCTTATACCAACACCTCGGCGCCTGTTTGAGACCGTATAGAGATTTGTTCAACCTGCAAACCAAGTTCCGTTTTTCTTTGTCTTCAAAACCTTCCGGTTGGAGCATATAAATCTCTTCTTCAAGATTTCCATGAAGAAAAGCAGTCTTCACATCTAGTTGCTCTAGATGTAGATCGAATGTAGCACACATCGCCAGGAGTATCTAAACAGTCGTCAATCGAACCACATGTGAGAATATCTCGCTGAAGTCGATGCCTTCTTTCTGAGCGTAGCCTTTAACCACCAGTCGTGCACGAAAGCGCTCTGGTGATGCTTCAGAAGAATCTTGTTCGACCGACTTCCCTTTCACCTGAATGGTCGTAGTCTCTGAACTTCCCTTTGTAGTACTATCATTTCCTCCGATTATTTTATCTTCTAAAAAGATAACCTCCCTGCTGATGACAACCTTGTGGGCAGTGGGATCCCACAGGCGATACCCCTTCACACCATCAGCATACCCCAAGAACAAACACTTCCTGGACTTCGGATCCAGCTTCGTAGTTTCTTGGGCATTGTACATCACGTACACAGGACTTCCAAATACATGGAGTTTGGAATAATCCGCTGGCTTTCCGGTCCATATCTCCATCGGCATCTTCTGATCAATTGTCATTGACGACGACCGATTGATCACGTAGCAGGCGGTGTTGACTGCTTCTGTCCAGTATGATTTATCCGGACCTGCAGCTCCCAACATGGCTCTTGTCCTCTCCAACAGAGTTCTGTTCATCCGCTCCGCCACTCCATTCTGTTGTGGAGTATACGCCGTGGTACAGTGCCTTTTGATGCCTTCTCTTTTACAAAAGCTATCAAAATTCCGGCCAGTATATTCTCCTCCATTATTAGTCCTCAATTTTTTTTTCCCGTCTGTCAGCGTGGCTGGTTTTTCCATCGATAGCCTCCAGAC
Organism: Craterostigma plantagineum; assembly: GCA_027422505.1. Classification (NCBI taxonomy): domain Eukaryota; kingdom Viridiplantae; phylum Streptophyta; class Magnoliopsida; order Lamiales; family Linderniaceae; genus Craterostigma; species Craterostigma plantagineum. The sequence goes on along the minus strand of JAPQWV010000236.1, from coordinate 615,531 downwards.
AGCCGTCCTTCCTCGAGATCGCCTTTATCTTTAATTTCCACAGTGAGAAGTTTCTCCCGTTGAATTTTCGATATCAAATTTCGCCGCCATAATTTCTGCTCAGTCGTGCGATACCTCCGACGGGGTTGCAGCAGATAATTATTTAACTTGTACTGGCTTTTTCGTCACCGTAACAAGGGCAGTATAATATCTATTATTTTCTGATGTGGAGGGTCCACGTTAGTGGCAACCACAGAGCATACGATAAATAAATATATAAACCCAAACTTGGCTCTGATACTTGTTGGCCTGGCAGCGGACCCGGTCGAGTAATACCGCAACTAATATTTGAGTAATTAAAGATAAAATGTGGACACTGAGATTTAACGTGGAAAATCCCCAAACAAATCGGGGTAAAAACCACGGGCAAAGAAGGAGAATTCACTATAGGAGAAATATAGGAGTTACAACCTCTCGTACTACAAAGGAGAAAACACTCAATATCTCTCTTTATAGTCGGAGAAAATATCCGACAAACTCTCTATTATTTTCCCTCTATTTTCTCTCCTCACACTGATCCCTCTTTGGATTTCTTATATGGGATGATTTCATGTGATCGATCGATGCCCTTTTTATAGGCAAATCACAAGGTGTGAACAATGTAATATGAACAATCCTCAGCACCACTTTGAAAAGTGTTTCCCACGTTTAAATGCTTTCTTGATTGACTATTCATACCAACCATTCAACCCTTGTGGTTGATTATTATGTCGACAGATACTGAAGCCGGATGTTGTAGTCATGCTATTGAGAAACATCAACCAGAGGGACGGACTCTGCAATGGGACGAGGCTGCTTGTCTCACGGTTGGGCAGCAGAGTTATCGAATGCGAAATTTTAACGGGATCACATGTTGGTGCGAAGGTTCTTATTCCGAGAATAATTCTTTCACCATCAGACACAACGTGGCCATTCAAATTACGACGCCGGCAATTTCCCATCAGAGTTTGCTACGCAATGACGATAAACAAAAGTCAAGGACAAAGCCTAAAGCGAGTCGGCGTATACCTACCCACCCCGGTTTTCACACATGGTCAGCTATATGTTGCGTTTCCAGAGTCACATCTCCAGCAGGAATTAAAATTTTGAGTGTCAACGAAGAGAATATAGAAGACGAAGAGGTCATAAACATAGTATATCACGAGGTATTCAACACACTTGAGGATCATACCTAATATGCGTTTTTAACAGTATCGTGTATGATTGTGCTTCAAGGCCCCTTTAACTACGTTCAAATGTCCCCCCTTCAATGTCTTCTGTCAACTAGATATAACGAGTATGTGACAAACCTACCAGATCTTTCAACTTCAAAGGCGAACAGCTTATATTTTGCAAATCATCCCATACAAACCTTGCAAATATTTCTTAGACAAACGCAATGGTTTGGAACCTCATATTAACGACACAAACGTGAACAACACTTGGAGAGATGCGTCAGCAATCCTGCTACCTGTAAACGTGAACAACACACATTCGGTGTTTTGTGACAAAACTACATTCACATATTCGGTGTTTTGCATTATATAATGAATATAATTTTTAATAAAATATAAATAAATCTAACGTTATGATATAACATTATATTATATAATATAAGCAATATTATAAATTAACATGATATGATATAATTTAATGTAATATAATATTTGTATTATGTTATATAATATAACATAATATAATATAAGGTAAAATAAAATACTACATATAATTATACAATAGAATATAACATAATAATATAATAACATAATATAATACAACATATATAATAATATAATATAATATTTAAGTATAATATAGTATAAAGTATTGTATACAGATATATAATAGTATAATATTATATAATATGATATAATATAGTTTAAAATAGTACTTAATAAGGTAAAGTAAAATACTACATATATTAATACAATATAATATAACATAATAGAATAATAACATAATATAGTACAATGTAGATAATAATATAATATAATATATTTTAGTATAATATAATATAGTATAAAGTATTGTATATAACATATATATATATATATATAAGAGTATTGTATAAATAATATAATATAATTAACATGATATGATCTAATATAATGTAATATAATATAATATTTGTAATATGTTATATTATATGATATAATATAAGTGTTATTATAAAAATTATAATATAATTAATATGATTTTATCTAATATAATTGTAAATAATATAATATTTGTATTATGTTATACTATAGTAATATAACATGATATCATATAAGTAATATTAAAAATAATATAATATAATTAACATGATATGATCTAAAATAATGTAATATAATATAAATTTTGTATTATGTTATATTATATAAAATACTATAACATAATATTGTATAAGGTTAAATAAAACACTACATATAATATAATAATATAACATAACATAATTATATAATAACATAATAGAATATAACATATATATAATGTTATAATACAATGTATTTTAGTATAATCTAATATATTATAAAGTATCGCATATAACATGTATAAAAAAAGATAATATGATCTGTTTTAGTATAGTATAAAGTATTGTATATAACATATATGTAATAGTATAATCTAATATAATTCAATACGATAAAATTTATTTTAAAATAGTATTGTACAACATAATATAATAGTATAATATAATAAAATTACAAGATAATATAATATAATGTTAAAAAATATTATACTAGAATAAAATATATTACAAGTAATGTAACATGATACCATTTTATAAAATATAAAGAAATACCACATAATATTATTGCACAATATTAATATGGTGTTCTCATAAAAAATATCATATAGTATAACACACTATAATATTAAATAATATAATATTCTATAATAGTGTCTGATATAATATAATAAAATATCATGAAATGAAAGATAATGTGATAGAATAACAAATCCCTCGCCAGAATATAATAACAGACCCTTCTCATATTGCAAACACATGGATCGTGTCGATTAGTGTATGCGCGGAATATGCAACTGAGGTGCACTCACCCTCTAAACGCTTTTGCGTTCCAATTTTCAGCCAGTTCTTGAAATCGCTTCCTGTAATCGATGGATCTGCTTGTCTGATCAAAGTGATGCCCTTTGTTCTTCGAAATTCTATCCGATTGCCGTCTTCCAACTGGAGAGATGCGTCACCAACTCTCCCTATGAATGTGAACAACATACATTGGGTGTTGTGCACTATCTCTATCTTACACAACAACAATTTCTAATATTGGATTCAAATAGATCATTCGTGCAAATTCGCATTATTAGGTGCAGTCTTATGACGTCGCATGTGCAATCTGAGACTGGTGCGGTCCTCGATAACGATAAAATGAATTATCAACCCGAACCAGCTTCAGATTGTACCTAACTAATAAGACGGTATCTCAATATTTAAATTTGGTTGCAAAATATAAACCGTGCGTAGCACGGGCCACACCTAGTACGTTATAAAAGCTGGTGTAAACGTAGTTTCGAACACTATGAGCCATGCCCGCATGGGATAGTATGACTTCTTTAATATGTAAAGATAATTGCACACAAGTACAGTTCGATTTGGTAATGATTGAATCAGTATAACGTCTGCGATTTTTGTGGCGCCCCGCCATCTACTTACCATTTCTAATGCTAACTTACGTGGCTAATGTCAGTTTAAAATAAATAAGATGCGAAAACGTGGGTAAAATTTTTCCTTTTATATAAAGGAATTCGTTCTGTACAAGTCAAAATATTGCTCCCAACCTATTTACAAAGGATGGTTGCCTAATAGCAACAAAAGGAATCCTAACTTCCGCCCCACGGGTCGCATTCATGTACACACCACCCTCAAAAGTCACTGGAAGCTTCAAAAGATAGCCTTGCCGTCGTAAGCGATCACGTACTGTGGTCGCACGTACCTACAACACATAAAATATGGGATGAGCTATAAAGCTCAGTAAGTAGGAATAATGCATGCCGTGCACGTGTCTCATTTGCAAAGGCATCCGCGCCAATGCATTCAGACCCTAATAGGATCAAACTAAATCTCATATCTCTCAGGGCCCTCGACTGACTTACTATGCACCATTTTCAGAGCTCAATTCCAATAAGGACAATGGTCCAGCAATCCTCAAAGGGTGACGAACCATAAAAATACCAGTCACGCATTTCGGCCCAATTCGCACTGGGATGCATGACGGCCCGCCATTCGGCCCAATGGGTACTTGCTGTTCCGCGGACGCTCACGCTGGTAGCCCACTTCGGGGTCTCCAACACCAGAGATACCCTCGGTGTCGCTGCCACCCTCGAATCGCCTCCTCCAGGTCGCACCTACCGCAATTCAGGGCGTTTTGCCCAAATAATAAAAATATATCCGACGACGTACCGGGTCGTCATGGTGTCATAGAAGCAGTCCAGACTCAACTGTGAGTCGACATCAGATGCCTATATCGGCAAATATCCATCGCTTTCAAGCGACATTATACCATGCGTACTCTCATCTCACTATCTCCGTGCATGCCGTGTATGCATGTGTTCATGCTCATGTAAACAATACTAAAATGCATGCTATATCATCATATATAGCAAATAATTCACATAATCTCATATAAACAGATAGCCACGTAATTCATGTTAGTACAAACAATTTATGTGTTGTAGTTGAAATTTCCACTTACCTGGTATCCTTAGCTTATCGTACAGTTAAATTGCTAACCTTCGAACCCTAATTATAGAAACATATAAAATTAAGGTTTGTTAGTCTATTATTTACAATCTCACTAAAGTGGCTTAATTTGAAAACCCTAGTTTCGACTTCTATAATTTTGAACCCAAATTTTGAATTAACCTCGACATGACTTAGACATTTTCATGGTAATTCTCGATATTACACATACTAAGCAATATAAAATCTTAATATATGATATAAGGTAAATCTCGACACTGAAATGATGCTAGATCTCGAGATAAATGCATTGTCAATTAAATGTCGAGAGGTATGTCGATATTATAATAAATGTCGAGATGTGTGATTAGAATAAAAATGTCGATATGATATATAAGGACTCGACATTTATTCATTTTGAGATTCTTCAGCTCGACATCCTTTCACATTCTTGGATATTGATACTAAAAAATGTCGGGCTTCAAAGGTTTTGAGAAAGATCTCGACTTTCCAATAATTCGAGATCTAAAGATCTGTTATTTTAACTCGACATTTCCAAGACACTTGTCGATATAGCATATGATATAACACATGAGATAAACCTCGATATCATCAAACTTTATCTCGACATCATTCTTATTACCCCAATGTTTATAAATTCTATAATTTCTTCCATCTTAAAGTTGTTAATTCTACCCAAAATCAAAGTCATAATTCCTATAACAGATCTATACCATGCTACCCGAATCATAACCCAGTCTAGAAAATGCATGAACATGATTTCATTCTTTAAATTAGGGTTTTGCCGTCCATAATACATGCTAGTTCTATGGGATTTATTGACCTATGTCATATTTGTATTACATGCAACCAACCTAAATAAAATATGAATTTAGAGTAAAGATACTATACCTACTTCCAAGCTCAGTCTGATTTGTTGCGGTTTGGATTCTCTTCTTTATTTAGGGTTTTCAGGAGCTTCTTGAGAATTGTTTCGTTCTCCTCTTGGTTTCGTTTCTTAGTTATCAAAATTTTCTTGTTTTAATGGCCTTCGATGTATAGGATAAATATTAGGCTTTGAAGTTCGTGATTGAATTGACACTTAGATGACTAAGCAAATGACTTTACTTCACATGCTAAGAAATCTTATATTTATCCCTCAATTATTCGATGGTCAATTCTATGTTGATTATTATTGGTCGAATCTCCACCCCATAATATAGCAATCGATCAATTGTTAATTCTATTTATTAGTTCTATCGAAATCTACATTTTCGACATTCTTCTATTAATTTTTAAATCTCGGGTCTTTGGAATCCAAGGATCTCGAATTTTATTGATTTCAAGCTCTATAAATTTCGAGCTCCGCAGGTTTCGATAATTAAAGCGTTCGAGATTTATAGGTATAGTGTCAAACTTTTCTAGTCATGATTCCCATGACTTTAATAATAGACCTTATAATATTAGTCTACTCGTTTTCTTCTTTTGCTAAATCATCGAGATAACTAAATTGCTTAAATAACAATTTTAGTTTTATAATCCTTTCCGTTAAGTACTAAACTATAATTATTCTAAATCTTGGTTTTCGAATACTTCATACTCAAGTTAGCATGCCATGTACTAGAAACCCTAAAATCAATAACTAACCTAAATTCAATTAATTCTTCTACTTGGTTAGTAACCCTAATAGCACCTAATTTATTGGCCGGCTTACTTACGGGACTCGGGTATTACAATTTTCTAATTGAGAAAAAACCGAAAAAGCATTAGAATAATATTCTATTTAATATGCTCATTGATAGGTAACTAAAATGAACGGAGTTAAGTGTGCATGAACTTTTCTTTTGAGATTGACGTGTATCTTTTTATAACTAAATTGATCTAATCTAGTGTGGACCGACATGAGCCTTCAAAATCCTCTCAAATTTATTATGTTTGAATATTAAGAGATAATATTAAGATGTGGATGTTTTTCGGTATTTTCTCAGACTATAAAGAGAGAAATTGAGGGTTTTCTCCTTTATAGATTGAGAGGTTGCAACTCCTATATTTTTTCTCTATAGTGAATAACAAATTCTTCTTCCTTGCCCGTGGTTTTTACCCCGATTTGTTTGGGAGTTTTCCACGTTAAATCTCGGTGTCCACATTTTATCTTTAATTGTTCAAATTTTAGCCGCTATATTATTCGACCGGGTCCGCTGCCACGCCAACAACTGGTATCAGAGCATAGCTTGAGTTTTATATATCTGTTTATCGTATGCTCTGTGATTGTCATTAACGTGGACCCTCCACATCAGAAAATAATAGATATTATATTGCCTTTGTTACGGTAACGATAAGCCGGTACGAGATCAATAATTATCTGCTGCAACCCCACCGGAGGTATCGCTCACGACTGAGCAGAAATTATGGCGGCCAAATTCGATATTGAAAAGTTTGGGAGAAATTTCTCACTGTGGAAATTAAAGATAAAGGCGATCTTGCGGAAAGACGGCTGCCTGGAGGCTATCGATTGAAAATCAGCCACACTGACAGACGAAAAAAATATTTGAGGACAGATAATGGAGGAGAATATACTGGCAATGAATTTGACAGCTTTTGCAAAAGAGAATGCATCATAAGGCACTTCACTACGGCGTATACTCCACAACAATATGGAGTGGCGCAGTGGATGAACAGGACTCTGTTGGAAAGAACAAGAGCCATGTTGGGAGCTACAGGTCTGGATAAATCATACTGGACAGAAGCAGTCAACACCGCCTGCTATGTGATCAATCGATCGCCTTTAACGGCAATTGAGCAGAAGATGCCGATGGAGATGTGGACCGAAAGCCAACGGATTATTCCAAACTCCATGTATTTGGAAGTCCTGTGTACGTGATGTACAACGCCTAAGAAACTACAAAGCTGGATCCGAAGTCCAGGAAGTGTTTGTTCTTGGGATATGCTGATGGTGTGAAGGGGTATCGCCTGTGGGATCCCACTGCCCACAAGGTTGTCATCAGCAGGGAAGTTATCTTGTTAAGAGATAAACTAATCGGAGAAAATGATAGCACCACAAAGGAACGTTCAGAGACTACGACGACTGTTCGGATACTTCTGGCGATATGTGCTACATTCGACCTGCATCTAGAGCAACTATATGTGAAGACGGCTTTTCTTCATGGAGATCTTGAAGAAGAGATTAATATGCTCCAGCCGGAAGGTTTTGAAGACAAAGAAAATTGGAACTTGGTTTGCAGGTTGAACAAATCTCTATACGGTCTCAAACAGGCGCCGAGGTGTTGGTATAAGAGATTGGATTCCTTTATCATTAGCCTTGGATACAACAGATTAAATGCAGACCCTTGTGCTTGTGCATATTTCAAGACGTTTGGTGAAAATAATTTTATTATATTACTGTTGTATGTTGACGACATGTTGGTAGCAGGCCCCAACAAAGATCGTGTTGAAGAACTCAAGGCACAGTTGGCTAGGGAATTTGAAATAAAGGACATGGGACTAGCAAACAAGATTCTAGGGATGCAAATTTACCGAGACAGAAATATCAGGAAGATTTGGTTTTCACAGAAGAATAATCTGAGGAAGGTCTTGCGACGCTTCAATATGCAAGATTGTAAGCCTACCCCACTTTTTGTTAATTTTAAATTATCCTCAAGTTTGAGTCCTAGCAGTGAAGAAGGGAGGATGGAGATGTCTCGAGTACCGTATGCATTAGCGGTGGGAAGTCTTATGTTCGCGATGATTTATACACGACCAGACATTACACATGCAGTAGGAGTAGTGAGTCGGTACATGGCAAATCCGGGCAAAGAGCATTGGAGCGTGGTGAAGAGGATCCTACGATATATCAGAGGGACCTCGGATGTTGCATTATGTTGCGGAGGAGCAGACTTTACTGTCAGAGGATATGTTGACTCTGAGTATGCAGGTGATCTTGACAAGAGCAAATCTACCACGGATATCTGTTCACTCTTACTGGCGGAGCCGTAAGCTCGGTATCAAAGCTTCAGTCCGTTGTCGAGACGTCAACAACTGAAGCAGAATATGTTGCAGCTACGCAGGCAAGTCTTCTTTTTAATTTTTCAGAAATGCATGGAATAATGACTCGGGAAAAACTTATGATTGCACCAACTGAAGAGGCAGTATGGTTGAAAATGATCATGGAGGAACTCGGGCACGAACAAGAAAATATTCCTTTATTCTGTGATAGTCAGAGTGCCTTGCATCTCGCAATGAATCCAGCTTTTCATTCCAGGTCAGAGCACATACGAGTCCAGTATCACTTCGTCCGTGAGAAAGTGGAAGAGGGCACGGTTGATATGCTGAAGATTCATATGAAAGGTAACCTAGCAGATTTTTTTGACGAAGGCGGTCAACACTGACAAGTTCGTTTGGTGTCGTTCCTCGAGTGGCCTAGCGGAGACGTAAGCAACATGAATGGCAAGGGAGAAAGAACGGGGTGAAGATCCGATTGATCCTCAATCAAATCTTCAAGTGGGAGATTGTCGACATATTGCTGCCTTGAAAAGTCAAAAAGGAGAACACAAAATAATTCTTCACGTGGGCAACTCAACTCTTCAAAGGTGTGCGCCTCATTTATTTTCTTCTATTCACATGTTGAGGATTTACCTATAAATACAAGGCTCACGACAGTGCAAGAAGGTGCATCCCACAGAAGAAAAGAATAGAGAGAATAGAGAGAATAAAAAATAGAGAGTTTGTCGGTATTGTTTCCGACTATAAAGAGAGAGAGATTGAGGGTTTCTCATTTATAGATTGAGAGGTTGTAACTCCTATATTTTCTCTATAGTGAACTCTTCTTCCTTGCCCGTAGTTTTTACCCCGATTTGTGTGGGGTTTTCCACGTTAAATCTCGGTTTCCACATTTTATCTTTAATTGTTCAAATTTTAGCTGCTATATTATTCGACCGGGTCCGCTCCACGCCAACATAATATTCTATAAAATATGCTCATTGATAGGTAACTAAAATGAACGGAGTTAAGTGTGCATGAACTTTTCTTTTGAGATTGACGTGTATCTTTTTATAACTAAATTGATCTAATCTAGTGTGGACCGACATGAGCCTTCAAAATCCTCTCAAATTTTATTATGTTTGAATATTAAGAGATAATATTAAGATGTGGATGTTTTTGGATTGTTATTGAATTATTAATATTTGGATTGAGGTGTTATATTGAATGTTGAAAAATTAGATGAGTATTAATTAATAAGATGATGTGTATAATTGTAATAAATGTAAATTTTAGGTGTAATAGTGAATTTGTAGTAGCATAAATATGTGATTTGAGGTGGTGTAAATTGTATGAAGAAGTATTAATAAAGAAGTTATTATCTCTCTAGTCATCTATCTAATATTACTAAAATCGTAATTACTAAAACATTTAATAGTTATCATATTTTTATAACACTATCAGCATGAAGCTCTAACCAATCGAGATTCGACATGTCATCACTCCGAGCACGGGTTCCGACCATTTGAATTTCGTCGACGTCATCACGCCACGGTATAATATATACATTTTATTTTCATATCTTACAACACAAAAAGCCCGCCAGCTCTCGTGGTAACCCCTACAAACTTGTGGTGTGAGCACTAGATTTCGAATCCTAGCTGGGCCGTTGACTTTTAATTATGTCATTTTATTCAAATTTGACTTTTTACTTTTATCGCAATAACGTTAATATTATTTACGCTTCGAACTATTTTCTTAACCAATTGTTATATTCTGTGATAGTAAAATGTTGAATCGTCAAAAGCTTGATATAATTGCTCTCGATATCACGGGCAAGAACTATTTGTCAATTTCGGATGCCGAAATTCACCTTGAATCGAAAGGTCTGGAAACTACTATACAAGCTGATAATAAGGCATCTAGCCAAGATAAGGCCAATGCCATGATATTTCTCCGTCACCACCTTCATGAAAGTTTAAAGGTGTAATATTTCACTGTGAAAGATCCATTTATTTTGTGGACTAATCTAAAAGAAAGATGCGACCATCAAAGGACTGTGCTCCTACCAAATGTCCAATATGAATGGACAAATTTACGCTTTCAAGATTATAAATCAGTAAATGATTATAATTCTGTTATGTTTAGAATTACTTCCCAATTAAGATTGTGTGGACAGGAAGTTACAGACTCAAGTGTGATGTAGAAAACCTTCACCACGTTCCATGCAGCGAATTTGTTGTTACAACAACAATATCGTGAAAAGGTTTTTAAAAAGTATTCTGCTATGTCTCCTCGTTGCTGAACAAAATAATGGGTTATTATTGATTAAACATCAATCACGACCAACGGGCTCTGCTCCCATTGCGGAAGTCAATATGAACGCTTATCAAAGTGAACGAGGCAATAGCTTTCGCGGTCGTGGCAGGTATAATAATCGAGGTCATGGAGGTCGTCGTGGTCGTGGCTGAGGTCGTGGTCGTAGCCGACAGAATTATGGCAATTATTCAAATGTCGGTTAACCGACCGAACCGAACCGAAACCGAAGTTTCGGTTCGTACCGAATACCTAACCGAAAAATTTCGGTTCGGTATTCGGTTTTCATTTTGATAACCGAATAAATTCGGTTCAGTTTCGGTTTATGACCTCGGTAAACCGAACCGAACCGAAAAACCGAACTCTATATTTTCTTATTTTTTATATACATATTATTATTATATAAAATATATAATGATATATATGTCTTATATTAATAATATATCCACCATATTTAATAAAATAAGAAAAATATTCGAAAGTTTATATAAATATATATTATATATGATAATATATATTTCTAATATAAAATATTTAATAAAGTATGAAAATAATGAGGTAAATTAAAATTTTATACAAATATATATGATAATGTATATTTATAAGATAGATAATATTAATTTTCATTTTTTATTAAAATTCAGTTTTTTCGGTCGGTTAGCCTAACCGAAAAAAATTCGGTAAAACCGAAACCGAACCGAAATGTTTCAGTTCGGTTTTCGGTTTATAAAATCCTAACCGAAAGTTCGGTTAGGTTAGGTTATAACCGAATGAACACCCCTAGTAATTATGATAAATTTCATCAGAAAAGGAAAAATGAAAACAAGAGGAAATCGGCAAACAATCAAAAAGGCGATTCGATGAACCATGTTCTCGTTGTAAGGTCATTATGCCCGTACTTGTCGTGTGGCAAAACATCTTGTTGAGCTCTATCAAAAATCGCTTGAAAAATGAAAGAAACTTGAGACAAACTTTGTCCAAGATGAAGGAGGTTCTAATCTCAACCTCGACGATATTCCCCACATGGATCTTGAAGAATTCCTCGCCGATTATAATGAATAAAAGACTTATTATTATGTATCGTATTTTTTTATGCACGTGTGCTATATTATCATGAATTTTATGTGTGTATGTGTGCTGTATTATCATGAATTTTATGTATAATTAATAAATAATTGTTTTATTATTTTCTTGAGGAATGAACACACGTGGAGATATATGTCTTGTGGACAGCGCAACGACTCATACAATACTCACGGATAAGAAATATTTCATCCGATTGATTACTCAAGAAGCAAATGTTAATACCATTTCGGGAATTATAAAATTGAGGCTCTGGAAGAGCTAATATCTTATTATCCGGAGAAACAAAATTGTATATTGAAAATGCATTATATTCTTCGAAGTCTCATAGAAACTTATTGAGTTTTAGAGACACCCGTAAAAACGGATATCATATTGAGACTACACAAGAAGGTGAAAATGAATACCTTCAAATCACAAATGTGATTTTAAATAAGAAATGCGTTATAGAAAAATTATCTGCATTATCCTCCGATTTATACTATGCGTATATTAATACAATTGAGTCGAATTTTATAAACAATAATTTATTTCTAGTGTGGCATGACCGGTTCGGCCATCCCAGTTCAACTATGATGCGAAGAATAATTGAGTACTCATGTAGACACAATTTAAAAAATAAGAAGATTATTCAATCCAATGAGTTATCATGTGATGCTTGCTCGAAAGAAAAATTAATCATTAGACCATCACCGGTAAAATTGAAGAACGAATCTAATACGTTTTTAGAACGTATTCAAGGCGATATTTGTGGACCAAGACATCATCATGTGGTCCATTTAGATACTTCATGATTTTAATTGATGCATCAACTAAATGGCACATTTATCATTATTATCAACATGCAATGTTGCATTTGCTAGACTGCTTGCTCGGTTAATTCGATTACGAGTACATTTTCCTGATTATCCAATTAAAAAAACACGTCTTGATAATGCTGGTGAATTCACCTCTAAAGCATTTAATGAATATTGTATGTCTATTGGTATTGATGTTGAACATCCCGTTGCACATGTGCATACTCAAAATGGACTTGCGGAATCATTAATAAAAAGATTACCATTAATAGCAAGACCATTACTAATGAATCGAAGCTTCCTTTATCATATTGGGGATATGCTATTTTGCATGCAGCATCACTTATTCGCATTCGACCCACAAGTTATCATAATGTTTTCCCATTACAAATGGTTTTCGTTCAGGAACCAGTATTTCCCATTTGAGAATTTTTGGATGTGTAGTGTATGTTCCAATTGCTCCACCACAACGCACTACAGTGGGACATCAAAGAATTTTGGGAATATATGTTGGACTTGAATCTAAGTCAATAATAAAATATTTAGAACCATTGACAGGAGATTTATTTACAACTCGTTTTGCCGATTGTAATTTTGATGAATCAAAATTTCCAACATTAGGGGGAGATAAAGAAAATAAACAGCTGATTAAAGATATTAGTTGGAATGAATTATCATTGGCTCATTTTGATCATCGTACAAACAAATGTGAACTTGAAGTTCAAAAAATAATTCATTTACAAAATTTAGCAAATCAATTGCCAGACAGTTTTATTGATCAGAAAAAGGTGACTAAATCACATATACCAGCTGTTAATGATTCTGTCAGAATTGATACTTCTATTGATATTTCTAATAATAAAATTGAGCCGAAACCACAGTTAAAACGTGGTAGACCCTCGGGATCCAAAGACAAGAATCCTCGTAAAAGAAAAGGAGCAAATAAAATAGAAGGCCAAATCGAGGATACATCAACTCTAAGAGAGTCCATGGGCATAAATAAATCTGATCAGGTACCTGAAAGTTGTGAAAATATTGAAAATGAAGATATCTCAATAAATTATGCCCATATTGGAGTAAGATGAAACCAAGATGAAGTCAACGTTGACGATGCTTTCTCATTTAACGTAGCGCTACATGAGATTAATGAAAATGAGGATCATGAACCAAAATCCATAAATGAATGTCGACAAAGAAGTGATTGGCGAAAATGGAAAGATGCAATCGAGGCATAATTAAAATCACTTGAAAAAACGAAAAGTATTTGTACCTGTGGTTCGTATACCAGAAAATGTAAAGCCAGTTGGATATAAATGGGTTTTCATTAGAAAGAAAAATGAAAACGGTGAAATTGTGAGATACAAAGCACGGCTTGTTGCACAAGGTTTTTCACAAAGACCTGGCATTGATTAGGAAGAGACTTATTCTCCTGTGGCGGATGCAATAACTTTTCGTTATCTAATTAGTCTGGCAGTACGTGAAGGGCTCGATATGCATCTTATGTACGTTTTCACTGCGTACTTGTATGGATCACTCGATAGTGACATATACATGAAACTCCCTGAGGGATTTCGTTTGCCTGAAAATTCAGGATCTCCAAATGAGTACTCAATAAATGAATTTGCGATCGAGAGATACATGTCCTTGTATAAGTGATTTCAAAGCACGTCGTATAAGTGATTATTTACTAAAAGAGGGGTATAAAAATGATCAAACATGCCCTTGTATCTTCATGAGAAGAAGTGGAAATGAATTTGTCATCATTGCCGTTTATGTTGATGACTTAGATATAATAGGAACTCCTCAAGAGTTAAATAAAATTATTACATGTTTAAAGCGAGAATTCGAAATGAAAGATCTCGGAAAAACAGATTTTGTCTTGGACTACAAATTGAATATTTAAACAATGAAATATTTGTCGGGCAAAAACCATTTTTGGTCCCCGATGTTTAGCCTATGGGCGCTTTTGGTCCCCGATGTTTCGACTTGCCACATTTAGTCCCCGATGTTTCTTGATTTGAACCAATTTGGTCCCTCCGTCAATTTAGAGGGAATTGCAAAATTAGCGACGGAATTTGCGACGGAATTTCCGTCGCTAAAGGAAAAAATTAAAAAAAAATGATAATTAAACATAAAAATGAGAAAAATTCCAAAAAAAGAAAAAAAAATCAAAAAAATAGGTAAAAAATTGAAAAAAGAGAATATTACTAATATCTTAAATAATAATATAAATAATAATAAAAAATAATAATAATGATAATTTTTAGTTCCTTAATTTTTTTTCCTTTTTATTTAATTTTTAATAAATAAATATATTTTTACTTTTACTTTTTAATTATATTTATCATTTTTTAGTTTACTATTTTATTTTTTTATTATTTATTTTTTATTATTATTTATATTTTTATTTAATTTATTAGTAATATTCTCTTTTTTTGAATTTTTTACCTATTTTTTGAATTTTTTTCTTTTTTTGGAATTTTTTCTCATTTTTTATGTTTAATTATCATTTTTAGTTTATTATTTTATTTTTCTTATTATTATTTTTATTATTATTTATATTTTTATTTAATTTATTAATAATATTCTCTTTTTTTTCAATTTTTTACCTATTTTTTGAATTTTTTCTCATTTTTATGTTTAATTATCATTTTTTTTTAATTTTTTTCCTTTAGAGACGGAAATTCCGTCGCAAATTCCGTCGCTAATTTTGCCATTTCGTCTAAATTGACGGAGGGACCAAATTGGTTCAAATCAAGAAACATCGGGGACTAAATGTGGCAAGTCGAAACATCGGGGACCAAAAGCGCCCATAGGGTAAACATCGGGGACCAAAAATGGTTTTGTCCCAATATTTGTCCATCAAGAGACCTATACAAAGAAGATCTTGAAAAGATTTTATATGGACAAAGCGCATCCATTAACTACCCCAATTACCGTACGATCTCTTGATGTGAATAAAGATCCGTTCAGACCATGCGATGATAATGAAGAAATACTTGGTACTGAAGTTCCATATCTTAGTGCTATTGGAGCATTAATGTATCTTACAAGTCATACTAGACCCGATATAGCATTCGCAGTGAATTTATAGCCAGGCTGTGTGGGGATACATCGGGCCAAAAAAAAACCCGATAAATAGGTATATATATATATATATATATCCCTTCATATTTCCGTTAGTTTTCCTATGTCGACTCTAACCCCAAAACTCTGACAGCGTAATGTGTATTAATAGATTTAGGGATGACATGAGACATATACCAACATGACGAACATTCTTAATCCTTAATGGAAAGTTCTAACGGTATCGTTTAGTCGATAATTTTACTTGAGAGCGAGTTGATCAAGCAGCTCAATTTTCGCCAAAGAAAACTAGTAAAGTAAATAAAAAATTTCAGAATTTTCACCAAGGTCATATACCAGTATACCGTCAAATAATCTCAATTTCAAAAATAACACAAAAACAAGAAAAAAAGAAAGAAAAAATCCTAAATGAAAGCTAAATGGACCAAACAATGATTTATTTGAATAGTCAAAGGAAACAAAATATGATAAAAGAAGGCTGTGCATGCATAAACGAAATATTTGCGCAAGAACTGCATAAGGACTGCACACTGACGTTCTAATACAAAGGAATCCATCAAATAGTCATAGTTTTTTTTTTATAAAGAGAAGAAACGTTAGGAGAGAGTATTTTTATGTAGGAAACATAAAGAGTGTGCTGAACAGTAGTTACCAATTTCTACATAAAGAAAAGAAACATTGAGCAAGTAATATTATGTTACATAGGAAAAATAGAAACGGTGTGAGAGCTAGGAACGAATGTGCAATTGAAGAATTCAAAGACCATAACAAAATTATAGCCGACGAGCTTTCTCGTTCGCTCGGATCTCATGAGCAACGAAACAAAAAAAAATGCCGGAGTCTCTAGACGCGGCCCAACAGAAATAGCCACTTAAAGAGGACAAGGCATTGTACACGCACCACAGTCGATGACTAGGACGTGTCCAACGAACACAAAGTTTTGGGGAAAACATAAGCCGTGGAGAGATACAATCACGAAACAAAAGGATAACCCAAGAACCAAAGTTGGAGAGGATGAGGTCAAGCCCGTGTGCGAGGAAGTCGCACAAATAGACCTAATAATATCGAGATTCACGGTTTTTCGAACGAAATCTATGTTTTTGAAATTCACAAAGTTTTCAGTGATCGAAAATAGTAAACCTTTCGGGTACTTCTAGAAAATCACACCCTTTTGGAAACTTTTATTGAAAATAGTAAAATCATTAAAAAAATTTAAAAGTTTTCGATCAGAAAACATTCAAAATCCTGTTTTCTTTCAAAAATAAATTAGAAGTTTCGATAGGCAAACCATTCGAAAACTATAGTTTAAAAACAACTTCAAAGTTTTCGTATAGTACATACGAGAACCTGAAAAAAAAAAGAAAAAAACTTAAAAGTATTCGTACAGTTTGTTAATGTTGACTTTGTTAACATTGACAATGTGGATACAGTATGTGAGTCAAAGACTCAGAGTGGATCGAACATCGATTTTGTCTTTTCATATCCAAAAACTGTTTATCCTTAACTATGTGCAAGAGTTAGTTTTGAGCTGGAATTGATCAAAGTTACTAAAATAGGATGTTGCATTTACCAAAAATAGGAGATATGAAGATCATGGGTGAATACGACAAGCATTAGCTAAAAATAGAGAATATGGAGATCAGTTGAGAAGATATATCCTAGATGAACGAGTCAAGATATGGAGATCAACCGAGAAGATATGAAGATCTTTTAACTAAAATAGAAGATACGGAGATCATGGCTGAACGAGTCAAGCCGAAGCAACTATAAATAGATGACTCCCATCACAAAGAAAGAACTCTCGAGACGGACTTTACACACACGAAAGACAGACGCGAACGAGAAAGAAAAAGATGAGAGAGCACTCACCATATTTTAGTGTCTATCTGTTTTTGCCTGAGTTTTACGTTTACGTATTGTGAAGATTATGTGAGCCGTTTGACGCCTTTCTGGGCTAGTTTTACTAGCATTGCTAGTTTGAGTTTTTGTAGTCCGTTCAAGTAATGGAATTTTACCTTGAAAGCGCATAGCAAGTCGTATAACTTGCTTTGTATTTTAAAAATTGTGTCTTCGTCTTTTCACTACAAAGTTATAGATTTTCGTTGTACAAAAGATTTCTGATCGCGAGTGTTGTTTCAACTTAGGGTCAACATTTACGTTTTTACGTTTAACTTAGTCTTCACCTGTACCCGGACCACTTCACAGTTAATACAAAAACTTAAAAAAACATAAAATAAGAAAAATTTCAAAAGTTTCCGCACAATACATACAAAAACTTAAAAGTAACACCGCGAGCAGCACAACACACTCGCATTCATTGTTGTAAAACTCGGCCTAGGCGAATACTCGGAGACCACCGCTGCGAATATCACAAAATCGGCCAGAAATTCGGTCCAACGATTAATCAGGCGAACAGGCCGATTAATCAGCCGAAAAATGACATTATTCGGCCTTATTGGCGAGGCCCATTTTAATTATGGTGGTCTCATACTGAAGTTTCCAGCAAAGCTCTCTGTCATTATATAGATACGCTTCCTAGAGAATCTTAGTGCAACAATCGGTGTGGGACTAAATTGTCAAAAGAAGACCATACAGAACTTATACGCTACTTTAAGAGTAGTAAAAGACTTGTATAACAGATTCAAAAGAAACGTTCGGTCCAGTGGATGGAACCTAAAGTGGGTTCCAATTCCACATACCTCAATAGTTTTTTCTATTTTATATATAGATTATGAGTGTTATAATTTTAGCTTTAGTCTATTTTTGAGGTTGAATGCCATTCCCACATTGAACAATATAACTTTCTTTTATATGTAGAGATTAGAGATAATTTTAGTTACAATAAAACTGCATGGGAATTAATAAAACATTTATACCGCTTAATTTCCGCCTAGAAACCGCCTAGGCCCCGCCTAGACCGTGTAGGCGCTAGACCCATTTGGAGCGTCCGACTACCGCCTAACGAATTTTACTACATTTGTCGCATTACCACCACGATCGGACGATCCTTATGCCGATATTGGCAGCCCCAAGCACAACGGCGGACAACGCTCCGTCGATGCTTGATTCACCAGCGCCGCCCCGAAGAGTCATTGAACCTAGTGGTGCCATAAACACAGACATCCACCATCAAGCATGACTCATTGCGAGCAGACCTATCGTCGTCGTCAGGGAACGACCCATTCCCCACATTTGCCGAGTCCGCAGTACAAGGGATACCCATGTCTGCCAGAAACAAGGATTGCCAACGATGGATAAAAATCGCATCACGAACACCAAATGCTATCGCACGACATGTGAAAGTCGAGCGAATCAACACCGATTTCTCGAAATCAAGGTTGCCCGTGGCACGAACCTCTTGTTTACATCCTGGCCTCACAAATTCGACTATCGCCAGAGCCGAGCCAGCACTGATTTGTACAGAGAAGGTGCGAAGGAAAAATCCACACCAAACTCATGATTATAGACTTCTCAACAAGAAACCACTACATCATAATCATTGGACCTCCACTAGGTTGACAAAGGTCACATCTGAGATTGTCGATGGAAGATCTGCCCCAATCGAGCAGAGGCCGGGATGTAAGTTTTTTAACGTTATGGGCCTCTCCGATAAGTATTGTTTAATGATAGATTAAGTCTGTTATTGTGCTTAGGAGCTAATCGAGGAAATCTAAAATCCGGAGGGCGAACAGAGATTCTGAAAAGACTGCAATTTATTTCAGATGGGCTTCAAGGTTGCTGGAATCGATTAATTTCTTTGGGATATTACTATTCTCTGCATTGATTGATCGTGTCTCGAGCTTTGATCGCATGCTTTGAAAATTCCTGGATACTCGACGAGATGATATGTCATCCTGAAATGATCAATTGCTCGTTTATCTTTTCTCTCGAGGTATTTCCGGTGCAAGATTCGCAGGCGCTTGCAGGCTAATGAAACTAATATGTCTCGCTTTGCCGAAACATGACTGCCTCCGCCTAACCTTTACAAAGTCCCAATCGAACAGCACACCCTCGAGCCTTGCTCGGGCAGCGTGTTTCACAACAGCCCGACCCATCGCTACTCGCAAAATGGCCTTTAAAACCTGTCTAAGAGATCAGCGAAAAAAATTCCCGAAGAAATCAGCCATGTAATTTCGGTTACCATCGCCATCGAGAACAGCTTTTGATGGCCACCCCACAAAAATCTGTTCAAATCAATGAGGTTGCATATCTTCGCCCATACAACCCACCTGATCGATCTAAGGCCACCATTGAACTCATCAGAAGACCCTCTGCACACGGAGATATTCCATGTGGGCAAATATTGTCGTAGCGACAACCGTCGAGGTCAAAATCCCATCACTGTCAAGGAACCTAACGAGAGGCATCGAAAAAACAAACATGTAGACTCATTTCACGCAAAACGGAAAGAAGCGAACGAAACTTGAAGAGAAAGAGAAAACAAAGTAAGTCGCGATGGTTGAGACAATACTACCAGAAATCAATTCATGTGGTCAGGATGGCGACTACCGTGATCACATCTCCGGCGGCGAAACTGATTTGTCATTGATTGCATCTCGGATGCATTTTTTATTTGGCTTCTAAAGGCCCAATAATATCTTTAGTATTATCTACTCAGGGAAGAAAAGTTCTTGAATTGAGACACGACTTTGATGACCTTGATTGAGTCAAGGATATCAAGCCCCCGAGAATCCCCAACTCCTCGATGAATGAGGAGGAAAATTCCCAAGACCTCGATGAACGGGGCAACTCCTCGAAAAATGAGGCGTGAAAATTCCCAACTCCTCAATGAATGAGGCTCGAAAATTCTAAACTCCTCGACGAATGAGGCGCAGAATTTTTAATACCTCGACGAATGAGGCAAATCCCCGATAAGTGAGGCGCGGAAATCCCAACTCCTCGATGAATGAGACAACTCCTCAATGGGTAATGCTGAAATCCAACATCTAATGAATGAGGCACAAAAATCCTAAGTCCTTGCTGAATCAAGCGTAAAATTCCTTACTCCTCGATCATTGAATCTCGAAAATCTAACTCGTTGACCAGCGCGGAAATCTAAAGCTCTCAGATTGAGGTGCAAAATAGAAAATCCTCGAATTGAGGCATAGAAACAAAAGTCCTCGGATTGAGGCGCGAAGACAAAGGTCTTCAGATTGAGTCGTGAAGACAAAAGTCTTCGGATTGAGGTAAAAGAGCACAAACCTTCGAATGAAAAAAAAAATCTCAAACCCTCAAGTGAAGGAAAAATCTTGAACATTCCACGAACGATTTAAATTTCTCACGTCCATACTTGGGGATGATCGAGTAACTAGAAAATGAAAATCCATGAATGTGGCATGACAAAAATCTTTGCAAGATAAGAGTCCCTTATTATCCAAACTCGAATATTTTTACTACATCACTACACTCTTTTTAGATTGTTTGGGGGGGGAGGGGACTATTGTTGTTCTTCGGTTTTTACCATAAAATATTCACGGATAGAAAAGACGTTGAATACAGAAGGGGGAAGATATTTTCCTCGCAATATCCCTTGGGTAAAGAATGCGCTCAGGAAATAAACAGAGTAAGAAAGAAGACGAACAAGATGGATTATGAGGTGTAGGAAGAGGGAAAATGCCCGAGCAACCTCAACGAGATGTCAGGCAAGAGTGTTCGAGGAGCTCTCTGGCAAGAGTACCCGAGGGCCTATCAGGCGAGAGTGTCGAGTAGCCCCAATCAGCTGTCTGGCAAGAGTCTCCGAGGAGCTGTCCGACAAGAGTATCCGAGGGCCCGTCAGGCTAGAATGCACGAGCAGTCCCAGTTAGTAAAATAAAGTGTGTGAGTGTGAGTGTGTGTGTATGTATTTCGAGTGTGTGTTTCAAGTGTGTGTGTGTGTGTAGTAATGTTTGTATTTTCGTATAATGCGAGAGAGATATTGTAAGAGATTAGAGAGAGTTTGAGAGATTAGATGTGAAAAATAATGAATTATGATGTGGTATTTATAGTGTTTTCGATAGAGACCAAAAAAAATTAACTAGATGAGCCGTTTTTTGTATTTTTTTCTAATCTTATTTTTTTAATATATCCATTTTCGGTTCTAAACGGATCCTACTGGATCCGGTTTCAGTTCCGGCATAAACTAGCCGTTACCGTACCGGTTCTGGAACCGGATCCGGTAACGGCCGGTTCAAATTTTCCGGAACCAATCCGGTAACTGTATATTGGTTCTGATTCTCGACCGGTTATACCGGTTCGGAACCGGAACCGGCAACCAGTTTTGGGCCGGTTCCTGGCTGAACCAGCCCGTTAGCCATGTCTAGTTTGCTACAGAGGAAACGAAAACGAAACAGAAAAAGAAAATAATTTTATGCTTGGTTGATTAGAGAAACAAATAAGAAAAAGAAAAGAAAAGACGATTGTCAAGCTAAAAATCATGGAAAACCATAACCAATTTATTCACTAAATGGTGAGAAAAAACAAGGGAAAGCCAGTGAGAATCTTCTTTCTAGTTTTTATTTCTACATCACTTTCCCTGGTCCAAACGGAGCCTATATTGTTTACATGGGAAAATGAAATCTTTTTTAATCTTTCCCATCTCTCTTAGCGCTTACACTTCCACTTCACGGTTCATAGGCAACCTTCCCTTGCAATTGCATCTTCCCGGTTCTTTAAATTTACATATATAACTTTTGCTTCGATATCTATCGAAAAAGAAAAATGACAGAGTAGGATATTCAAGGGTATTTGGGCATGTTACAATCGATATACTGTAACTTTATTGGTATGGTATGAAACCTACATAAAAATCCCAACTCATCAATCGAGTATTTGATGCTCATAAATACCATAAGTTAACTAAGCAGGAAAATTCATGGTCTAAGAAATTTATGACTAATAAAATATTGTGCCATCGCCAGGTTCCTTGACCTCGAGTGGATGTATCCGTGTCAGCAGATCCGCCACTTGATACTGCTTTCCCATTAACTTGAAAATATGATGTTATGGTATCATTTGACTTGAAAATATAGCTTTTCTTTTTTAATTTTTGTTGCGGAATCGAATCAGATAAAGATAGTCGTCGTATTATTACCCCGAGATGGAATGATCGTGCACGCTCTCGATAGAGTAGAAATGTAGTCGAGAGAAGCTCCTATAAAGAGACAAACAAGACTTTTTCCAAGCTTCCTGGTAGGAACCAAAGAAAATATGATCAGTCAGGGCATACCTTTTTCATAGCGTCCAAAGCAGATTTCGGCGAAGCAACATCATTCTCATTATCTCCAATGACAGAACCGAGTGGCTTTTTTGATCATTGAAGCTCCTGCAAAAAGACAAACAAGACTTTCCTATGAATAAAATCATTTTCCAAGCTTGGTGCCGAAGCCAAAGAAAATGTGATCGTACCTTTTTCATAGCGTCCAAAGCAGATTTCAGCGAAGCAACATCATAGTTATTATCTCCAATGACAGAAAAGAGTGGCTTTTTCGAGCATTGAAGCTCCTGCAAAAAGACAAACAAGACTTTCCTATGAATAAAATCATTTTCCAAAGCTTGGTGTCGGAACGAAAGAAAATATGATCGTACCTTTTTCATAGCATCCAAAACAGATTTCAGCGAAGCAACATCATAGTTATTATCTCCAATGACAGAATCGAGTGGCTTTTTTGAGCATTGAAGCTCCTGCAAAAAGACAAACAAGAGTTTCCTATGAATAAAATCATTTTCCAAGCTTCATGGTCGGAACCAATAAAAATATGATCGTACCTTTTTCATAGCGTCCAAAACAGATTTCACCGAAGCAACATCATTCTCATTATCTCCAACGACAGAATTGAGTGGCTTTGAGCATATCTCAATTACATGAAAGATGGAGGAGATTAAGCAATAAATAGTGAAAGATAGAAAGTGTCTTTAGATATAGATAGACAGATACAGAGGGAGAAAGTAAATGCATATGTGTGTCTATTTGTTGAATACTTTCATCGAGGGAACTAAGATGGCGATGTGCAGCAAAGTTGTAAAGGATCTGAACCATCTCCTTCCGTGCAGCTCGTCGAGCTAGATAAGACGCCATAGACACGCTCATCATTGAGCTTTTCATCTCACTAATTGCAGCAATTCCTAATCAAGATTGGATTCAGCGAAAAATTGGGAGGCGAGCTTGCATATAACGACATCGTTTCATTGACAAACACGAATTGCATCACGGAAAAAATATCACAAAGACCGTAGATCTCCAATCACAAAAGCCACAATCGATCATTTACAAACTAAAATATTTAATCATGGAATGGATAACAATATGAATACTAAATCAGAATTACCAAGATCTGACGCATTTGAAACCAGAAGTTAGCATGCAAAACAGAAACTTCTCCTCGTGATATAATAGCAATTGACGGACATTCGCTATAAGACGATAGATAAACCCAAAGAATCAACAGATGTGGCAAAATCCTGCTCTCAAGACATAAACAGACTAAAATCTGGTCATCGCAAGGATCGATTCACCAACAATATTCTTTAACAGTGGGAACATTTAGTAAAGAAAAAATCGACGAACCAGTAGTAGATGTCAATCGGAAGACGAAGAAGAGAGAACTTTACCTTCGAGGGTTGGAATAGAAAATGGAAGCTTAAGATTGTCGAGAGATATTATTGTTGAGAGGCTAAAATT
Source organism: Craterostigma plantagineum (assembly GCA_027422505.1). NCBI lineage: Eukaryota > Viridiplantae > Streptophyta > Magnoliopsida > Lamiales > Linderniaceae > Craterostigma > Craterostigma plantagineum. The sequence goes on along the minus strand of JAPQWV010000236.1, from coordinate 590,918 downwards.
GAATGAGCCCATCGCATCAAGCCCAACTTTGAAATGGAGTCATTTTCCATATATTATGTAGGCTGAAATTATTGCATTTCTATTTCGGGATAATATCCCTATGATTATGAGATTATAATATTTAACCTTACTTAATTATAGGGATTGTGTTATTATTTTATTTAATTGTATATCTTTAGTTTCCTATAATAGGCTAGCTCTTGTTGTATAAATGTATGTGTATCACATTCACCTTGAAGTAATATACTTCCCCCGTCCTGACTGTTACTTCCCAAAGATTAGTGGGCACGGAGATTAAAAAATCACATTATTTTAATATATTACACCTTTTGAGGTATGAAGAGAGAAAAGTTATTAGTAGACACGCAAATCAAGAAGACTTTTTTTAATATTAATAGTGTAATTAGTTTAATTAGTGGGATAATTTTTTACCAAAAATGAAAATGGAAGAATTATGTGGGACACCCGAAATAGAAAGATGGGAAGAAATAAGTGGGACATAGGTAGTACATAATATGGTACTACTATTCACACACCCGAGCCCGTTTAGTTGGGGGTATTAGAGGGGATTACATAGGTTAGTATTTGTTAAAGTTTTGTTCGGTTGGATGATTTATTTACTAGTGGGATTAGGGATGGGCATCGGGTCGGGTAGCCGTGTATCGGGTAATTCAGGTTCGGGTAGTTCGGGTTCAGGTTAAGATTTTCACTATCCAAACCCGATCCGATCTACGTCGGGGACCCGCTTGTCAGGGATATATCGGGTTCGGGTACCCTGTTTTGAATTGAAAAAAAATATGACTAAAAATATTATGACATATCAAAATATCCATGTTATATACTAAATGCCACTTATAATATTTGGACGTATTTTCAATAAATATAATATAAACATATTTTTATATGTTTATTTAATATTGAGAATATGTTTTCACATTTTATAATGATTTATGCATTGATAATAAAATATCACTGGTTAATTATACAACTAAAATAAGAAATTAATCGAAATATTATTTATAATTTTAACACAACTCACGTTAGATATTGATATCTAGCTATGTAATTATACTTTTTTTTAATGTTTATATATAAAAACTAATATTTTTTTATAAAATAATTTGTCGGGTACCTGAATAACCCGATCGGGTAGTAAATTACTACCCGATACCTGACCGGATAAATAACCCGAAATACCCGGCCCGAACTACCCGAACCCGATCGGATTCGGGTAAAACCCGAATATCCGACCCAAACGACCACCCCTAGGTGGGATTTAGCTAATACCCTCTTAATACCATCAATAAAGTATTAACTAAAGGGACATTCCCCCTCCCATATATAATCTTACCCTTTTAGACAAATATATCCTTTTATATTTTATTTTACTCTTTTTTTCCCTTAATAATTATTACTCTCTCTCGCCTTTCCTCCCTCTCTCTCCTTCTCTCTATCCTCCCCCTCCCCTCCCCCTAGGTGGGATTTAGCTAATACCCTCTTAATACCTTCAATAAAAGTATTAACTAAAGGGACAACTCCCCCTCCCATTATTTAATCCTACCCTTTTAGACAACTATATCCTTTTATATTTTATTTTACTCTTTTTTCCTTAATAATTAATTACCCTCTCTCGCCTTTCCTCCCTCTCTCTCCTTTCCTCCCTCTCTCTCCCCCTCCGCCCTCCCCCTCCCCTCCCCTCCCCCCCCCCCCCCCCTCTCTCTCTCTCTCTCCCTCCCTATTTTTCCCTCACCCCCCCCCCCCCCCCCCCCTCTCTCCTCTCTCTCTCTCCCAGCCTACCCATTGAAGCTGATTAGGAGCTGCTCTCCAATCTGCCCGAGATTTTTCACATCAATATGTTTGAAGATATAAATGTGCCTAAGAGGGGGTGAATTAGGCTTATAAAAATTTTATCCTTCTTTTCACAAATCCTAAATGTAGTAACTTAGATATGCCTACTAACGTTTGTGACGAGTATGCCTGATATATCCTAGTACTGTCGGATGTGTGTTGTGTCTGTCTCACAGCGATAAAGAAATAACTGAAAAGTAAATGCGAGACAGAATTTTTATAGAGGTTATATCCCCAACTGGGGTTTACTCCTCTCCTTGGGATTTGCTTCCCAAGAGTTTAACCAATCACTATAATGCACCGTAGCTGGTTACAAAACTGATTGGTTAGCCCAATACACAACCGAAACAAGTCGTACACTAGCTACTACTAGGTTGCCACACGCCGAGTTTCGTTCCTTGAAATCTCCTTGATCCCGACAGACACAACTCGCTACCGAAGGGCCCCCGGAACTCGTTCTTCACTTCACGTGTGCGTAAACGTGGACCTTGTCTCCTTGGTATTGCTCACGTCCGAAGACAGAATATATGGAGGGGATGATGGAATATCAGATGAATCACTCGCTCAGGGATGGAATCGCAAGTTAACGCTCAGTTAGGCTGAAAGCTATCGCAAATGAAAGGCTCAGGAATCTCTTAGTATCTTTCTGCTCAAATATCTCTTGTAGGCTTATATTCGCAAATTCTTAGTTCTTCGAAAATCTGAAGTGTGGCTCATATATAATCCTTTTCAATCAACACTTCACATGGAAAATCATATCATTTAATAATTCACCAAATCAAGCGGTTTCCATGCAATTTTCGAGTCAATCATACCATATAGATCATGCTCTTAACAAATCATCACAACGGTCATATAGCATATTAAAGCATGATTATTTTCCATATAAGAGCTCATTTAAGCATGAATATATTCCACACAAAGACTCAATTTCGTTCTCATGCATATTCAATCACTTCGCATATATTTACCATGTCACGAGTTTTCATAAGTGATTCCCTGCTATCTGTTTCTAGTATAAATCAATCCAGATTAACTTTTCAATTATAGCACACGAGATAGCATCATATCAGCACGTTTTCCATATGTAGCTCATAGTATTAGATCAATATATTTACCATGTTTAGCACACAAATCAGATCAGAGCATACTTCATTCGATTTATCAATCATGACAGAACTTTCTTTATTTCAGAGATCACATCCACTTATAGCACATAGCATATAATAGCACCTTATCCACAAAGTCAATCAAATCATATCTTTCCTAAATATAATATTCCAATCAGCATAAGAAAAGATATTAATTCAATATTGCACATTAAATTCAGTGGAAATCATGCAAAGAATAATATATGTGATTTTCGTCAGGAATAACAGATTTTGAAGATATATCACTTTCCATATATAAACAGCATATTTTTATCAGGAATAACAGATTTTGAAGATATATCACTTTCCATATATAAACAGCATATTTTTCTTTTATAACTCAGTAGGATATCTCATGCGTTATTTCCATATATAGCACAGAACGATATATCCTATCACATGGGCTGTCTATAACATGCGATCACCTAGTCTCGACAACTAATCACCAAATCATATGCGGATCAAATATTCAACACTGTAATAAATCTATAATAGCTCACAATTTATGCATGTGTGAATATTTTCATATACTTAGACATTATATTGATCATAGATCGAATTGCTTAATTTATAGACCTAACGTTATTACAATTTGTCCATCAAAACTCTCTAACACACATGGACCAAAAAGGTCAACACTCTCCCCCTTTTTGATGATGACATGTAATTGATGCAGCACGTAAGCATGTAAGCATATTCGATCACGCAAATCCTAGCGCATATGTCTAAGTGTTACATAATCACTAAGTAGAGCATACGATATTTCCTAATCACATACATACATATTTGCTCCCCCTGCCTAAGTGCAGTTATCTCTATGTCACGCAAAGATATATCATGAATAAAGTTGCTCTCCCTGTTTAAGTGCGGATATATCATGTCAATTTCAAGGTTATATCGTGGGTGGGGTGCAAAATTTTGAAATTTACCCGTGAGTGTGCTCCCCCTGCCTAAGTGCGCATTTTTCAAGCATGATGCACGCAATCATATAATCATTGCAGCCAAGAAATCTCACACAAGTCAATTTTCACAGTTAAGTATCTGAGTATAAAACTTAGATAACGCAATGTAAAATCAGCACAGATATATCCAGAGATCAGAGTAAAATATCGAGAACGCATAGAAGCATCAAGAATATATCATAAAAGCAAATATTATATAGATTAGGGTTCAACGAACTTCCCTAAACACCAACTACCAGCCAAAATACCAAAATACCTAGACGCTTAATCACCTAGTACTTACCTTACTACTCCCCCTTCATCATCAAAAAAGTCGGGAGGGACACTTAAGAGCTAAAAATGATACTAGCAGAGCGGAAAATTCTAAGAGCAACTAAGAGCATGGATCATGTGGGTCAGCCTACTGGCTTGAAGATGTTTCAGAATCAGCGGGTTTAGGAAGGGACTTCTTGACCAGCTTGGAGAGCTTGGACAGTTTCAGCGACAGCTCGGTATATTGTTCTTTGAGCTTGCGGAAGCGCTTCTGATTATCAGCCTTGATATCGGAGATATCGCGGCGCAACACGGAGATTCCTGCCTTCCCTACGCTGAGCTCATCCTCGTAATCGTCGTCCTCGTCGCTTTTGACCTTTGCTTTTCCCTTCGCAGCAGACCGTTTCTGGACACTATTGACTGACCTGTTCTCCTTTGCCTTGAACCAACTTTGGCTCTTGGAGTGATGAATTCCCATGCGCTTTAGGGTCACAAGGTCAACTACATGGACAACCTTATCTTCCCAAGCCGGCGGCAGAATAATACCCTCACACTCGAACAGGTGAGTGAGCAGCATTCCATAGGGCAGCGCCTTGTCCTTGCTCTCGATGGCCTGAATCATGTGCTTCATGATGATATATCCTAGGTTAAATCTGCTGTTCTGGGATATCATGTAGACCGCGAAGGTGCTCATGAAGTTGATGGTCGTCGAGTGGCCGCCACTGCCTATTTTCGCACTCCAGAGGGTCATGTTGAGCAGTTTGTGCAGGAGAAAAAGTCGATAGGGAGCTGGTTCAGGGCTTCTCCGTCAGAAAATCGGGGTTTGGTGCGGGTATTCAGAGTGTACGAAGGACATCACTGAGGTCAAACTCATCAGCATGGCACCAGTCGCTCATGTCGTAATGACATAAGACCTCATCAGCAACCCCAAGCATGGCATTCATAGTCTTAGTGGTCCATTCGATCTTGCGGCCGAGAATATAGGAGCGGATGTTGATATGCCCTTAGAACTCTTCGTAGTCGAAGTTTGCATAGAAGAGATTGACGACCTCGGGATAGTAGGGCGTGTTGATGCTGAGAAACTGCTCCCATCCAAAATTTTTCAACCAAGTGATAACCGTTCCTTCAGGCAAGTTGTCGAAAGCAACTCCCCGCCCTCTGGCAATATCCCGGTTGTTGAAACTCTTGTAGATGGTTCGATTGCGTTCCTCCAAAAAGAGGGCTTCAAAAGGGATTTTGTTGGGTTTTGACAGATCAATAGGCGGGATGTCAGAGTGTTGGAGTCGAATGTGGAGAAGGAGGGGCTCTTTCAAGTGGTGATGGGGGTTTTTCGGGAGTTGGGGATCGTGGAGGCGATTTCTGAGTTTTCGCGAGAACTTCTTCAGGGATCTCGGAATTTGAGGCAGGTTTTTCTGGTTCGAGTGACTCTGCGGGGGTACCGGTAGGGGGTGAGGCCTGGATCTCTTTGTCTTTTTCTTCTTCATCTTGACAGGTTTGGCCGGAGAGGAAATCTTTTCAGTGGATTTCACATTAAAACGGGTTTTGCGAGCAGAAGGTGATGGGGTTGAGGCTTGTTCCGATGATTTAGGAGGAGATTCAAGTGGGGACTCATCAGACGTGGGTTCCTTGCGTTTTCGGCTTGAGGATTCTTTGGTGGCTGCCTTGGTTGTGGATGTTTCAGCCATTTTCTGAAGTTAGGGTTTGATAGGAAGTTTGGAGAAGATGAATGAGTTGATGAAGATGAGGAACGGTTCTGTATTTTTAAAGAATAGGGTCGGTTTATTTTAGGAAGAGATAAGGATGAATTTTGAAATTTGAAATTTGAAATTTCAAAGTTGGAAAGTGGAAAACTGTCAGAAATATCGAGCTGATTTGATAGGATCTCATAATTAAGGAAGGGTTTTGACTGGGCTGAGTAGGAATATTTTTTAAATAAATGAGTTCCCTAAAATAACTGAACGGCTGGAAAGATATCTACGAGTTCCTTCCTAAAAAAACCTGATCACATTCAAAGACAGATCCAGAAGATCGGATATTCCTAAAATAATCTAGATAGCTGAAGGAATGTCTCGGAATGGGATAACTACAAATTTTTCCTAAAATACGAAGACTACACTTAAGGAAAAATTCCATAAGATCCACGGATATATTTCAAGGGCTGAATGGATGTCTTAAGATAGGGTAACTACGAATTTCTACCTAAAATAAGATAACCTAAAGTAAATGATAGAATTAGGTAGATTTACTAACCTTATTTAGATCGATAATTCCCAACCGATCACGGATGTCGCAGAATCTTGCCTCAATTAGGGGTTTCGTAAAGATATCAACAAGCTGATCATTTGTTCCTACGAATTCCACACTGATATTCCCTTTCTGAACATGGTCTCGTATAAAATGATGTTTAACCTCAATATGCTTAGTACGAGAATGATGCACGGGATTCTTAGTAATACTAATGGCACTAGTGCTATCACACAGAATACGAATTTTGTCATCGAAATCACTAAGGGTTTGATTCATCCATAGAACTTGTTGACAACAATTTCCTAAGGCCATATATTCAGCTTCGGTTGTGGAGAGGGCGACATCATTTTGCTTTCTACTAGACCAAGTTACCAGGGAATTCCAAGTAATTGGCATTCCACTAGTACTTTTCCTATCTTCCCTACAGCCAGCATAGTCGGCATCGGAATATCCCATTAATGGGAATTCATCCGTATATGAATACCACAGACCAAAATTCACAGTACCTTTGATATATCTAAGTATACGCTTGACTGCTGTCAAGTGAGATTCCCTAGGGTCAGACTGATATCTCGAACACATACCAACAGCAAACATAATATCAGGGCGACTAGCAGTTAAGTAAAGAAGGCTTCCGATCATACCTCGATATTCTGTTTGATCAACTGGTGTACCTGATTCATCGCAGTCTATTTTGGTGGTCTGATGCATAGGGGTGGAAATTGCTTTGGAATCGCTCATCCCGAATTTTGTCAGTAATTCCTTGCTGTACTTGTCTGGGATACAAAGGTTCCATTGTCAAGTTGCTTTATTTGCAACCCGAGGAATTAGTTCAGCTCACCCATTAGTACTTAGATATTAAAGCATGAATATATTCCACACAAAGACTCAATTTCGTTCTCATGCATAAATAAATCCAGATTAACTTTCCAATTATAGCACACGAGATAGCATCAAAGAAAATCAACACGTTTTCCATATGTAGCTCATAGTATTAGATCAATATATTTACCATGTTTAGCATACAAATCGGATCAGAGCATACTTCATTCGATTTATCAATCATGGCAGAACTTTCCTTATTTCAGAGATCACATCCGTTTATAGCACATACCATATAATAGCACCTTATCCACAAAGTCAATCAAATCAAATCTTTCCTAAGTATAATATTCCAATCAGCATAAGGAAAGATATTAATTCAATATTGCACATTAAATTCAGTGGAAATCATGCAAAGAATAGTATATGTGATTTTCGTCAGGAATAACAGATTTTGAACAGATATATCACTTTCCATATATAAACAACATATTTTCCTTTTATAACTCAGTAGGATATCTCCTGCGTTATTTCCTTATATAGCACAGAACGATATATCCTATCACATGGCTGTCTATAACATGCGACCACCTAGTCTTAACAACTAATCACCAAATCATATGCGGATCAAATATTCAACACTTTAATAAATCTATAGCTCACAATTTATGCATGTGTGAATATTTTCATAGTCTTAGACATTATATTGATCATAGACCGAATTGCTTAATTTATAGACCTAACGTTATTACAAACATTGTCCATCAAAACTCTCTAACGCACATGGACCAAAAAGGTCAACAATGTTGTTATGGCAAAATGATAAATTTGCAATTGATTTTATTAACCCTAGTTGTATCTAAAGTCATCTACCAAATATATTAGACATCATTTTATAAACCGCCAACCAAACACCCCAAAAAACTCATACTCTCTATTATATAAACCCAACTAATGTTAATACCGTCTAAACCAATCCTGCCTATCAAACGGACCCTTAGGGTCCATTTGGTAGCGAGGATGGGTTTTGACGGTATTAGCTTTAGTTGGGTTTAAATAATGAGGTGTTTGGTTGATGCGATTAAGTAGTGATGTCGGATATGTTTGGTAGATGGGTTTCGACGGTATTAGGTTTAATTAAGTTACAAATTTACCCTTGTTTTAAATTATTTTTCTTATCAATCTTACTCGAGGGTTTTTTTTCTTTCCACTGTCTGCACATCACACAGCATATCAACAAAAGCTTTGAACATCCAATATAAAAAATCAATACATGCTTCGATCATCAAATAAAAAAAGCTTGATTTTGAATAGCAATCTATAACCCATATTAGAATAATCAATTCATGCGACAAAGATCAAATCAATGTTTCACAAAGGTGGCTAATATATCTGATGGTCCATTGCCTGAACGAGCCGTCTCTGTCTTTCGTGCTTGGCTCTTCGAACACTTCCTTCACCCGTAAAATCACTGTTATTCACAAAATTTCACTGTCATTCATCAATTCATCAGTTCCCAATTCCTATGGTGGAGGAGATTTACATGGAAGAAATGGAGGACCAAGAAAAGAACGGATCTGAAGAAAACAATAACAAACGCAGAAAAGCGAACAGAATGAAGACTATGCTTCGAAATCAACCGTCCCACCAAGAAAAAGCTATGGTGAGGCTTTACAGAGACTCACAGCAACCAGCAGAAACAGAAATACCAAGGAAAAAAGATGCGAAAAGTGGTAGTAATTACAAAATACAAAGCGAAAACATTGAAAATTGCATATTTTTTAAATTCAAGATCTCTACGTGTAATTCATCAACATTAATTATAAAGCATTTAATTTTTTCATTGGACTGGTCACCACTTATTATTCCTGATTTTCAAATATTGTTAATTAACTAAATTTTTTATCATTTGGATTAGTTTAAAATTTAATTTAAATTACTAATATATTCAAGTTACTAACGTTAATAAATAATTTAGTTTTAAACAACATTCAAGATAATATAGAACTGGTTTATTGCTCGTGCGATGCACGTGTGTTAAAAATGTATTCGAAATCCACGCCATTATGTCGAACCTAAACAATATGCAAGAAGAAACATGGTTCACAGATGTATTGTTCGAGTATTCCGGCAGAAAAATATGCATCTGTCATAGATCACAAAAAACCTTCTTAGCAAATGTTAAAATCTTATTAATAAAATCTCTGTCTACTACTCAATTACAAAAAAAAAAATCATCGTAAACTCAGAATAAGTGAATTCCAACAGACACATCGCCGCAAAACAACGGTTGCATTGCAACAGCGTCTTCCACATCCCGACGCCTCCACAAGCAGATGTCACAGTAATTTCTGGAATTCGAGCGATATTAATGTGATGGCAGTTTAGACATGCCTTTTTTATCATACGATTAAAATTTATTAGTAGTTGATTGTCAATGTTGAGGGATATTCTTGAGAAATACGAGCCTAAAACCTCACTGGAGCATCGCCGTAGTTGGCCGGAAAGAGCTCAGCTGGAGCAGACCGAAAAGAAGCTGAACATCATTAAGTCGCCAGAGTTAACGAGGGACGTTCGATCTTGATGGCGCAAAGAGGATTGAGGGCTGAGATGTAAAGATTGATCACACGGATGATAAATATCGAGCGTCAGATCGAATGGAGATAAAAGGCTGAGGATGATCGAAAGTCACATGTTAAGTGTGACTTCAGCTTATAAATATCAGATATTATGGTCCACGTAGGCATCTTCTCGAGCACGTAACTTCTTGAAGAGTGAGTATCACCACGAGGTGTAAACGCGAGAGTTGTAGTAGTGAACTGTAACTTCGTATTGGTGATTAATACAATGAGTACTCAGTTGATCCGTGGATTTAGGCTGAAGTTCAGCCGAACCACGTTAAATCCTGTTTTCTGTTTTGTGTGTGTTTATATTGTTGTTTTCAATCTGATTGAGTTCGATGTTGATCGATCGATCCACGAGGTTTACATACACGTACAACACGTCCAAAATCGAGTCCAAAGGCGGTCCACGATCAACAGATACTGTAATACCCGTAAAATTTAAATACGGAATTTTGATGTAAATTAACTATGTAATTGGTTAAGTAGGAAGTTTGACGACGGAGATTAAGAGAATATTGTCAAAATAATTTCGAAATTTAAAAAAGAATAATAATAATAATAATAATAATAGAAACTTCAAGAATTGAATAGGAAGTCTTCATGGTATAATATAGAATCAACACAGTTTTCGTGGATGGACTACAAACTTTTCGTGATATGTAATTATGGAGCATGAGACTTAAAGTTTTCGTTTAGGTATATTGACACTAAGGCCATCTCCAATGGAGACGCAAATCGCATAATGGGGGAGAAAATAAGTCCAATCGTACTGCAAACTGAAACAAAAAATAGGTATTTAACATTTTCTCCCACCTAAAAAACCCAAATATGGGTTTGTACTGTTCATCTACCTAAATGTTTCTAACTCCTTTGAAAAGACCCTATTTCAATAAATAATTTGTTTTTAACCCAAAATGCTTTAATTAGTCTATTATATTCTATTTATTTTTATTCCTTTAAAATTGCATGATACGTAAATAATGTTTAATATCGTAAACCTAATACTTAAAATTATTTATTAATACTGAAATAGTATTTTAATTTTTCTTTTTTGTTTTAATTTGTGAAGCTGTAAAATATGTGGGTGGTTAGTGTAAAGTTTGTGTGAAAGAGGATATTTTGAGAATATTCTTTTGAGTTTGAGAAGTTGATGGTTGGAGAAGAATTACAATTTGATGTGACAAATACTGCATTTTCAGTTTGAAATGGGTTTATCGGTTGGAGATGGTCTAAGAAGTTTTCATGAAGGTCAAGCCAACCTAGAAAGTTTTCGTGATATGCCTTACCCGTGAAAATAAATTTTTCGTGCAAGGCCCTCATAGAATTGATACAATATAACCTCGCAGATATAATATTAGTTATCCATCAAATCAAAGGTTTTGAAACACGCGTGGAGGCCTTAAAGTTATTTTAAGAAGTGACTAATAAAAGTTAACTTAACCTAGAGGAAATCGACATCATCATTTAATAAACATCAATATTACATAGATGTGATGTATTCATGAGTCACACTCTAAAGAAAAGAAAGGAGATTTCGACAACATAAATCCTTGGTAAGACAAGTTCAAACGTGAACTAAGGTGAGTTATGTAGTTTCGTGATTTATATGTAGAGTTCAGAACCTCAGATTTTATAGATGTGTTGAGAATATTTTGGTGTTTAGATAGAAATTTTTCGAAGATTGAATACATGTTGCAGGATTTGAGAATTTAAGGCTTAACATGGTAATTAGGGTTTTTGAAGATATGATAGTTTTTGAAAGAATAATTTCAAAGCTTTTCAGATATTACTCATAAAAATTCAATGTTAAGAAGTTTCGACTTTAGAAACATTTATAGAAAACCCTATATTTCGGTTTAATTCATAATTATTTAGGTAATGTAAGCCTTAATAATTTTCAAAGTATGTAGTATTCCTGAGAAGTAGCGGATTTAAGACGTACCGTTTTCCGGAATTAGCATGATTGTTTAAGATGATTATGATGGCAGCTTAATTTTAGTGCTTAAGGGTTTTAGGTGTAAGAACAGTGTTAGATTTTAGGAAGTTATCGGCATTCAGGGTTTGTGAGTAGTTTTCGACCTTGTTAATAAAGAGTTTTCGTCATATGTGAAGATCAAAGGGTTTTCTTCAAAGTTACTAATTTTCTGCGTTTCACATGGAGTTCGCATTTCTAGGAAAAAAAAGAGGTTTTTGGTGTTTGGTTAGGAAAAATTTTCGGTATGAGCTTACATAGACTTTTCGGCATTTATCTAAGGTTTTCGTTATCTGATGGGGTTTTCGCAGATCATAAACGTTTTCGGCAATGTTAGGTTTTCGGCACTTCAACTTTTCGATATTGATCGACTTTTCCGCTACCATATTATTAAAGTTTTCGGCACCGCCTCATGCACACGAGAAACGTTTCGGCACATTCGGAAAAGAAAGTTTTCGAGAAGCCCTAAAACTTTTTGGTCTCATGGGACTTTTCGACGTTAGGGTTTCAACACTTAATAAAGTTTTCGGCATACGCATAAGTTTTCGGAATTTCTTGATTTTTTGATATTTTAGGGTTTTTGGAATTTCTAGGGTTTTCACTATTTGAGGGATTTTGATAATTTTAGGGTTTTTGAGTTTTATGTAATTTAGCAAATATAATGATATGACAATATTTACATGTTAGAGGTTCGACATCTAGAGAATTCACCATATTTATAGTGGGACTTTATCAGGAGGACAGGTAGGTGAATCATTAATCTACAATGCGTAAACACCTACCTGATTTATGTGTTTATGTGACTTTACGTGGTTTATGTGTTTTATATTTGTATCATGTTTCATTATGTTATATGTATCGCACGTGCATATTGATAAACGTATTTTAATACGTTTATTGTTATATTTATTGGGTTATAATAGAGTATTTTTGTCATTCCCTGTATTTCTTGGCTCTATTTACACCTATTTAAATATTGTAGGACCTTCGAATAGTTATCGAGCAAAAAGGAACGAAAATGAGGCGAAAAACGACGCAAAATGGCCAAGTATGAAGCTGCCAGGAACAAGTCACGGCCGTGAACGCCATTGCAAGAGGCCGTGAACGATGGCAGTGTGCTTAAGAAGCATAAATCTCACAATTCACGACCATGACATCCCATGAGATAAGCCGTGAATCGCGACAGAATCAACACAATTCAGCACTGGGCTAATTCACGGCCGTGAGCTCTCTTGCACGAGACCGTGAACCGAGGCAGAAAAGGAAATTTACAACGTCATGGCCGTGAGCTCCCTTGCGAGAAGCCGTGAACTGAGGCAGAAAGCTCAACGAAGGAAATTTTATGATGTCACGGCCGTGAATGTTGAAGCCAGAGGCCGTGACTTACGACAGAAGGTCAATATTTAGGGTTTAAGCCGCCGTCACGGCCGTGACTCCTAATGCACGAGGCCGTGAAGGGTTTAAGATAGGCAAAAAGTCAGCTTAAATGCATAGTTCACGGCCGTGAAGGCCCATTAAGTGGCCGTGAACGTGCCAAATTTCAGGGTTTTGGCCCAAATTCGATGCATAAAAGTGGAGTTCTTCTCAGAACTCAAAGATAACTCCCTAGGGACGAAAACTTAGAGAAAAGGAGAGGAGGAAGAACACTAGAAGCAGCCCCGTGATTCGGAGAAGCTCAAGGGACGATCCAACAACGCAGTCACGCTTAGTCGATCGAGGAACAAGAGCTCCACCTCAGAAACGCCATATTCACTTCTTAGGGAAGTTCTATGAGTTCTCTATCCTCGTTTCCTTTGAATCTCCTGTTTGTTTTGCCTAATATGAGTAGTTAATCCTCTTGTGTGTTTGGGACTAGATGAACGTTGGGTTATGTCGTAGTTAAGCCGTAGGATAATTGTGAAGACTATTTATCGTTATAATTACTTCTTTACATCAATATGTCTATGTGTTGATGTGAATGTATGGTACCTCGTTTAGGGCGACAGCTAAATAACGATTAGGCCGCTCGTAGACGTTAAGATTCGAGTATAGGGTGAAAGCAAATACTAGATCCTCGCCGTTTGGTAATTAATGATCTTAAATTCCCACGAACGTTTAGGGAGACAGCAAATCCATGAGTGGGTAGAAAGTTACCGCGATTTAGTCGATTTTCACGTAGGAACGATATTCCGTAGCCTTAGCCGACAACACCCTTCGGGATTCGAACCCCGAACACATATTTGTCATCTTAAGTCACTCTTATTATTTCTAGTTGTGCTTCCTTAGTCTTCCAATCCTTTAAGTTGCTTTGTTAAATTAGTTCGTGGCATAAGTCAATCCCGTTACACAGGCTAAATATCGAGTCGATAGGTCAATACTAGTAATCAATTTATTCCTCGTGTTCGATACTCGGATATTCACTATAGCTATGTTACAAACGATAGGTACACTGCCTATCGTGCGTGGTTCTAGTTATAAAATATTCGTTTTAATTATTACTTGACGTACTTGCACGAACCTATAATATATTAACGTACACGCACGCGATCAAGTTTTTGGCGTCGTTGCCGGGGAATAGACTTATATTTTCTTAGTTTTTCATTAATTGCATTATTTGTGTTAATTGTGTTATTTGTCTGCTACATCATTATTAGTCTCGTTACCTTTTCGACGTATTTATTTAGTTCTTCGCTAATTTCAGTTCCGTTTATTGAAGGTACTATTCAACGGTGAATGACCCGAAGCCACCCATCGGGTCCAATTGTTGAAGGAGATCCAGATTTCGAGCGAAAGTTACAAAGGCACATCAGATACAATTCTGAAGGCACGGCTAGTAATTATCAGGAAGCGCTGGTTAGCTACTCAGAGGACAACTCCCAGGAGTCGGCAGATAATTCTCGATCAGAGATGTCCAAAGACAATCGAGAGACAGAAGTCGAGATGGCAGACCGCAGAGTGCCCGTCCACCAAGACCAAGAAGAGGAACAATCTCTATAAGATCTAGAGCGCCTCTTTAGGCGGTACTGAATCGGCGATCTTCCACCGATCGAAAAACAATAATTTCGAGTTGAAGCATGCTTGGCTTCAAATGATCTTTCAGACGGCTCAATTTGAGGGAAACCCTGATGATGATCCATACTCCCACCTAAAGGCTTTTCTGACAGTAACAGACACCATTAAGATTAATGGGGTCCCGAGCGATGCTATCAAGCTGATGTTGTTTCCATTCTCACTCAAATACAGGGCGAAGGATTGGTTGGAGATGCTACGGCCCAGATCAATCACTACGTTGGAAGAACTGTGAGCAGCATTCATCGGCCATTACTTTCCATTGGCAAAGGTGTTAAGATTGAAGATGGAGATCTCCCTTTTTCACCAGAAGGATTCAGAGAATCTTTACGAGGTGTGGGAGAGGTACAAGTCACTGTTGAAGAAATGCCCACAACACGGGATGTCGAAGGCCGCCATGATCAATCGATTTCATGAGGGCCTCAATGATCAAACCATTCATATGCTAGACGGAGCTACGGGAGGAGGGCTCGTGAAGCTCAATCCACAGACACCTGGAATCTAATCGAAGACTACTCAAGGAACAACTTCATGAGAGGCAAAACGAGGATAAAGACTCCAGGAGTGTTTGGGGTGAGCGAGGAGACCGCTACAAATGCCAAGTTCGAAGCGCTGCAACACTAGATTGCAACCACAAATTCCCAGCTCCAGACGGTGATCAACACACTACTTCCAAAGGCCGGGCAAACACAGCCCGTACATGCCGTGATGACAACCCCACCACCTCAGAAGCCATACACACCATAGTGCGAGATTTGTGGCGCAGCTCATGAGACCTCAGAGTGCCAATTAGGGCAGTCATTAGAGCAAGTGGACTATATGGGGAATTACCAAGGCCAGCGAAATTTTCAACCTCGAGCGCATCCAAATCTGGCGTATGGGAACCAAAACCACCATAGCCAAGGGCCACCAGGATTTCAACCTAGGCCATCTGGTTTCCAAGGAGGAACATCACGTTCGTATCAGAACGTGTCTGCAGGGTCGGGTTCCGATGATATGAGGGAGATGAAGGATATGATGAAGACGCTCCTCACAAATTTCAGCAACACCACTCAAGCCCACGAGAGTCAATGACTAAGATGGAGGAGTACATGGAAGTACGTGCCCAGAACACCGATGTCTCTATCAAGAAATTGGAGCAACAAGTGGGCCAGATGGCGAAGCAGTTGGCTGAGCGAACTCAGGGATCACTTCCAAGTTACACCGAGCCAAACCCTAAGGAATATTGCAAAGCAGTTACCTGAGGAACAGAAGACAGTTGCAAGAGGTACCTCCCAAAAAGAAGTCAACTGAGAAAGCCAGTTTTGAGGGCAATGACGAGCCAAAAGTGGAGGTAAGCAGAGACGACAATGTTGAGAAAGCCGAAGCTGAGAAGGAGAAGGCCGAAGCTGAGAAGAAGAAGGTCGAGCCTGAAAAAGGAAAGGCAAATTAGATCGAGCGACCACCGGTGAAGCCATACCAGCCAAAAATCCCCTACCCAGCTCGGCTGAAGAAAGACATAGACGAGGCGCAGTTCGGTAAATTTATGAATATATGCAAAGAATTACATATTAACGTACCGTTTGTTGAGGCTATTACGCAGATGCCCAGCTTCGTCAAGTTCTTGAAGGACCTATTGACGAACAGGAGGAAGCTCGAACATGTTTCCACGGTATGTCTACCTGGGGAATGTTCGGTGATACTTCAGAACAAGATGCCGAAGAAGCTCAAAGACCCATGGAGTTTTACGATTCCCTGCCTTATAGGAGATTTAGTTGTTGAACGTGCTTTAGCTGATCTAGGAGCTAGCATAATTTTAATGCAGTATTCCATGTTTAAGCGCTTAGGACTAGGTGAACCATGACCCACTAGGATGAGCCTTCAATTAGCTGATCGATCGTTAAAATACCCTAGAGGAGTTATTGAGGATGTCCTAGTTAAGGTAGGTAAATTCGTGATTTCCGCCGATTTTGTTATCTTAGATATGGAGGAGGATGATAATGTCCCATTGATCCTAGGTAGACCATTCTTAGCTACAGGCGAGACTATGATAGATGTTAGGAATGGGACGTTGACTCTCACGGTAGATGGCGAGAAAGTTACGTTCAATATGGCTGAATCGGTGAAGAAAAGTAATGAGCATGATGATAAGTGTTATTACTTAGATGCCTTTGAGCATGATTTTCTCTTCTCTGTGCAAGGTCTATCACAGGTTTTGAGCGAGGAGGACACCAGAATGATTATGGAGATCGATGAGTGTGGGGAGGAAGTAGACGAGCCTATTATAGCCATCGACGAGAGCAGCGAAGAGGACAAGGAAAAGAGCTCGATCGAGGAGCCACCGGTCCTAGAGTTTAAGCCGCTGCCCGACCACCTCAAGTATGCGTTTCTTGGCAGCAACGGAGGGCTACCTGTCATCATCTCATCGAGCCTCGACGATGGACAGAAAAGTCAGCTCTTGGACATGTTGAATGCCCATAAGAAGGCGATAGCGTGGAAGATTTCCGACATCAGGGGAATCAGTCCGAGCTACTGTACGCACAAGATTCTGATGGAGGACGAGTTCAAGCCAGTCGCTCAACGTCAAAGGCGACTCAACCCCAATATGAAGGACGTCGTTAAGAAGAAGGTGATTAAATTGCTAGACGCAGGGATGATTTACCCCATTTCAGATAGTGCGTGGGTAAGTCCGGTCCAAGTGGTCCCGAAGAAGGGAGGAATGACGGTCGTCACCCACGACAAGAACGAGTTAATTCCAACAAGGACAGTAACTGGGTGGCGAGTGTGCATCGACTACAGAAAATTGAACGACGCCACGAGAAAGGACCATTTTCCCTTACCATTCATCGACCAAATGATAGAAAAATTATCTGGTCACTCATTTTATTGTTTTCTTGATGGTTTATCAGGATACCTGCAGATCCCTATTGCGCCTGAGGACTAGAAGAAGACCACATTCACCTACCTCTTCGGTACATTTGCGTATAGAAGGATGCCATTTGGTCTGTGCAATGCTCCAGCCACCTTCCAGCGATGTATGATGGCTATATTCGACGAGTTGGTAGGTGAGGTAATGGATGTGTTTATGGATGATTTTTCTGTGTTTGGGTCGTCATTCGATGTTTGTCTTGCTAATCTAAAGCTCGTACTCGCACGTTGCGAGGATACGAACCAGACACTTAATTGCTAAAAGTGCCACTTTATGGTTCGAGAGGGTATAGTTCTGGGCCATAAGATTTCCTATAAAGGAATCGTAGTGGGCCGAGCTAAATTAGAGACAATTGAAAAATTACATGTCCCCTCGAATGTGAGATCAATTAGGAGTTTTCTAGGACATGCTGGGTTCTATCGTAAGTTCATTAAGGATTTTTCTAAGATTGCTCGACCCATGTCTAGATTACTTGAGAAACATGCTCCGTTTGAGTTTAATGATGAATGCTTGCATGCTTTTAACTTGCTTAAGGAGCGATTGATAGCAGCACCTATTATGGTCGCCCCCGACTGAGGGTTGCCCTTTGAACTAATGTGCGATGCGAGTGATTACGCTGTGGGAGCTGTGCTAGGGCAGCCCAATGACAACCATTTCAGACCGATTTAAAACGCCAGTAAGACGTTAGACGCAGCCCAAGCCAACTACACGACCACGGAAAAAGGAGCTTTTAGGTGTCGTGTTCGCTTTCGATAAATTCAGGTCATACCTTATTTTACCAAAAGTTATTGTTTTCACTGACCACTCTGCCCTTAAGTATCTCCTAGTGAAGCCGGACGCCAAGCCTCGACTAATCAGATGGATCCTGCTCCTTCAAGAGTTTGACATAGAGATCCGAGACAAGAAAGGCGCAGAAAATCTGGCGGCTGAATCACCT
Source organism: Craterostigma plantagineum (assembly GCA_027422505.1). Classification (NCBI taxonomy): domain Eukaryota; kingdom Viridiplantae; phylum Streptophyta; class Magnoliopsida; order Lamiales; family Linderniaceae; genus Craterostigma; species Craterostigma plantagineum. Next base: position 572,147 of record JAPQWV010000236.1, on the reverse strand, counting down.
CTCTCGACTAGAGGAGTCCGAAATCCATAACAAGGACGACAAAGCAATTCAGGACGCATTCCCAAACGAGCACATGTACTCAATACAAGTGGTAAGTGATACTCCTTGTTTTGCAGATTTTGCTAATTATCTTGTTGCTAGGATTCTACCAAAGGGGTACACAAGTCAGCAAAAGAAAAAATTCTTCTGACTTGAAGTACTACTTTTGGGAAGATCCGTATCTTTTCAGGCGATGTGCAGACCAGGTGATACGACGATGTATCGCTTCTCCTGAGACGACGAAGATTCTCGGGCATTGCCATAGCGGACCAACTGGAGGGCACTACGCAGCCAATCGAACAGCTCAGAAGGTACTAGAAAGCGGTTTTTATTGGCCTATGATTTTTAGAGACGCCCAACCGTACGTTGACATTTGTGATCAATGTCAGCGCGCAGGTAATATCTCTAAACGCGATGAAATGCCTCAAAACTTTATTTTAGTTTGTGAGATTTTTGATGTTTGGGGTATAGACTTCATGGGTCCGTTTCCTAGCTCGTATATAATAAGTACATTCTGGTTGCTGTAGACTATGTGTCTAAGTGGGGCGAGGTGCAAGCTTTGCCCACAAATGATGCGAAAGTTGTCGTTAGATTTTTGCAAACGTTATTTTCACGATTTGGGGCACCTAGATGCATCATTAGTGACAGAGGCACTCATTTTTGTAACACCCAATTTTCACGAACATTAGAACGTTATAGTGTTAGACACAGCTTATCCACCCCGTATCACCCTCAGGCTAGCGGTCAGGTAGAAGTAGCGAACCGCGAGTTAAAATGTATCCTCGAGACAACTATAGATGGGAACCGCAAGGAGTGGGCGAATAAGTTTAATGATGCACTATGGGCGTATATGACTGCGTATAACACACCAATTGGCACTACACCATATAGATTGGTATACGGGAAGGCATGTCACCTCCCCGTAGAAATCGAACATAAAGCCTATTGGGCAATTAAGTCATTGGACATGGATTTGGGGAAAGACGGCGGAAAGCGGCAACTCCAAATTAATGAGCTAGACGAGTGGCGTTTATCAGCTTATGATAACGCTAGAATGTTTAAGGAGCGTTCAAAAGCCCACCATGACAGCAAAATTAGGCACATACGAGAATTTCAAGAAGGGGACCACGTTCTCCTCTTTAATTCTCAACTTAGGCTTTTTCCTGGCAAGCTTAGATCACGTTGGTCGGAACCGTTCACTGTTACTCGTGTTTTTCCATACGGTACTGTCGAGATTTCAGGTATGGTACATGGTACTTTCAAGGTAAACAGACATCGGTTGAAGCATTACCATGGAGGCGAGGAAGAATTGAGTGACAAGGAGGTATTATACCTCGACTTTCAGCCAGCATAAGAGCATAAGAGGTACGTCAGGCTGAGACGTTAAAAGAAGCGCTTCTTGGGAGGCAGCCCATGTATTTTCGTTTATGTTGTAGGCATTACAGTATATTTCGAAAATAAATAAATAAATAAATAATTATATAATAAAATTATATATATATATATATAAACATATATATAATAATAAATTATGACGAATCCTTGCATATTCTTCACTCTCATTCTCACGGCCTTGCTGATGTCCCCAATTCATAGTAGCTACCTAACCCAGAAATTCGAAAATAAGATTGCTGAAGACGTGGGATTTATGGTAGATGATGTTATTGTGTTGTTCTACCAATGTCTATTTATAGGTATGAATGGCACAAAAATATCATTATCATATCCGGCAAATCCATTAAATGATACAGACGAATTTTTGACTTGGGGATTTGACGCCGCGTGAGAAAGTGATATTTCCTTTGTCGATTATCAGATTTTTCATCGCGCAAATCGTTCTCGAAAAAATCGTCTATTGCGTGATTAATTATAGTTAAAATATATTATTTAATAAATATATATATATATTTATATAAAATAATAATAATAATAATAATAAAAATAAAAAATTCTGTCACGGCTCATGACTCGTAAGTCACGGCCGCGACTTGGCGCGACATAACGCACTGCCAGAGTTCACGGCCTGTGGCCTTATCAACCACGGCTGTGAACGTAACAACAAAATCCACCGCCGCAAATCACGGCTTGTGGCTTTGCATTAACGGCCGTGACTCTCACGGTTTACTAAAAAAATAATAATAATAATAATAATAAATAATAATAATAATAATAAACTAAAATAATATATAAAAAAAATAAAAATAAAAAATAAAAAATAAATAAATATATATCGACACGGCTCATGACCAAGAAGTTACGGTCGTGACACTGAATGACCGAGCTTACTGTCCGCCTTCACGGCCTACGACAATATCTGTTACGGCCGTGAGCTTAGCGGGATTAGCTTATTGTCGCATGTCACGGCCTTTGGTTCTTTGATTCACGGCCGTGACTCTTGCGAATTTCTTAAAAAATACTCTCTTTTGCTCTTTTCTTCGTCGCCATCTCTCTCCCTCTCCCTCTCTCACGACCTCAAATCACTCAAAACCATTCGCCGCCGAGCCCGCGCCACCGCCACCGTCAACATTATCCGGCCACCCTACGAACGAACACATACCCAACTTTTAATTTCGATAAAATCAAAAGGTATGCATTTTCTTTTTCCCAACTTTCGAATTAGGGGCGATATCCAAGACTAGGTCGAATATAGTGTTTTTTTGCTCTTTCGTGATTAGATTTATGCTATGTACACGGTGGGTTTGCTTAATTTGTTAATTTCGTCCATCAATTTTCCATTTGGGATCATAAACCCTAATTGCATATTTTGGGGTCTTCGAACAATCGTGCGAAATTGGTTGCGTCTCCTGGATAATTTACCGTTGTTTCATCGTTTAAAGTCGAAAGAATGTGCTCGGATAATTGATTATTGCAATTAGAAGGAGTAGCTCGTCTATTAAAATTCCGCTTTGAATTTGTATATGTTCTTGTTTTAGAATTATCATTTTTGTCGCTACGTTGGTCGAGTCGAGCTGTGTTGATTATCTTTTCTCGCCAACTAACATTTGGACTTCTAGGTACTATGGGTAAAAGCCGCTCAGCTGCATCAACGAGTCGTCCACGTCGACGCCAAGGCGCGATGTCACTGCTAGAGTCTATGGGGCAGTTTGACGATGAGACGTACCAGGCCCGTTACAACCGGCTAAAGGATACGCACTTCATTCCGACAGATCAGATTTATCACGACACGCTGGCGAAGTATCACATCGACCAGCAAGTGGCCGAGTACGTGTCGCTAAGTGGATGGTGGAATTCTTTCATATCGACGAGCCAGCATACAAGGAGTTGACCCTGGAGTTCCTTTCCACCTTCGCCTACCAAGAATTCGGCGTGAACAAGATGACATTTCGGGCATTTAACACGGAGCACACGATAGACATAGGCGACATCTGCCAGGCAATTGGAGCACCGGTGCCATCTTTCGGGAACCGAGGACCTTTACAAGATTTGTACTACAAATACTATCCTGAAGGCCCAGAGTTTCGACAGGCCTGCTGGGCTGAGATTACACGACCTGGCGAGCCACCATTCAGTGTCAAGACATCGAAGGCCTCGTCGCTCAGGAGTCCAGGATTGCGATACATCCACCGTCTCCTGACGATCTCGCTCACACCAAGGGGCGACTCACACGGTGCAATTGGCCTTCGCGACTTGTTTTACTTAGCCAGGATGCAGCGCGGTCAACAGGTGCACTTAGGGATGACCCTGAAACACGCCTTTGCGGCCCAAGCCGATGTTCGTAGTAACGGAAAGCTCGCAGTGGGGCCATTTGTTATGAAGGTTATCATGGGGCTTAACCTGTGGCCAGCAAACCCACCAGAGATGACGATAGTGGGTGGGCGAAATCTGGTGAACGAAGAGATTTTGCTGAAGATGAAGATGCTGATCAAAGCGCCCAATTGGTCCCGCACGAACAAGGTTTACGTCTGGCACGAGGTTTACCGTGGGCAGACGGACCTCGGCGATGCATTCCCAGAGCCACTAGAAATCGAGGGCGTGGGGCCATTCCCAGTTCACCCAGACACTGCCGGACCTTCCCATTCCTCCGGCTTTCACGAGGGCGAGTCCTCGGGTGTCGCTCCTTATGCGTCAGCTGCAGAGCTTCACACATTGCGCCAGGAAATGCTACGCTACAATGAGGAGGCCCTACGACGCGATGAGGAGACACGGCGCCGCCAGGACGAGTATGAGCGTCGAAACGAGGAAGCCCACCGACGCTACCGCGAAGAGCAACAGTGCTATGAGCAGCCCCTCAAAGCCATGGACGACGCGGTCAGGCGATCACAGGAGTCACAGGCGTTCCTTCGCCCTCGGCAGCCCTCAGCACCACCACCTTAGTTCCGATTTCATTTGGGATGTTTCTTGTGTAGAACACATTGTGTTTGGTCTAGTCATCACAACACTGTTGATGATTATGACTCGTTTTCCTATCTATTTTTTATTTCCATCATGCGTTTAATTTTCTTTTCAATGTTTTCAGGAAACGTGTCACAATTTACATCACTACAACCCAAAACATTTCACAATCAGTGAAACACCATGTTCAACTACATCAAATGCTCGAGGCAGGACCACGCCATTTTTTCAGGGGAGTCACGTTCTTTTCAACTTCTTTTACCTTCCTTTTATTAATTTTACACGTTGAGGACAACGTGCATCTCAAGTGTGGGGAGGGGGAATTTTGTTGAAAATTACGTGAAATTTATTTTTTTTATAACGTGCTGTGATTATTAAATCTATAGAAGTCTGGCATGATTTTTTGCGTTCATCTCGAAGTTGGATGGCATACTAGGGAGTCTAGTGAGCGATAAAGACATGCATCATTGATTTAATCTTTTCAGCATGAATAGATATAGTGTTACTTTGAGAGATTCGCATACATAACCCATGTTCCGTTGTGAGAGTTTGAGCTGACGAGCTTTTGCTCATTTTCTTTGTTGTGTGAGTAGTGCATAATTTATGTCTCTCTAGAACTTGCTCGTTTGATACGCATTAAAACTGCTTGAAGTATGTTTTGCATGAATATGACGAAGGCATTAGGAAACAAATCCACGGCCAAAGTTCCCGACCACGACTGATCACCGTAGTTAGCCACTTTGTGCCTAAGCCTTTTTATTTCTTAAACCTCATATTTTCATAAGCCGCTAACCTGAATAAGCCTCCAGAGATCATTTGAACCCGAGTTAAGTAGAAGTGAAGGCCGAATGTCAAAGTCGAAAAGCGAGTCGGATGACCCCGACACCTCCGAGACAACTCCGAAAGCAGTGTAGAACTCCTCATCAATAAAAAAAGAAAGAAAGAAAAAAAAGAAGAGTGAAAAAAATGGGGCGTAGGAAGGAGGAGAAGTGAAACACGAGGAGAATAAACTGCTGTGAAAAGAAAGAAAGAACCTTTCCTTCGATAATCTTCCAGTCTCGTGAATTCCACATCATCTCTCATTTTGAGACGTGGGAGAAGAAAGGCTTAGTGGAACGCGGCAGAAATAACAAGAAATGAAGACGGCGTAACCAGAAAGGCTAATTCTTGGCGCGCTTTAGACAATGACATGAAGGCCGATATGAATGCTACTCATATGTGATTCCACTACCACCTCATTACTATCTGCACCCATTTAACCCGAAAAAGACCTTCTGATTCATACTAACTGCTTTAAGTAGTAGCGTGCGATTGACTTGCAAGCATATGGTTTAGACTAGATTATTGCATGAATTGAGTGATTCACCGATTTATTAGCCTATACACTGAGTGATTTGAGTGAATCCCTGTGAGTTGTGGATCTCGATTAGTAGTGCTAAGGAAATTCGTGTCGATAAGTGCTGATTATTGTTGTAGTGTCCATAATTGCTTGCTTGATTCCATTTTATGCTTTCCATCTGCGTTGGTGAATTGTGAATGGTCATGCCACTATCTTGTTACCTTTTATTGCTTATAATTAGCTTGAGGACAAGCAAAAGCTTAAGTGTTGGGAGGTTTGATAAACGTGTTTTAATACGTTTATTGTTATATTTATTGGGTTATAATAGAGTATTTTTGTCATTCCCTGCCTTTCTTGTCTCTATTTACACCTATTTAAATACTGTAGGACCTTCGAATAGTTGTCGAGCAAAAAGGAACGAAAACGAGGCGAAAAACGACGCAAAATGGCCAAGTATGATACTTCCAGGAACAAGTCAGGGCCGTGAACGCCATCGCAAGAGGCCGTGAACGATGGCAGTGTGCTTAAGAAGCATAAATCTCACAATTCACCGCCGTGACATCCCATGCGATAAGCCGTGAATCGCGACAGAATCAACACAATTCAGCAGTGGGCTAATTCACGGCCGTGAGCTCTCTTGCACGAGACCGTGAACCGAGGCAGAAAAGGAAATTTACAACGTCACGGCCGTGAGCTCCCTTGCGAGAAGCCGTGAACTGAGGCAGAAAGCTCAACGAAGGAAATTTTATGATGTCACGGCCGTGAATGTTGAAGCCAGAGGCCGTGACTCACGACAGAAGGTCAATATATAGGGTTTAAGCCGCCGTCACGGCCGTGATTCCTAATGCACGAGGCCGTGAAGGGTTTAAGATAGGCGAAAAGTCAGCTTAAATGCATAGTTCACGGCCGTGAAGGCCCGTTAAGTGGCCGTGAACGTGCCAAATTTCAGGATTTTGGCCCAAATTCGATGCATAAAAGAGGGGTTCTCAGAACTCAAAGATAACTCCATAGGGACGAAAACTTAGAGAAAAGGAGAGGAGGAAGAACACTAGAAGCAGCCTCGTGATTCTGAGAAGCTCAAGGGACGATCCAACAACGCAGTCACGCTTTGTCGATCGAGGAACGAGAGCACCACCTCAGAAACGCCATATTCACTTCTTAGGGAAGTTCTATGAGTTCTCTATCCTCGTTTCCTTTGAATCTCGTTGTTGTTTTGCCTAATATGAGTAGCTAATCCTCTTGTGTGTTTGGGAGTAGATGAACGTTGGGTTATGTCGTAGTTAAGGCGTAGGATAATCGTGAACACGTGTATTCGACTATTTATCGTTATATGATATTGCTTCTTTACATCAATATGTCTATGTATTGATGTGAATGTATGGTACCTCATTTAGGGCGACAGTTAAATATCGATTAGGCCGCTCGTAGACGTTAGGATTCGAGTATAGGGCGAAAGCAAATACTCGATCCTCGCCGTTTGGTAATTAATGATCTTAAATTCCCGCGAACGTTTAGGGCGACAGCAAATCCGTGAGTGGGTAGAAAGTTGCCGTGATTTAGTCGATTTTCACGTAGGAACGATATTCCGTAGCCTTAGCCGACAACACCCTTCGGGATTCGAACCCCGAACACATATTTGTCATCTTAACTCACTCTTATTATTTCTAGTTGTGCTTCCTTAGTCTTCCAATTCTTTAAGGTGCTTTGTTAAATTAGTTCATGGCATAAATCAATCCCGTTATTTACATAGGCTAAATATCGAGTCGATAGGTCAATACTAGTAATCAATTTATTCCTCGTGTTCGACACTCGGATATTAAGTATAGCTATATTACAAACGATAGGTACACTGCCTATCGCGCGTGGTTCTAGTTATAAAATATTCGTTTGAATTATTACTTGACGTACTTGCACGAACCTATAATATATTAACGTACACGCACGCGATCACATATCACATCAGGTCGAGAGATATTTATACCGTATTGAGATAGTGATGATTCAGAGCGGGGTTGAATGAGATGATTGTGACTTCTGACTCGTAGAGGAGTTGAGTTTAGGCTCGCAGGGCACTTGGCGGAGACAGGCGTGATCGATCTGTCTACTCGGGCGTGATCGTTCCGAGGTGCATACCGCCAGATGGGATTTTATTGCGGAAGGAGCGACCTGGTAGGAGGCCATTGGCGTGATCGTCCAGTGCACTACCATCTTAGGCTACCGTCGGATTGGGGTGTGAGCACCCAGATATCTAATGCACGCGTGGGTTGCGAGTCTAACCCATGGCCCTGTGTTGTGTGATATGAGATAGAGATGTGCGAAAAGAAAGTGTGTGCATTGATATGCGAGGAATTGGGATTGGGCTGAGAGTACACGTGCATACACGTGTTTTATTCACCTACTGGGCAAATCGCTCAGTGTTTACGTGTTGTAGGTACTGAGTCTGACGCTGATGCGCGTCAAGACTAAGGCGGTTGGTAGCGGTGCCCCACGGACTTTTATGGCAGGGCGGTACATGGATGAAGACTTGTGGAGCGGCGATAGGGTTTTTGGTTATTTTGACTTTTGGGGCTACGACCTTTGTATAGATGTGACTGTGTAAACGACATTTTATCGTAATATATTTTATTTAGGAAACAGATTTTTGTTAGACGGGTCTTACGCGACTTGCGTTGCGAAAATCCGCCACTAATCTCAATTAGAAAATGAGGGTCTTCACAGATACATATATTGATTTTCCAAGCAACTCTATATTTGCTTCATTTTGTAGGTGTATATTTTATTTCTAACAAAGCCGAGTATTAGAGATGCATTGATTTGGATTTTTGTATTACACATGCCAGTAAGAATTTGAATTTAGCCGTTGTAACCGGCGATTTGTCCGGTTAACCCGGTTAACCGAACAAACCGCCGGTTACAACGGCTAAAAAATGTTTTTTTATTTAAATTTCAGTCTCTCTCTCAATCTCTCTCACTCTCAGTCTCTCTCTCTCTCTCTCTCGCTCTCTCTCTCTCTCTGTCTCAGTCTCTCTCTCTCTCACCTCAGTCTCTCTCTCTCGCTCTCTCTCTCTCACTCTCAGTCTCTCTCTCTCTCGCTCTCTCTCTCGCCGAACCACCTCCCGCCGCCGACCACCTCCCGCAGCCGCGACGCGCCGCCGCAGCCACCGCCAGCCCCCACCACCGCCGCCGCCACCGCACCACCGCGCCACCTCAACACCACCGCCGCACCACCACCACCACCGCCTCACCACCACCGCCGCACCTCACCACCACCGCCGCACCACCGCGCCGCACCACCACCACCGCCGGCCGCCACACCACCGCGCCACCGCCACGCGCCCGCCACCACCTCCGCCCCGCGCCACCTCACCACCACCACCGCAGCCACCGCCGGCCGCCGCAGCCACGCGCCGCCGCCGCAGCAACGCGCCGCCGCCGCAGTCGCAGCCCCGCACCCCCGCACCACCGCCGCATCACCGCCGGCCGCCGCAGCCACCGCCTCGGCCCCGACCCTTGGTATCCTCTTTTGGCCCTTTTTAGTTTTTATCTAACCGTATTTTTCGTATCCGTGTGTAGATTATTTTTAGATGGATCGTGGTGGTGGCCGACGTGATTCTCGTGAATCGAGGGCCAGCAAAGGGAACCAAGTCGTTGGTTTGCAAGTTGACTACCAACAATATGACCCGAACGAGTTCTTGGATATCGCCGACGTGCTCGGCGGCGACTTAAATGAGGACGCGACCGGGGTTGAACTGTCGCCGGGAGCAAGCTCGCATGCCGCGCAACATACGGAGGCGAAGGAGGAAGCGCCGACGCAAACCGGCGCCGCCCGACGGTTACAGTCGGACATCTTCGCGGTACACTTCAAGAAGGTACCTACTAGTATAGTTAACCAATTTAAAGCTATTTGTAATTACTGTAAGGAGTATAGTTTTAGAAAGGGGGGCGGATATGGGTCAATGACTTCCCATCTCCGTTCGAAACACCCGACTAAGTTAGGGGTAGCACAAAACCAACAGCAAATGTTCGGCGGAACGGACTCGTCCGCGTCGGGACCGGCGGTCGGGAGTGGAAGCGTACTCGATCGAGCGCATGGCTCTTTGAAGGAGCTCTTTAAAGAGTATAAGCCCGATTTTTTGGCCACGACTCGTCTCGATCGGGATCGGGGCGCGGTCAATCTAGTTCTACTAGTGGTCGATCTTCACGATTAGCTGACTACTACGACATCCTCAACGTAAACAAGCGTCCAAGGTCCGCCCAAAATCCCTACATAGAAATCGATAACTTTATGTCGACGACTTTCGAGTTCGAGGACGAAGATGAGTTCAACGTCCTTAGATGGTGGTCGAGGGTGTCGCCAACGTATCCAACGTTGGCGAGGATCACTCGGAGATCCTTGCCGTCCCGGTCTCGACCGTCGCGGTGGAGCATGCTTTTAACATGGGCGGTTTGACCTTGAGCGAGAAGCGTTCGAACTTGAGTGTCGACAACCTCGAGTACCAATGTCTTCTCGACGACTAGACTCGAGCCGAGTATCGCACCCAAGATGAGCGTGCCAGCGACTCGCCCGACAACCTTTACGAGGACACCACCGGCACGAAGACGGGCGGCGACAACGGCGGCGGCGAGGATTATTAGAGGCATTCGGCGAGGTGTGGACTCCACATCAACAAACAAGCCCGAAAAAAGATAAGTATTCAAGTCTCATATTTTTTTTTTTGCATTCAAATAATTACTATGTTTATATTGCTAACTAATGAATTATTATTTTCAGGTACGAATTTATTTGAACAAGCCTAACGTAACGACGAAGCCTGAAAAAGATAAGGATCCAACTCTTATATTTTTTGCGTACAAATATTTATTATGTTTATTGGCTAACTAATGAATTGTTATTTTTCAGGTACTAATTGATTTGAACAAGCCTATTACGACGAAGCCCGAAAAAAGATAAGTAAATATTTGTATAATTGCTTCTTTCTTGTTCTTCTTCTAATTAAACTTATAATGTAAATCATGTATGTAACTTTTTTATAGGGAAGAAGATTACGAAGAAGAGGGGTTGCGGTAAGTGCAAGTGAGTTAGCAACGTGTGATCTCTGGATGCTTTGACGGATCATAATCAAGGATGATTCGTCAAGGCTCCAGAGATCATACGCTGCTTTCTCGCCTACACTTGCGGAAGCCCGACCGAAAAGTCGAAGACTGATTTAATTTACATATATGTATGTATTGTATTGTAATTGATTACTTAAAATTTTGTTATACAAGTTCTTTGTAAAATGTAAAGTGTAATTTTTTTTGTAATTGTCTTGCAAATTATATAGTAGATTTCGATACATAATTCCATTCGGCCAAATAAATATATCACTTTATTCAAATCCCAAGAACTAAAATATCGTTAAAAAAAAAAAAAAAAAAAAACATAGGCGGTTGTAACCGCCGGTTAACCGTAACTGGCGGTTTGTCAACCGGCGGTTGGTCTAACCATCGACCGGGGGCGGCTAACCGGCAACCGTCCCCGGCCGGTTAGACGACGGAACCGCCAACCGCCGGTTACGGTTAACCGGCGGTTGGGCAAGTCTAGGCATAGTTTGTTGCTTTGAGGTTCTAGGCCGTAACCAAGGAACACCAGAGATGGAAAATAAAATGCATTTAGATATCAACATCTTTGATGAAAGAAAGAAGGTAAATGAAGATTATGAGGGATAACTCGACGGAACCCTAATTTTTGAAGATAGGCGCATCGAGCAGGTTAAGAGACAACAGAATTGATGAGAGGAAGTGAAGAAAAACATCTGTCTTGGCTTATAGCGAGGCACGTGACTGGGGTATGCGTTGTTTGGTACACGCAAATGCTCCTCGGTTGCTGACACTCGAAAGATTGCCACTTCATTGGTATGGAGCCTACATAAAAATCCCAACTCATCAATCGAATATTTGATGTTCTATTAATTAACTAAGCAATTATTACATATAAACATGGGAAAATTCATGGTCTAAGAAATTTATGAGTGATGAAATATTTTGCCTGGTGGTGTTAGTGGTCGAGCCTCCTTCAGTGATTGTAACCTCTGCTTGAGGTACGACACTCGAACCTGCTTCCAAACACACACACACACACACACAAACAATCAAGAAAGAAAATATCACGGTGTGTTTTCATTTGAGTTAAAATAAAGTTTTCTTTCTTTTTTTTGTTGAGATGAAGATAGTCGCCGTATTATTACCTGCAGTTGGGATGAACGTGCACGCTCCTCATCAAGTAGAGTTCTAATCGAGTGAAGCTCCTGCAAAAAGACAAACAAGACTTTCCTATGAATAAAATCATTTTCCAAGCTTGGTGTCGGAACCAAAAAAATATGATCATACCTTTCTCATAGCGTCCAAAGCAGATTTCAGCGAAACAACATCATTCTCATTATCTCCTATCACAGAATCGAGTGGCTTTGAGCATATTTCAATTGCATGAAAGATGGAGGAGATTAAGTATAAAAATGGTGAAATAAAGAAAGTGTCTTAAGATAGATAGATAGATAGATAGTAAATGCATATGTTCGTCTATTTCTTTGAATACTTACATCCAGGGAACTAAGATGGCGATGTGCGACAAAGTTGTAAGGGATCTGAACCCTCTCCTTCCGTGCAGCTCGCCGAGCTAGAAAAGACGCCATAGCTATGCTCATCATTGAGCTTTTCATCTCACAAATTGCAGCAATTCCTAAATACGATAGAATTCAGTGAAAGTATGGGTGCAAGCTTGCATATAACGACGACGCTTCATTGACAAACACGAATTGCATCACGGAAAAGAACATCACAAAGACCGCAGATCTCCAATCACAATCGATCATTTACAAACGAAAATATTTAAAACTTAGAACGGATACGATCGATCTGACGCATTCGAAACCAAAAGTTAGCATGCAAAACAGACACTTCTCCTCATGATTATAATAGCAATTGATGGACATTGGCTATAAGACGATAGATTAACCCAAAGAAAAATTAGATCGGAATATCAACAGATGTGGCAAAATCCTGCTCTCAAGACATAAACAGACTAAAATCTGATCATCGCAAGGATCGATTCACCAACAATATTCTTTAACAGTGGGAACATTTAGTAAAGAAAAAATCGACGAACCAGTAGTAGATGTCAATCGGAAGACGAAGAAGAGAGAACTTTACCTTCGAGGGTTGGAATAGAAAATGGAAGCTTAAGATTGTCGAGAGATATTATTGTTGAGAGGCTAAAATTGAATGAGCCCATCGCATCAAGCCCAACTTTGAAATGGAGTCGATATTTTCCATATATTATGTAGGCTGAAATTATTGCATTTCTATTTCGGGATAATATCCCTATGATTATGAGATTATAATATTTAAACTTACTTAATTATAGGGATTGTGTTATTATTTTATTTAATTGTATATCTTTAGTTTCCTATAATAGGCTAGCTCTTGTCGTATAAATGTATGTGTATCACATTCACCTTGAAGTAATATACATAATATGGTACTACTACTCACACAGGGGGTGAAAAAACAAATTGACAATATTTTTAAAATTATAGATCTCGGCGTGTAATTCATCAACATTAATTATACAGCATTATTTGTTAATTTTATCAATTGGATTGGTCACCACTTATTATTCCCAATTTTCAACAATTGTTAATTAACTAACTTCTTTATGGTTTTGAAATAACTTTATTTTATCAGTTTAAAAAATTACAAATATTTTTAAGTTATTAAATTAATAAATAATTTATTTTAAACAACATTTATATAATATAAATGTTATTACTTTACAAATAGATTTAAATAAATAAAATAGAACCATTATCTCATAATTAATATATGTTGATAATATTGAACTAGTAATTCGTAAGAACTTTATTTATATTTTTAAGTCATCGAATAATATATAATTTAATGTATCTCACGACCGAAGGAGCCAACAATGGACTAACGAGTTTTGATCTCATTTGTTTGATATATGGTAAAAGAATAGCTTTAAATAATAGCTATCACATACTCAATATTATCCAGTATAATTAATAATAGTAAAGCATAAAAAATGGATCGAACGGTTTGATGGTTCTGAAAATTGAACAAAACACTTGATAAAAAGTAGATAATAAATTATGATAATAGATAGAGGGGTAGGCATAATAGATAGATTGTGATAATAATTAAGGGGGTGCGTATAGATTACCCTACCGAATGAGTGACAATTTATCAATTCTTTCGATTGATTTCGAATTTCAGTGTTTCTCAATTGAAATTCAGACTGATTCTAGTATGTAATTTGGCAAGATTCTAATTCAGTCGCAAAATTATATTTGTGATATTTTTGCTTGATTTTCTGTATTGTGAACAATTTCAAACGAAAGCCCTCAGCAATTTTTGGCTGCATGATTTCAGGTTTATCTGTATTAAGAATAGTTTCAATTGAAAAAATCTCAACATTTTAAGTTATGCACAAAGTTAATTATCGATTTTATAATTGGTAGATGGCAGAGTAATTGTCTCCCTTGTGGGTGCAATTAAAATTTGATCCTTTACTTTTTTATTTTATTCTAAATCATTATAAATAATTTTTATATTATTCAAAACACTCCAATCCTGAATGTTAACTTCTTAGGTGTAATTACAATTTGATCCTTTACTTTTTTTAATTTTATTCTAGCCACTATAAATCAGTTTTTATACAATTCAGAAACTCCTCCAATCTTGAATCTTAACTTCATTAGGTGTAATTAAGATTTGATCTTTTACTTTTTTTTTTTTATTTTAGCCATTATAATCATTTTTTATATAATTCAAAACACTCAATATTTATTATTCAATTATGATATCATATATTAAATTGAAAATCATTCTTAAAATATAAGTGATTTCTTGTTCCCGAGTGACCTATCTATAATCTTTTATTAAGTAGCAAGGCTTAGTATACACCGTAATGATTTAATCTGACAATTTAGATTAATATACTAAGAAAATGAGGATCGCGTCAGGTGGTAGCAGAGTTTAGGATATAGATTCTGTAGACTGCCCATGTACGACCGCTCAAAAGCCTGGAGGATCAGCCTTGCCTATAAGTTTTACGGTACGATGTGATTATTTGCTTAAAATGCTCAATTTACTTATGTAGCTACTTGTAGATAATAGTGTAAAAAGAAGAAAACCCGTCGAGAGTACGTGGGTAGGTCGCAAGGACGAACCCGAGTCCCCTGCATACGAACGCGGTCGACGATTATGAGACTTACATAACTGATCCAGCGACAGTCATATCAGATTAACGATCTTGTCGACCATCAAGTCTCTTGCGCATATCAACCGTCTCCTCAGCCTGAGACTTACATAGGGGAACGGTTTCGAAAATTGAACCCTCCTATCTTCGAAGATGCCATCGATCCAACTATGGCCAACGACTGGTTGCGCACAGTAGAAGATATGTTCCTATATGGTCGGATCCTAGAGAATGAACATGTGTTGTGTGCAATCTCCATTTTACGTCATTTTATACCCCATAAAAGCATATTTTTTGTCGTTGTCTATTCAAATACACTCGGATATCCAATGATTGTGTTTATATTTCATGTTTTGTAGATATCGGAGCAAAAATGACCAAAGTCGAGGAATTACACACGTAAAGTATAATTATATATTGGATTGGACTACAAAATGATTTATTCAGCCCATTGGAAATTGCTTGGCCCGTAAGAGACCACCATCACGTGTTAAAGGGAAAATCAAAATATAGGACCACCTAAACGTAGGCATACACGTGTGCAAGGAGGAAAGAAAGGGTCAATCCACATTGGAGATTTGAATATTCATATGCGAGAGGGAAGGAAATAAAAAGTCAATCCAATATATTAGCAAGAAAGATTCGAATAAGGAAAAGATTGGACTGAGCTCTTAAGTTGGTGTCTATTCCTTTAAAAAGAGGAGATGCGACTAAGAACAGAGGACATCGAGGAAAGAAAGCGAGCATAGAAAGATCTTTTCTTGACGGCTACAAATAACAGCGACGAGAGCGAAGAGACCGGCGCTAGAACAAGGCGTTCCTTCCGTGATACGCGAAGTTTTATTTCTCTATTATGTCGACATGAAATTTTTGTGTTTCTATTTTATTTTTATGCTAGCTTAAGTTTTATTGTGATTGAGGCCGTATATAGGCGGGAAAATAAAATGCATTTAGATATCAACATCTTTGATGAAAGAAAGAAGGTAAATGAAGATTATGAGGGATAACTCGACGGAACCCTAATTTTTGAAGATAGGCGCATCGAGCAGGTTAAGAGACAACAGAATTGATGAGAGGAAGTGAAGAAAAACATCTGTCTT
This sequence comes from Craterostigma plantagineum, assembly GCA_027422505.1. Taxonomy (NCBI): domain Eukaryota; kingdom Viridiplantae; phylum Streptophyta; class Magnoliopsida; order Lamiales; family Linderniaceae; genus Craterostigma; species Craterostigma plantagineum. The sequence continues at coordinate 556,060 of JAPQWV010000236.1, read as the reverse complement.
GGCTTATAGCGAGGCACGTGACTGGGGTATGCGTTGTTTGGTACACGCAAATGCTCCTCGGTTGCTGACACTCGAAAGATTGCCACTTCATTGGTATGGAGCCTACATAAAAATCCCAACTCATCAATCGAATATTTGATGTTCTATTAATTAACTAAGCAATTATTACATATAAACATGGGAAAATTCATGGTCTAAGAAATTTATGAGTGATGAAATATTTTGCCTGGTGGTGTTAGTGGTCGAGCCTCCTTCAGTGATTGTAACCTCTGCTTGAGGTACGACACTCGAACCTGCTTCCAAACACACACACACACACACACAAACAATCAAGAAAGAAAATATCACGGTGTGTTTTCATTTGAGTTAAAATAAAGTTTCTTTCTTTTTTTTGTTGAGATGAAGATAGTCGCCGTATTATTACCTGCAGTTGGGATGAACGTGCACGCTCCTCATCAAGTAGAGTTCTAATCGAGTGAAGCTCCTGCAAAAAGACAAACAAGACTTTCCTATGAATAAAATCATTTTCCAAGCTTGGTGTCGGAACCAAAAAAAATATGATCATACCTTTCTCATAGCGTCCAAAGCAGATTTCAGCGAAACAACATCATTCTCATTATCTCCTATCACAGAATCGAGTGGCTTTGAGCATATTTCAATTGCATGAAAGATGGAGGAGATTAAGTATAAAAATGGTGAAATAAAGAAAGTGTCTTAAGATAGATAGATAGATAGATAGTAAATGCATATGTTCGTCTATTTCTTTGAATACTTACATCCAGGGAACTAAGATGGCGATGTGCGACAAAGTTGTAAGGGATCTGAACCCTCTCCTTCCGTGCAGCTCGCCGAGCTAGAAAAGACGCCATAGCTATGCTCATCATTGAGCTTTTCATCTCACAAATTGCAGCAATTCCTAAATACGATAGAATTCAGTGAAAGTATGGGTGCAAGCTTGCATATAACGACGACGCTTCATTGACAAACACGAATTGCATCACGGAAAAGAACATCACAAAGACCGCAGATCTCCAATCACAATCGATCATTTACAAACGAAAATATTTAAAACTTAGAACGGATACGATCGATCTGACGCATTCGAAACCAAAAGTTAGCATGCAAAACAGACACTTCTCCTCATGATTATAATAGCAATTGATGGACATTGGCTATAAGACGATAGATTAACCCAAAGAAAAATTAGATCGGAATATCAACAGATGTGGCAAAATCCTGCTCTCAAGACATAAACAGACTAAAATCTGATCATCGCAAGGATCGATTCACCAACAATATTCTTTAACAGTGGGAACATTTAGTAAAGAAAAAATCGACGAACCAGTAGTAGATGTCAATCGGAAGACGAAGAAGAGAGAACTTTACCTTCGAGGGTTGGAATAGAAAATGGAAGCTTAAGATTGTCGAGAGATATTATTGTTGAGAGGCTAAAATTGAATGAGCCCATCGCATCAAGCCCAACTTTGAAATGGAGTCGATATTTTCCATATATTATGTAGGCTGAAATTATTGCATTTCTATTTCGGGATAATATCCCTATGATTATGAGATTATAATATTTAAACTTACTTAATTATAGGGATTGTGTTATTATTTTATTTAATTGTATATCTTTAGTTTCCTATAATAGGCTAGCTCTTGTCGTATAAATGTATGTGTATCACATTCACCTTGAAGTAATATACATAATATGGTACTACTACTCACACAGGGGGTGAAAAAACAAATTGACAATATTTTTAAAATTATAGATCTCGGCGTGTAATTCATCAACATTAATTATACAGCATTATTTGTTAATTTTATCAATTGGATTGGTCACCACTTATTATTCCCAATTTTCAACAATTGTTAATTAACTAACTTCTTTATGGTTTTGAAATAACTTTATTTTATCAGTTTAAAAAATTACAAATATTTTTAAGTTATTAACGTTAATAAATAATTTATTTTAAACAACATTTATATAATATAAATGTTATTACTTTACAAATAGATTTAAATAAATAAAATAGAACCATTATCTCATAATTAATATATGTTGATAATATTGAACTAGTAATTCGTAAGAACTTTATTTATATTTTTAAGTCATCGAATAATATATAATTTAATGTATCTCACGACCGAAGGAGCCAACAATGGACTAACGAGTTTTGATCTCATTTGTTTGATATATGGTAAAAGAATAGCTTTAAATAATAGCTATCACATACTCAATATTATCCAGTATAATTAATAATAGTAAAGCATAAAAAATGGATCGAACGGTTTGATGGTTCTGAAAATTGAACAAAACACTTGATAAAAAGTAGATAATAAATTATGATAATAGATAGAGGGGTAGGCATAATAGATAGATTGTGATAATAATTAAGGGGGTGCGTATAGATTACCCTACCGAATGAGTGACAATTTATCAATTCTTTCGATTGATTTCGAATTTCAGTGTTTCTCAATTGAAATTCAGACTGATTCTAGTATGTAATTTGGCAAGATTCTAATTCAGTCGCAAAATTATATTTGTGATATTTTTGCTTGATTTTCTGTATTGTGAACAATTTCAAACGAAAGCCCTCAGCAATTTTTGGCTGCATGATTTCAGGTTTATCTGTATTAAGAATAGTTTCAATTGAAAAAATCTCAACATTTTAAGTTATGCACAAAGTTAATTATCGATTTTATAATTGGTAGATGGCAGAGTAATTGTCTCCCTTGTGGGTGCAATTAAAATTTGATCCTTTACTTTTTTATTTTATTCTAAACCATTATAAATAATTTTTATATTATTCAAAACACTCCAATCCTGAATGTTAACTTCTTAGGTGTAATTACAATTTGATCCTTTACTTTTTTTAATTTTATTCTAGCCACTATAAATCAGTTTTTATACAATTCAGAAACTCCTCCAATCTTGAATCTTAACTTCATTAGGTGTAATTAAGATTTGATCTTTTACTTTTTTTTTTTATTTTAGCCATTATAATCATTTTTTATATAATTCAAAACACTCAATATTTATTATTCAATTATGATATCATATATTAAATTGAAAATCATTCTTAAAATATAAGTGATTTCTTGTTCCCGAGTGACCTATCTATAATCTTTTATTAAGTAGCAAGGCTTAGTATACACCGTAATGATTTAATATGACAATTTAGATTAATATACTAAGAAAATGAGGATCGCGTCAGGTGGTAGCAGAGTTTAGGATATAGATTCTGTAGACTGCCCATGTACGACCGCTCAAAAGCCTGGAGGATCAGCCTTGCCTATAAGTTTTACGGTACGATGTGATTATTTGCTTAAAATGCTCAATTTACTTATGTAGCTACTTGTAGATAATAGTGTAAAAAGAAGAAAACCCGTCGAGAGTACGTGGGTAGGTCGCAAGGACGAACCCGAGTCCCCTGCATACGAACGCGGTCGACGATTATGAGACTTACATAACTGATCCAGCGACAGTCATATCAGATTAACGATCTTGTCGACCATCAAGTCTCTTGCGCATATCAACCGTCTCCTCAGCCTGAGACTTACATAGGGGAACGGTTTCGAAAATTGAACCCTCCTATCTTCGAAGATGCCATCGATCCAACTATGGCCAACGACTGGTTGCGCACAGTAGAAGATATGTTCCTATATGGTCGGATCCTAGAGAATGAACATGTGTTGTGTGCAATCTCCATTTTACGTCATTTTATACCCCATAAAAGCATATTTTTTGTCGTTGTCTATTCAAATACACTCGGATATCCAATGATTGTGTTTATATTTCATGTTTTGTAGATATCGGAGCAAAAATGACCAAAGTCGAGGAATTACACACGTAAAGTATAATTATAAATTGGATTGGACTACAAAATGATTTATTCAGCCCATTGGAAATTGCTTGGCCCGTAAGAGACCACCATCACGTGTTAAAGGGAAAATCAAAATATAGGACCACCTAAACGTAGGCATACACGTGTGCAAGGAGGAAAGAAAGGGTCAATCCACATTGGAGATTTGAATATTCATATGCGAGAGGGAAGGAAATAAAAAGTCAATCCAATATATTAGCAAGAAAGATTCGAATAAGGAAAAGATTGGACTGAGCTCTTAAGTTGGTGTCTATTCCTTTAAAAAGAGGAGATGCGACTAAGAACAGAGGACATCGAGGAAAGAAAGCGAGCATAGAAAGATCTTTTCTTGACGGCTACAAATAACAGCGACGAGAGCGAAGAGACCGGCGCTAGAACAAGGCGTTCCTTCCGTGATACGCGAAGTTTTATTTCTCTATTATGTCGACATGAAATTTTTGTGTTTCTATTTTATTTTTATGCTAGCTTAAGTTTTATTGTGATTGAGGCCGTATATAGGCGGGAAAATAAAATGCATTTAGATATCAACATCTTTGATGAAAGAAAGAAGGTAAATGAAGATTATGAGGGATAACTCGACGGAACCCTAATTTTTGAAGATAGGCGCATCGAGCAGGTTAAGAGACAACAGAATTGATGAGAGGAAGTGAAGAAAAACATCTGTCTTGGCTTATAGCGAGGCACGTGACTGGGGTATGCGTTGTTTGGTACACGCAAATGCTCCTCGGTTGCTGACACTCGAAAGATTGCCACTTCATTGGTATGGAGCCTACATAAAAATCCCAACTCATCAATCGAATATTTGATGTTCTATTAATTAACTAAGCAATTATTACATATAAACATGGGAAAATTCATGGTCTAAGAAATTTATGAGTGATGAAATATTTTGCCTCGTGGTGTTAGTGGTCGAGCCTCCTTCAGTGATTGTAACCTCTGCTTGAGGTACGACACTCGAACCTGCTTCCAAACACACACACACACACACACAAACAATCAAGAAAGAAAATATCACGGTGTGTTTTCATTTGAGTTAAAATAAAGTTTTCTTTCTTTTTTTTGTTGAGATGAAGATAGTCGCCGTATTATTACCTGCAGTTGGGATGAACGTGCACGCTCCTCATCAAGTAGAGTTCTAATCGAGTGAAGCTCCTGCAAAAAGACAAACAAGACTTTCCTATGAATAAAATCATTTTCCAAGCTTGGTGTCGGAACCAAAAAAAATATGATCATACCTTTCTCATAGCGTCCAAAGCAGATTTCAGCGAAACAACATCATTCTCATTATCTCCTATCACAGAATCGAGTGGCTTTGAGCATATTTCAATTGCATGAAAGATGGAGGAGATTAAGTATAAAAATGGTGAAATAAAGAAAGTGTCTTAAGATAGATAGATAGATAGATAGTAAATGCATATGTTCGTCTATTTCTTTGAATACTTACATCCAGGGAACTAAGATGGCGATGTGCGACAAAGTTGTAAGGGATCTGAACCCTCTCCTTCCGTGCAGCTCGCCGAGCTAGAAAAGACGCCATAGCTATGCTCATCATTGAGCTTTTCATCTCACAAATTGCAGCAATTCCTAAATACGATAGAATTCAGTGAAAGTATGGGTGCAAGCTTGCATATAACGACGACGCTTCATTGACAAACACGAATTGCATCACGGAAAAGAACATCACAAAGACCGCAGATCTCCAATCACAATCGATCATTTACAAACGAAAATATTTAAAACTTGGAACGGATACGATCGATCTGACGCATTCGAAACCAAAAGTTAGCATGCAAAACAGACACTTTCTCCTCATGATTATAATAGCAATTGATGGACATTGGCTATAAGACGATAGATTAACCCAAAGAAAAATTAGATCGGAATATCAACAGATGTGGCAAAATCCTGCTCTCAAGACATAAACAGACTAAAATCTGATCATCGCAAGGATCGATTCACCAACAATATTCTTTAACAGTGGGAACATTTAGTAAAGAAAAAATCGACGAACCAGTAGTAGATGTCAATCGGAAGACGAAGAAGAGAGAACTTTACCTTCGAGGGTTGGAATAGAAAATGGAAGCTTAAGATTGTCGAGAGATATTATTGTTGAGAGGCTAAAATTGAATGAGCCCATCGCATCAAGCCCAACTTTGAAATGGAGTCAATATTTTCCATATATTATGTAGGCTGAAATTATTGCATTTCTATTTCGGGATAATATCCCTATGATTATGAGATTATAATATTTAAACTTACTTAATTATAGGGATTGTGTTATTATTTTATTTAATTGTATATCTTTAGTTTCCTATAATAGGCTAGCTCTTGTCGTATAAATGTATGTGTATCACATTCACCTTGAAGTAATATACATAATATGGTACTACTACTCACACAGGGGGTGAAAAAACAAATTGACAATATTTTTAAAATTATAGATCTCGGCGTGTAATTCATCAACATTAATTATACAGCATTATTTGTTAATTTTATCAATTGGATTGGTCACCACTTATTATTCCCAATTTTCAACAATTGTTAATTAACTAACTTCTTTATGGTTTTGAAATAACTTTATTTTATCAGTTTAAAAAATTACAAATATTTTTAAGTTATTAACGTTAATAAATAATTTATTTTAAACAACATTTATATAATATAAATGTTATTACTTTACAAATAGATTTAAATAAATAAAATAGAACCATTATCTCATAATTAATATATGTTGATAATATTGAACTAGTAATTCGTAAGAACTTTATTTATATTTTTAAGTCATCGAATAATATATAATTTAATGTATCTCACGACCGAAGGAGCCAACAATGGACTAACGAGTTTTGATCTCATTTGTTTGATATATGGTAAAAGAATAGCTTTAAATAATAGCTATCACATACTCAATATTATCCAGTATAATTAATAATAGTAAAGCATAAAAAATGGATCGAACGGTTTGATGGTTCTGAAAATTGAACAAAACACTTGATAAAAAGTAGATAATAAATTATGATAATAGATAGAGGGGGTAGGCATAATAGATAGATTGTGATAATAATTAAGGGGGTGCGTATAGATTACCCTACCGAATGAGTGACAATTTATCAATTCTTTCGATTGATTTCGAATTTCAGTGTTTCTCAATTGAAATTCAGACTGATTCTAGTATGTAATTTGGCAAGATTCTAATTCAGTCGCAAAATTATATTTGTGATATTTTTGCTTGATTTTCTGTATTGTGAACAATTTCAAACGAAAGCCCTCAGCAATTTTTGGCTGCATGATTTCAGGTTTATCTGTATTAAGAATAGTTTCAATTGAAAAAATCTCAACATTTTAAGTTATGCACAAAGTTAATTATCGATTTTATAATTGGTAGATGGCAGAGTAATTGTCTCCCTTGTGGGTGCAATTAAAATTTGATCCTTTACTTTTTTATTTTATTCTAAACCATTATAAATAATTTTTATATTATTCAAAACACTCCAATCCTGAATGTTAACTTCTTAGGTGTAATTACAATTTGATCCTTTACTTTTTTTAATTTTATTCTAGCCACTATAAATCAGTTTTTATACAATTCAGAAACTCCTCCAATCTTGAATCTTAACTTCATTAGGTGTAATTAAGATTTGATCTTTTACTTTTTTTTTTTTTTATTTTAGCCATTATAATCATTTTTTATATAATTCAAAACACTCAATATTTATTATTCAATTATGATATCATATATTAAATTGAAAATCATTCTTAAAATATAAGTGATTTCTTGTTCCCGAGTGACCTATCTATAATCTTTTATTAAGTAGCAAGGCTTAGTATACACCGTAATGATTTAATCTGACAATTTAGATTAATATACTAAGAAAATGAGGATCGCGTCAGGTGGTAGCAGAGTTTAGGATATAGATTCTGTAGACTGCCCATGTACGACCGCTCAAAAGCCTGGAGGATCAGCCTTGCCTATAAGTTTTACGGTACGATGTGATTATTTGCTTAAAATGCTCAATTTACTTATGTAGCTACTTGTAGATAATAGTGTAAAAAGAAGAAAACCCGTCGAGAGTACGTGGGTAGGTCGCAAGGACGAACCCGAGTCCCCTGCATACGAACGCGCTCGACGATTATGAGACTTACATAACTGATCCAGCGACAGTCATATCAGATTAACGATCTTGTCGACCATCAAGTCTCTTGCGCATATCAACCGTCTCCTCAGCCTGAGACTTACATAGGGGAACGGTTTCGAAAATTGAACCCTCCTATCTTCGAAGATGCCATCGATCCAACTATGGCCAACGACTGGTTGCGCACAGTAGAAGATATGTTCCTATATGGTCGGATCCTAGAGAATGAACATGTGTTGTGTGCAATCTCCATTTTACGTCATTTTATACCCCATAAAAGCATATTTTTTGTCGTTGTCTATTCAAATACACTCGGATATCCAATGATTGTGTTTATATTTCATGTTTTGTAGATATCGGAGCAAAAATGACCAAAGTCGAGGAATTACACACGTAAAGTATAATTATAAATTGGATTGGACTACAAAATGATTTATTCAGCCCATTGGAAATTGCTTGGCCCGCAAGAGACCACCATCACGTGTTAAAGGGAAAATCAAAATATAGGACCACCTAAACGTAGGCATACACGTGTGCAAGGAGGAAAGAAAGGGTCAATCCACATTGGAGATTTGAATATTCATATGCGAGAGGGAAGGAAATAAAAAGTCAATCCAATATATTAGCAAGAAAGATTCGAATAAGGAAAAGATTGGACTGAGCTCTTAAGTTGGTGTCTATTCCTTTAAAAAGAGGAGATGCGACTAAGAACAGAGGACATCGAGGAAAGAAAGCGAGCATAGAAAGATCTTTTCTTGACGCTACAAATAACAGCGACGAGAGCGAAGAGACCGGCGCTAGAACAAGGCGTTCCTTCCGTGATACGCGAAGTTTTATTTCTCTATTATGTCGACATGAAATTTTTGTGTTTCTATTTTATTTTTATGCTAGCTTAAGTTTTATTGTGATTGAGGCCGTATATAGGCGGGATTATGAATTCGTAGTAATGCTATTCGTATTTTATTAAATCGTTTGAATTTAGTTACGTGTTATATATTTGAGTTCAATGCTTGCGTATGCTTGATCACCATGTGCATGACTTTTGATTAGTTTATGAGACTTAAAAAATGATTAGACCGGTTAGGACACCACGACGTAAAACCGACCAGGGATGGAATTCGATTTTGTACGTGTGGTTTTTGAGACCTTAGGCACCGAAATCGTCTAAACTCGGGGAAATTCATAAAGTGGAAGGCATGTGAAGTGATTGCAGTCTTATAGGAATATAGAGATTGGTCATTAGCGTATAGGGTCGCTAGTTACGTGAATAACGGGTAGCGCATATATCAGGAATTTCTACCTTAACTAGTTTATATTGATTAAATAAATATTGATTGCATGAATACGTAGGATTAGTCCGTGCCGAGTATGTGCTTTGATCACGTTCGTCGTCAATTGCTTTATTTCATTTATTATAGTTGCGTCCATTGTATTATTTGCGCTTTTGTCTCTTTTATCAAATCATCAAAACTATAAAAATTCTCACAGTCTAAATTAGAAACTAGGAATAATATCTTAGAATTAATCAAGTTGTCTTCGTGAATCGATATTCGGACTTCGTCCATTTTACTACTTGCACGACCTAGTATACTTGCTAGTATCAAGTTGTTGGCGTCATTGCCGGGGATAGCTATACTGTTAATTTTAGGATTTATTCTGAGTTTTAGTTTAGATATTTTATTCATCGATTATTATTATTATTATTATTATTATTATTTTTATTAGTATATTTTTATTTATTTGCCAACTCGCTTACATTGATTTTTCATCTTCTGCAGAGAGTTCCTATTTGTGCATGACACGAAGCTCAAGGAGCATACCATTGCTATTTGACGCAGAAATTGAAGCTACGTGTAGGCGTAACAATCGAAATCGCAACAGAGAATGGAGAATCAAAAAAAGGAGGAAGAACAGTACAATAACGAGATGGTTCCGCCACGGCCTATTTTATTAAGTCGAGCGCTTTCGGGAATTTTCGATGACAACGACCCGATTCCCATATCCGCAGGACCGAATAATCATTTCGAGATTAAACCCGTTACTATACAGATGGTGACGGGTTCAGCACAGTTTCATGGGCTTACAAAAGAGGACGCAAATTCACATATTTTGAAATTCACTCAAATTTGCAGAACTATAAGTATCTGGCGCCTCCACGGAAGTGATAAAGCTAACATTTTTTCCCTTTTCTTTGACAGGTAAGGCTTCTGAATGGTTCTCATCATTGCCACATGCATCTATCACTACTTGGGAGCAACTATTGGAGTGCTTTCTGGGCAAATATTACCCACTGTCAAGGACCAGCGAAATTAGGAGCCAGCTAGTAAATTACAAACAAGAAGGTGCGAATCTCTAAGTGATGCATGGAGTAGGTACAAGAGCCTTCTCTGACAATGTCCAAACCACAGCATACCTATGAGCATTCAGATGCAGTCATTCTTCTTAGGGCTGAGCACACCAAATAAAAGGACCGTCGACGGCGGATGCACATGAAAATTTCATGGATTTAGGCGATGAGGAAGCACTCCAAGCCATCGAGCGAATTGCAGCCTACCCTGCAAGATATACTGAGCATGATCTGGACCGATGAACGCTGGAGTACATGAGATAAGTATCTCGTTGGAGGCGTAGTTCGAAGCCATACATAAAAGGTTAGACTGGATACACTCCCAGTACCCTGAGATGGTCGATCACATCCACAATATGCAGAGAATGCATACTCCAATACATACGATCCGAACTGGAGAAGCCATCCTAATTTGTCGTATGGCAACTCGCACTACTTGAAGCCTCCAGGAGTTCAGAATCAACAAATTGAGCCACCAACAAAACAAAAGTCTGATTGGGAGATAGCCTTGGAGAAAATGGCGGCGGTTCAAGGTGATCAAAATCGTAAGACGGAGGAGAGACTCCAGAGTCTAGAAGGGAGAGTTTAGGAAGACTTCCATGATGTATGGGCTGCTATAAAGGACTTAACAATGCGAATGGGACAGCTCTCAAATACAGTGTCAGATCGCAAACCATGCACACTCCCAAGCGACACCGAAAAGAACCCTCGAGAGTACATCAAGGGCATTAAGCTGAGGAGTGGGAAGACGCTAGAATCAACTCAGGAGGCTGAGGAAGTGGATGAAGCAAAAGAGATGGAAATGACGATGGGAGCAACATCACGGTCATTGACACAGCTCATCACGGCCAAAGGAAGGACCAGCGAGCCAAAGAAGTCGAGCACGAGCCGGATTCTCTTGTGGTGGAAAAGAAGGTCGACCCACTCCCACCAGTGAAGATTCGACCTCCATATCTCGCGGCATTACGAAGGAGAAAATCAGATAAGCACTTCGAGCGCTTTATTAATAATTTTAAGAAGTTGGAAATCAACATTCGTTTTTGTGAAGCTCTCTTGCAGATTCCGAAGTATGTCAAATTTTTCAAGGAGTTGCTATCAAACCGGAACAAGTTAGAGCAATATGGCACAATAGCCTTTAGCGAAGAATGCTCTGCGGTGTTAAAAAGGAAGCTACCACCAAAGTTGAAAGATAGGAGAGTTTTTTCTATTCCTTGCTCTATAGGCTCATTATCCTTTACTAATGTTCTTTGTGATTTAGGAGCGAGTATTAACTTGTTACCTTTTTCAATTGTGAAAAAGCTAGGAATTGGTGAGTCAAATCCTACATCTACGGTCCTCCAACTAGCGGATAGATCGATCACATACCCACGAGGAATATTGGAGGACGTATTAGTGAAGGTTGGAGAGCACTACTTCCCAGCCGATTTCGTGGTACTAGACATGGAAGAGGATACCGACATGCCCCTTATTCTAGGAAGACCATTTCTGAATACTGCAAGAGCTCTTATTGGTGTTGGTAATTGTAAGCTCATCCTACATGTTGGGAATGAGAAAGTTATATTTGATGTTTATAAGGCAATGAAACACCCTCCAGATGATTCGTGTTCCTTTATTGATAGTATTGACGCATGTACTCTGGAGTATTTTAAAACTTTCAGGAATAAGGAAACATTAGAAGCATGCCTAGTCAGAGACGAGTCCGAGGAAATGGCCGATACCGTCGCAAGCTTAGAAGCGAACCCACCTCACCGAAGATCGGCCAAGCCAAAAGTAGAGCGTCTCAATGGATCATTAGCCACACAACCTCGACCATCAATAGAGGACCCTCAGATTTTAGAACTTAAACCTTTACCTAGTCACCTCAAATATGTTTACCTTGGCGCCCTTGATACTTTACTCGTGATTATTTCTTCCACTTTAACAGATCTAATGGAAGAAAAGCTAGTGAGGGTGCTAAGAGAACACAAACGAGCATTCGCATGGAAGGTTGTTGACATCAAAGGAGTAAGCCCGACCATCTGCATGCACAAAATTTTGATGGAAGATTTTTACAAGCCGGTCGCACAACCACAAAGACGCGTAAATCCAGCGATACAAGAAGTGGTGAAAAAGGAGGTAATTAAGCTTTTGGACGCAGGTATTATCTACCCTATCTCTGACAGTGCATAGGTTAGTCCGACCCAAGTTGTTCCTAAAAAGGGAGGTATGACCGTTATAAAGAATGCCTCTAATGAGTTGATTCCCAAGAGGACTGTTACATGGTGGCGTGTATGCATAGATTATAGGAAATTGAATGATGCCACCCGTAAAGATCATTTCCCCTCCCATTTATTGATCAAATGATAGAAAGACTAGCTAGACATGAGTTTTACTGCTTTCTAGATGGTTACTCGGGTTATAATCAGATTTCTCTAGTGCCTGAGGATCAGGAAAAAACGACTTTTACTTGTCCTTATGGTACTTTTGCATATAGACGCATGCAATTTGGATTACGTAATGCTCCACCTACTTTTTAGAGATGCGTGCTCACTATTTTTCTGTATTTGGGTCTACATTTGATACATGCCTTGATAATTTAGCATCTGTTCTATCACGATGTGAAGAGACTAACCTTGTCTTAAATTGGGAGAAGTGCCATTTTATGGTACAGGAAGGCATAGTTCTCGGGCACAAGGTGTCGCACAAAGAAATTGAGGTGGATCGAGACAAGGTTGACGGGATTGAGCAGTTGCCACCACCCACGTTAGTGAATGGGGTTCGAAGCTTTTTGGGACACGCAAGATTCTTCCGACGCTTCATTAAGGATTTTTTTCAAAAATAGCTAAGACCATTATCTAATGTACTTGTTAAAGATGCTAATTTTTAAATTCACTGATGATTATCTGCAGGCTTTTCGAATCTTAAAGGAGAAACTCACCACAGCCCCAATGATGGTCGCACTAGACTGGACACTCCCATTTAAATTGACGTGCGATGCTAGCGATGGTGCTGTAGGTGCGGTTCTAGGACAACGCAAGGATAAAGTATTTCGTGTCATTTACTACGCTAGTAGAACTCTGGACTAGACATGCCCAACCGCCGGTTAACCGTAGCCGGCGGTTGGTAATCGGCGGTTATGGACTAATCGTCGTCTATCCAGACGGGGGCGGTTGCCGGTTACCCACCCCCGGTTGCCGGTTAGACTAACCGGCGGTTGACCAACCGCCAGTTGCGGTTAACCGGCGGTCACAACCGCCGATTTTTTTTTGTAATACTTATGTGTTTGAATAAAGTTTGATTTAGTATATATTATTTGATCAAATCAATTATGTTCGAAATGTACTACATTATTTGTAAGACACTCCGAAAAAAATCTACATTTTACAATGAACTTGTAGTACAAATTTTAATAACCAACTACAATATATAAATGTAAATTAAATCAGTCTTCGTCCTGGACTTCGCCCGAGAAAGGCTCCAGCAAGTTCAGGCACCGAACTCCAGAAAGTTACCTAACGCGGCCGACGCCTGAACTTGTTGAAGCCCGGACGATTCTTCGATTTTTCGGGCTTCCGCAAGTGTAGGCGAGAAAGCAGGGAATGATCTCTGGAGCTTTAACAAATCAACTATCAATTATGATCCTTCAAAGCATCCGAAGATCACACATTGCTAACTTACTTGCACTTACCGAAAACCCTCTTCTTCGTAATCTTCTTCCCTATAAAAAATGCATAAACATGAGTTACATTATAAGTTTAATTTAAAAGAATAACAAGAAGCAACTATATAAATATTTACTTATCTTTTTCCGGGCTTCGTCGTGACTCGTCGTAATAGGCTTGTTCAAATCAATTAGTATCTGAAAATAACAATTCATTAGTTAGCCGTAGCCCGTATAAACATAATAAACATTTGTACGCAAAAAATATAAGAGTTGGATACTTATCTTTTTCGGGCTTCGTCGTCGTAATAGGCTTATTCAAATAAATTAGTACCTGAAAATAACATTTCATTAGTTAGCAATATAAACATAATAAATATTGGTACGCAAAAAAATATAAGAGTTGGATACTTATCTTTTTTCGGGCTTGTTTGTTGATGTGGAGTCCACGCCTCGTCGAATGCCTCTATAATCCTCACCGTCGCCGCCGCTTGTCTCCGTGCCTGTGTTGTCCGCGAAAAGGTCATCGGTCGAGTCGCTGGCACGCTCATCTTGGGTGCGATACTCGGCTCGAGCAATCGTCGAGAAGACATTGGTACTCGATGTTGTCGACACTCAAGTTCGAATGCTTCTCGCTCAAGGTCAAACCGCCCATGCTAAAAGCATGCTCCGCCACGACGGGCGAGACCGGGATGGCAAGGATCTCCCGAGCAATCCTCCGCCAATGTTGGATACGTTGGCGACACCCTCGACCACCATCTAAGGACGTTGAATTCATCTTCGTCCTCGAACTCGAAAGTCGTCGACATAAAGTTATCGAGTTCTATGTAAGGATTTTGGGAGGACCTTGGATGCTTGTTTGCATTGAGGATATCTTCGTATAGTAGCATTCTAGTAGTCTACCCGTACTCTCTAAACGCCATCTCCGATCCAATATCTTCGCTATAACGAAGATATTCGGTAACTCAAAAAAATAGTTGAGCCACTTGGTAGTCATGTTCCCAACGGCCTCGCCGACTACTGGATCAAACCGAAGCCCGTCGAGTATAATTGCGACTTTATCGCAATGATCTAACGCAAGTATGGAAGTCGGGTAAGATGAACCCAACATCGCCTTGGTGGCGTCGTGAAATACTTGAAGTATCTCACATAAACCGTTGCACGGGTCCAACATCTCCGGAACTAAAATGTACAGCAACACTCTATTTTCTGCAAAGAAGTCGCACAGCTGTGTCCAATATTCCATCGAACTGTACAACTTGTAGGTGGAATTCCACCTGGTGGGTACGTCTAAACTAAGCTTCTTGGCCGGTACATCCTCTCTAGCGCAGAAATGCTTCCACTTCTTCCACAAAGACGGGTGCCGCATCAGGTAGGAGATTGTGTAGCGTATAGGTTGTACCTGCTCCTTTAAACTAACTAGCGCGTCTTGCACACAAAGGTTAAGTATGTCGCAAAAACAATGTATGTGGAAAAATCGTCCTCCGACTGACGGCTGACAATACCCCTTCAACCGGTCAATGCTCGCATTGTTTGCGCTCGCATTGTCGAACGATACTGAAAAGACTTTGTTGACTATCCTATACGCTGATAAGATCGTCCTAAGCTTGATCGCAATGTTTTGCGCCGTGTGCGCTTCATCGAACTCTCTATATGCGATCAAGCGCTTTTGTATCGTCCACGAATCATCGATCTAGTGGCATGTCACGCCCATGTATGATGAACGTTGCCAGTATCGCTCCATATATCGAAAGTGGAGGCGAGAGAGAGAGAGAGATAGATAGAGAGAGATAGATATATATATATATATATAGAGAGAGAGAGCGAGAGAGAGAGAGAGAGTGAGTAGAGAGAGAGAGAGAGTGAGAGTGAGTAGAGAGAGCTAGAGCGAGATTGAGAGATAGAGAAGTGGTGTGCGTGTGGGGGGGTGGGATTTAAAGAAATTTTTTTTAGCCGTTGTAACCGGCGATTTGTTCGATTAACCGGCGGTTACCCCGCTTAACCGCCGATTACAACGGCTAATTCCTTTTTTAGAAAAAAAAGCACGGCGGCAAAGTTCAAATTTTGAATTTTGAATTTTTTTTACCGGCGGTTGGTCAAATGGACCAACCACCCCATAACCGGCCATTTACGATTGCCGTATGGTTACAAACCGTAATTGACGGTTCCGTAACCGACGGTTTGACGGTTCAACAGCCGGTTACGGTTGATTTTGGCATGTCTACTCTGGACGATGCACAGAGGAACTATGCTACTACTGAGAAAGAGTTACTAGCCGTGGTATTTGCAGTAGATAAATTTCATTCTTACCTAGTGTTGAATAAGGTAATCATCTACACTGATCATGCTGCACTTAGATACTTATTTGCTAAGAAAGATGCTAAACCTAGGTTGATTCGCTGGATTTTACTACTTCAAGAGTATGACTTAGAGATTTGTGATAAAAAAAAGGTGTTGAGAATGTGATAGCTGATCATTTATCTAGGTTAGATAACTCGCATAAGCAAGATAAGGAGATACCTATTGACGAATATTTTCCTGACGAATAATTATTTTCTTTGATTGATGCATCATCTCCTTGATTCGCGGATTTTGCAAATTATGCTGCTACAGGTGAGATTCCTACAGGCTTGAGCTTTCATCAGAAGAAGAAATTTCTCTGTGATGCAAAGCACTACCTGTGGGATGATCCATTCCTATATAATATTTGCTTTGATCAGGTAATCCGACGATGTATTCCCGTCGATGAGGTAAGTTCTGTTTTATTTCATTGTCATCTGGTTTGACGGGTGGACACCACGGACCAACAAAACAGCGTTTAAGGTACTTCAATCAGGTTTATTCTGGCCCACTCTTTTTAAGGATGCCCATGCATATGTAGCTTCATGAGATCGTTGTCAGCGTACTGGTACTATATCTAGGAGACGTTAGATGCCTTTAAATATCATGTTAGAAGTAGAGTTATTTGATGTTTGGGGCATTGATTTTATGGGACCGTTTCCTACTTCATGCTCTAATAATATATTCTCGTTGCGGTCGATTATGTGTCTAAGTGGTAGAAGCTGAAGCATGTCGAACTATGATGCTCGAGTTGTCATTCGCTTTCTTAAGAAGCATGTATTTAGTCGTTTTGGTACACCACGAGCAATAATTAGTGATGGGGGTACTCACTTTTGCAATAAATTGTTTGATAATTTGCTATCTAAGTATGGTGTTAAGCATAAAGTGTCTATCGTGTATCATCCTCAGACTAGTGGACAGGTGGAGGTTTCCAACAGGGTGCTTAAGCAAATCTTGGAAAAGACGCTGAACGCCTCAAGGAAACATTGATCATTGAAGCTAGATGACGCACTATGGGCGACCGCACCGCTTATAAAACTCTAATAGGGACTTCGCCATTTCGTCTTGTTTTTGGAAAAGAGTGTCATTTACATGTTGATAATTTACATGTTTTTGATTGTTCTGAAGCAGGTAAAAATAGGTTGCTTCAGCTGAACAAAATGAAAGAATTTCGCCAGAATGCTTTCGAGAACCCTAAGTTGTACAAGGAGCGAACAAAAAAGTGGCATGACAAGAAGATCATGAAAAGGGAGTTCAAAGTCGGCGATCGTGTCCTTCTATTCAATTCAAGGCTACACCTATTTCCCAGTAATTAAAGAGTAAATGGTGCACCCCTTATATAGTCGAGCAAGTTTTCCCATCTGGAGCCGTACAAATTCTTATGAACGGAAAAGACTCTCTCAGAGTCAACGGACAACGGCTAAAGTTGTATGACGAAGGGAAAATTGATGAAACAACATCGGTATATCTCGTGGAACCCGTAATTTCTGATTTTTCTGCTTCTAGTTGTTCTGTGCCTTTTAGGAACACCTCGTCTGGAGAGAATACTAGCGAGCTGAAGGACCTCCAGAGCAACAAATCATGCCGACAAACAAAGCCACCTTGATCGTCTCGAGAGTTGAGCTAACGACTTTAAAAACAACGTTTCTTGGGAGGCAACCCAAGTACTATCGACGCACATATATATTATATTATTTTTAGTCCTATTACTCTAGTATTGCTTATTTTTCGTCTAATAAAACTCACTTTCACGGTGTGCCTAGTCATGTTGCTCGCAGACTCATAACTAGTTTGAGGGTTGCCCGTTCGCGATGATTGCTTGTTCACTTAGATAAACCAAGTCTTCTACATCGATCGACATAAAATTCAGGACAGTGTCACTTGTAGTCTCTCTTTGCTTTTAATTTACCTGTGGACAATGTGCTATTTAGTTTGGGGTGAGATGTGACACATGCTAGATTTAATATGCTTATATAAATAAGTATTTGTGTTTCGGCCTGTGTTGCGATTTGAAGTCATATGTGGAGTCTCCTGTCAATGATAAAAAAAAATTTAAAATTTTACCATGTCCTGATATGATTCGATGAATTGAGTGTGATAGTCTCACATGTTGCATTGTTTTGATATTAGCATGATTATTTGGCTATATTGACTGCTTTAGGAGAGTATTGCATATCATGAAGCACAAACCCAGTTATATATGTGAGTTCTTGAGCCTTCAGAAAAAAATTCAGAGCAACTCATGTTTATTCTTGTGTACACGCATGGACTGAATATTTTCGAACTTGCTCTGTTATGCATGTCAATGGTTACTATGTGGATTTTGTGTGCAAAAATGAAAAGGGCACTAAGATTGAGTCATTGGCCTAAATATTTCACTACTTTACGTATTTACCACCTAGTGAGCCCCTTTGAGCCTTATCTGACTTATTTGTTAATTTGGAGTCCAAATATTTAGCCTGATTGCCTCAATTTAGCCTATACGACCCCGTATCAACGTGTTAATTTATCGATATCGTGATAAGTGGCTTGTTAGTTGAGAAGGAGCTAATCGTCTATGCATCTTAGTTATGAATTCGTCCTATGACATAGATCTCTCATCGTAATATTGCAGCGTACTAGAAACCTCTCCATTTGGTAAGACATACAAAAAAAGAGAGATATGAGGGGCTGGTTTGAAAAAAAAAGAAAAAAAAGAAAGAAAAAAAGAAAGAAAAAAAAAAGAGAGAAAAAAACAAGCGAGAAGAGCTAGAAAAGGAAAAAAAAGGATGAGTTGAGTGAAAAATAGGCACGACGTTAGAAGAGCGAAATAAGTGGTGAGAAGAGCGATTCAATAATCGACACGTTTGATACTTTTAGCTCACTTTCTCATATGACGCACCTTTTCAAAACCCGAGCCCTATTACAACCCTTGATGAAAGACCATTTGATTCGTGCATGACTTCTACTATGTGACCATGCTATGATGTAAGTGCAAGCATAGAGTAATATCTTTCATGTCGTGAATTGAGCGTCTTTATACAGATCCTTTTGAAAACACCGGAGTGACTTGAGCGATCCTTGTGAGAGTTGTGGATTGATGCGTGGTGTAATTCTAAAAATGTCTTTCATGCTATGATAAGATTGCGACCTATTACCTCATGTCTCATGTCTTGACTAGACCGTTCATTAGTTGATGGTTATCTTGACTTTATATGCTTTTTCGTTTTCTGAGATGAAATAGGAGAATTTCATTGACTGATGTTCTATAATCCTAACTTGAATTGGTTTTATTTTGCTTTTATGATCGAGGATGATTGAAGCTAGTTTGGGGGTTGTTGATAAGTTAGGATTACGTCATTTTATACCCCATAATAGCATATTTTTGGTCGTTGTCTATTCAAATATACTCGGATATCCTATGATTATGTTTCATGTTTTGTTGATACCGAAGCAAAAAGGACCAAAGTCGAGGAATACACGCAAAGTATAATTATAAATTGGATTCGACTACAAATCGATTTATTCAGCCATTGGAAATTGCTTGGCCCACAAGAGACCACCATCACGTGTTAAAGGGAAAATCAAATATAGGACCACCTAACATAGGCATACACGTGTGCAAGGAGGAAAGAAAGGGTCAATCCACATTGGAGATTGGAATATTCATATGCGAGAGGGAAGGAAATAAAAAGTCAATCCAATATATTAGCAAGAAAGATTCGAATAAGGAAAAGACTGGACTGAGCTCTTAAGTTGGTGTCTATTCCTATAAAAAGAGGAGATGCGACTAAGAACAGAGGACATCGAGGAAAGAAAGCAAGCGGAGAAAGATCTTTTCTTGACGGCTACAAATAACAGCGACGAGAGCGAAGAGACCGGCGCTAGAACTAGGCGTACCTTCCGTGATAGGCGAAGTTTTATTTCTCTATTATAGCGACATGGAATTTTGTGTTTTTTTCATTAATATCCTAGCTTAAGTTTTCTTGTGATTGAGGCCGTATTAGGCCGGATTATAAATTCATAGAAATGCTATTCGTATTTTATTTAATCGTATGAATTTAGTTATGTGTTCTATATTTGAGTTTAATGCTTGCATGTGCTTGGTCACCATGTGCATGACTTTTGATTGGTTTATGAGACCGAAAAAGTGATAAGACCGGTTAGAACAATAAATATAGGACACCACGACGTAAAACTGAGCAGGGATGGAATTCGGTTTCGTACGTGTGGTTTTCGAGACCTTAGCGCCGAAAGCGTCTAAACTCGGGGAAATTCATAAAGCGGAAGGCATGTGAAGTGGTTGCAGTCTTATATGAATATAAAGAGTGATCATTATCGCATATAGGGTCGCTAGTTACGTGAATAACGGATAGCGCGTATATTAGGAATTTCTACCTTAACTAGTTTATATTGATTTAATAAATATTGATTGCATGAATACGTAGGATTAGTCCGTGCCGAGTATGTGCTTTCATCACGTTCAGTCGTCAACTTCTTTATCTCATTTATTTCATATGAGTCCATTTTATGATTTGCGCTTTTGTCTCTTTTATCAAATCATCAAAACTATAAAAATTCTCTCAGTCTAAATTAGAACTAGGATTAATTTCTTAGAATTAATGAAGCTGTCTTCGTGGATCCATACTCGGACGTCGTCTGTTTTACTACTTGAACGACCTAGTACACTTGCTAGTATTTGATCGTGTCATCCATGCTTAGAGGGAACGCAAGGTTTTCGTGTGACACCATCAAAATCTTGGAGGACCCAATGACTATGTGAAAGATTCAAGGAACCGTTCCGCGACAAATATTTTACGACCTTCGATCGAACTCATTCATAAACGTCAAACAGGGTGAGAGACCTATTGCGGAATATATCCGCAAGTTTGAGGAATTATCCCGCTTCGCTCCATACATGGTGGCAACTAACGCTTTGAAGATCAAACGATTTCAGGTAGGTCTCAAACCCGAGATCTACGGAGACGTTAGCATAGTCGGAACTCGAGACGTGGCATTCGCGCAAGTGGCAGAATGAGCACTTACCTCAGAACAAGTGGAGGCCCAAACTACAGAACCGCATGAGGCGATGAGAAGAAATGAAAACCAGCAAGAGAGTAGGGGCTAGAAACGGGCCCAAGCGACAATCAAATTCACCGTCCAGGGCGACAGAACGGACACCCTATATCTAATCAAGTGCCGATCAATGCCCCTGTTCGACCATTGAACCCCGCCCCACGATGTCAACAGTGTGGACGCTTCATACGGGCATTTGTTATGCCCCACGACAAAGACCAGTGAACCAATGCTTCCGATGTGGTAAGTCGGGGTATTTCGCTCGCGACTGTCGGATAAACCCATATCCTGCTCCAGTACAAGAACCGGCACGACTACCACAGGCCACCGGAAGGATGTATGCCCTAGCTGCCGAAGAAACTAAAATTCATCCAACGACGACACCGGGTACGTTAATAAATTTTGATATACCCACGGCGTGTTTATCTTTCTTAGAAAATCGGGTCACACATTTAATGTGTCGCCTAAATTGCGTGGTGAGGATGGGAATAAATCCTACTTTAATAAGTATAGATAAATCAAGGAAATGAGGAAACGTTACCCGAGTTATTCGCTTTGGCGTAATTTTGGGGAGGAATTTTTTTTTTGGGGGGGGGGGGGGGGGGGAATCTAATACGGGATATATAAAAAATTTGCAGTATAATGGGGTACCGTAGATTAGAAATGTTATTAGATTGTTTAAAAAGAAGAATTCGAATAATAGAATAAATTCTTGGGTGAAGCTAAAATGTTTTCGAGGAAGAAATATACTTTTTTAGCAATTGAAGTTTTTGGCACAAAAGCTTGATGTTTTCGGTATCAGCTACGCGTATAATTTATACATTAATATATTTCACTATTAGCTAAATGATAAAGAGGATGAGCGGAAAGTAATAAATATTTTGTATAGGGAACGAATTTTTTTACTTAATCAAAGAGATAGGGATTATTAAAACAAAAGTTCACCTAACATAGGAGGAAACTTTGTCACCTCCTTTTGTCTTTTTACGATTACCCAACATATAGATATACATCAATATATCATCTAGAAAACCTACATTAAGAAAAGAGAATAAGAAAGGAAGGTAGAAAGTATTTAGCAAAGGGCAGAGCGTATTCAACGAGGAGAAGAAGGGGGAAATATTTTTTGAGCAAGAACAAAAATTTGGCTAAAGCTGGGAGGTTTAGTAACTAAACTTCGGACGTGAGGTAGGTAAAAATTTCATGTACAACACGTAAATATGTTTGGATTTGATGAGTTTAGTATCATATGTGATTCGTGATTTAAGTGATATATAATTGAAATTTGTGACATATGTAATTTTTATATGTTCAAGGTGGAGTATATTATGTTTTCGTGACCTCACATGTTAGGGCAATTTCCAGAACTTGAATGAGCAATATTAAGTGCGAGATGGTATAGTCTTCGAGTTAAGAACACTGATTAGTGTTGGACTTATACTGGATTTTAGTATAGATATATGAACTTTCAGTGAATTAGGGTTTTCGAGAAATCAAGGCTGTGATAAATTAAGAGTTCGGTAGTCTTGAGTTTGCGGGACTTAGGTACTGAATATTTGAGGAAGAGGCCACGTATAGAAAGTGTGGATAATAGACTTGCTCATCTGATAATACCACTGTTGTAAAACTCGGGCTAGGTGGCAACCTAGGTTCTAGGCGGCTCTGTCCGAGATGCTTTTCGGCTAGGCGGCTGATTAATCGGTGGAACCGATTAATCGGCCTAGGCGGCCGACTAGGCGTACTCAATTTGTTTTTGTATTTTTTAAAAACAAATTTATAACAAATTATTTTTTGCAAAATTTTATTATAAATACAAAAAAAACTATTAGGATTGACATTATTTATTTAAAAAAGAAAAATTTCATATAGCTTTAGTTTGTTATATTAGCATATACATAAGATTTATAAAAAAATCGGTATACCGACTAATTTCTGCCTAGAAACCGCCTAGGCCCCGCCTAACCCGCCACGGCGCTAGGCTCTCCTCGGGCGCCCGACTAGCGCCTAGCGAGTTTTACAACATTGGATAATACAAGTGACCTTTCATTCTGTATTGCTATTATTCTTATGTTTAATAATAGGAATACCATTGTTTAACCAAATACATAATATGTACCATTCAAGACCTATCATGTGTCTAAAATACTCCAATATCCAGTATATCATTCTTCATATTTCTCATTTACAGTTGTTAATTCTCTCTGTTGTTGAATAAGATCTGCTTCATGTTTATCAACAACAACTACAACTAGTACTACAGGTGAAACTGCATTTTACGGAAAAAAGCCTTACAATTGATTGCTGATAACGCAATGACGGACAAAACTGATGCTAGAGGTCTGAGGGGCATATTGTAAAGTCTTTGTGGAGATATGCTTTAGAGAGACCTTACAAAGGCCAAGCACCATTAGCTTGAATTTTTTTTTTTGATAAAAACGTGCTTTATTCAGTTAATAATCAGCGGACAAAAGATCGCTCTATGTCGGCATGGATAAACCTTCGCCATTATGTCCCAGACATTTGGCCAAGTAATGAGCGACACCCTTACATTTCGACCCGTAAAAAGAAAGGATACAGAATCGATAGATGTTGTCAACATAACGCATTCCTCTAGGATGCAACCAATCGACGAAGAGTTAATGTCCCTCATTTGCAACTGTTTTATCACCGTTTGACAATCTCCTTCAACTAGCACTCGGCACCACCGTTTACCGTTGGCGAGAATTAGCGCATCACGTACAACTAAAGCTTCGATTACCTCTCCCGCATATAGTCCCACATACGAAGAAGATTTCCACGCTACACAACTACCATAATGACATCACGCCACTAGCCCGGTAGGTGAAACCCATGCTCTTATGGACTGCACCATCAACATTTATTTTTATGTAGTCGTGAGGTGGAGGCTCTCATCTCTCAGATCTAATGTCTTGCTTAAAACTCACTGGGGCAGTAGCCACCATACTCGATCCTAGCATCGCCACAGCGTCATTAATTGATCTTGCATCATGGCTGCGAATACCCTTCATTACCCACTTGTTTCGATTTCGCCAGAGCATTCAACACATGATAAGGAGCGGGTTGAACCCATTGTAGCCCAGTCGAACCTTCATATCATGCAACCATTCTTCTGCAGATCCCGGCCATGCGCGTAGCAAACGAGATCGGTGAAGCATTCCAAAAACATTTCGAGTAGGGGCATGCAAGGAGCCATGTTTTCAACTGCCCCGCCACATCGAGCACATGTCGGATTGGTCAAACATCTCCATTTAAAGAGTCGTTCAGCAGTAGGAATCGCCTCTTGGCTCAACCTCCATGCAAAATTATGAACTACAGGCAGGACGCAGCTGTCCCAAATGAACTTCCACTGTGTACCGCCGAAGAAGATGCCATCTCCTGCTGTCTTTCAACAAGCTCTATCCGGTATGCCCTCTTCACTGAATATCTACCGTCCTTCGTGTGATGCCATATGAGTCTATCCTCCCTGCCTAGCCGCGACAACGGAATGCTCAAGAATTATTCAACATCCACCGGCAAGAAAGGAGAGTGAAGTAATGCAGTATTCCAATGCCTGTCCTAGCCACTCTCAAGTCCTTTACCATCTTGCTCGCAACATCAGAAGACGGTCTCGTAATTGGCTTAAAAGTGTTAGGCTTTGGAATCCAAGGATCTGACCATATATTAGTATTGGCCCCAACCCCGATTTGCCATCGCAACCCTTTTCTTAAGATCGACTTTGCAGCATGTATACTCCTCCAGTAGCTTGATTTTTAAAGTACACATTTTGTTCTAGAGGAAGAGGCCACATATGGAAAGTGTGAACAATAGACTTACTCATCTGATAATAAAAGTGACCTTTTTTCATTCTATATTTCTATTATTTCTTATGTTTTGATAATACAAGGAATACCTTTTTTTAACTAAATATATAATATTTACCATTCAAGACTTATCATGTGCCTACAATACTCCAATATCAAGTATATATTATTCTTCTTTCTCATTTACAGTTGTTAATTGTCTCTGTTGTTGAATAAGATTCACCTTATTGCTTTCATGTTATCAACGACAACTACTACTACGGGTCAAACTGCATTTTACAAAAAAAAACATTACAATTGATATAACGAACAAAATTGGTGCTAGAAGTCCGAGGGCCACATTGGAAAGTCTTCGTGGAGATAGATGCTTTAGAGAGATACCTTGAAAAGGCCAAGCACCATTACCTTGATTTTAAAGTACACATTTTGTTGTTGAGGAAGATGCCACGTATAGAAGGTGTGGACAATAGACTTACTCATCTGATAACACAAGTGACCTTTTCCATTCTATATTGCTATTATTTCTTATGTTTTGATAATACGAATACCCTTGTTTAACTAAATATATAATATGTACCATTCAAGACCTATTATGTGTCTAAATACTATAATATCCAGTATATCATTCTTTCTTTTTCTCATTTACAGCTGTTAATTTTCTCTATTGTTGAATAAGATCCACCTAAGTGCTTCATGTTTATCAACAATAACAATTACTACAACTATTACAGGTGAGACTGCATTTTACGGAAAAAGCCTTACAATTGATTGCTGATAACGCAATACGAACAAAACAGATGCTAGAGGTCTGAGGGGCATATTGGAAAGTCTTCGTGGACATATGCTTTAGAGAGATACCTTGCAAAGCCCGAGCACTATTAGCTTGTTTTTTAAATTTACACATTTTGTTGCTGAGGAAGAGGCCATACATAGAAAGTGTGGATAATAGACTTACTCATCTAATAATACAAGTGACCTTTTCCGTTCTATATTGCTATTGTTTCTTATGTTTTGATAATACAAGGAATACCCTTGTTTAACTAAATACATAATATATACCATTCAAGACCTATCATGTGCCTACGATTAGAGCTGGCATTTTAGCCCGCGGCCCACAAGTAGGCCTTCCCTGCCCCGCCAAAGGGGCATGCGGGCTTTGATTTTTTAGGCCCGTCAAAGGGCGGGCCTGGGCGGGTAAGCCCGTGGGGGGGGGGGGGGGGGGGGGGTTAGCCCGCTAGCCGCCCGCATAATATATCATAACAAAATAAACTTATACCTTATATTTATGTATTGGGTTGAGCTGGGTTGTGCTAGAACTATGATAATAAATATTACTAAAATATGGGCTATGGCCTATGAGATGTTATTGGGCATTGCAAATGATAAAGTCCATAAAAGAAAATCATCTCTTCTTCAACACGACGAGAGTTTCCCTTTTCAATTTTCTGCTAATTTACATCTCAATAACCACACACATGAGAGCGCAACCCCACGTTATAGCCGCAAGTTCGACCTTCCCTGAAAAGCATGGGTTCTTTTTTCGAAGGTATTCTTTGTCGTTTGGTACGCTCTTGAGCTGCGAATTAGGGATTTCGATTTGGGATGATTGCTTGCGTATTTTTGTTCGGATGTTTGTTGTGGTATGGATATGATTGAAGCAATTTTAGAATTTTGCTTGGGATGATATAAATGTTTGATTTACTGTTTTTTAAGTTGCAGTTGGGAGTTGGGACATTGTTTCTAAGTTGACGGGCTTAGCCCGCCCGTCAAGGGGCGGGGCGAGCCTTCATTTCCCAGGCCCGCCAAATGGCGGGCTTACCCGCGCTCGCCCCGCCCCGCCAAATGGCGGGCATTGGCGGTCTGCGGGCCGGTCCGTTTTGGCAGCTCTACCTACGATACTCCGATATCCAGTATATCATGCTTCTTCTTTCTCATTTACAGTTGTTAATAGTCTCTGTTGTTGAATATGATCCACCTTACTGCTTCATGTTATCAACATCGACTACTACAGCAGGTGAAACTACATTTCACAGAAAAAGCCTTACAATTGATTCCTGATAACGCAATAACGAACAAAAATGGTGCTAGAGGTCTGAGGGGCAAATTGGGAAGTCTTCGTGGAGATAATGCTTTGGTGAGATACCTTTCAAAGGCCAAGCACCATTAGTTTGATTTTAAATTATACATTTTGTTGTTGAGGAAGAAGCCACGTGTAGAAATTGTGGATAATAGACTTACTCATCTGATAATACAAGTGACCTTCTTCATTATATATTGCTATTATTTCTTATTTTTTTGATATACAAGGAATATACTTGTTTAACTAAATATATAATAATATGTCTTTGAAGGTCATGTGATCGAATCCCCCTCTCACAATTCCCTTGAGAAGTCCCCACATGGGGGTTTTATCCCATGAAGATAGTAGTCGGATGGATTTCGGACGTATCCATTTGGTCCGGGGATTAGTCTCACCTCTAGAGTGTGTGGCGGTTAGCTCATAGCCAGGCTGTGTGGGGATACGTCGGGACAAAAAAAACCCAATAGACAGGCATATATATGTATATAAATATATCCGTTCATATTTCCATTAGTTTTCCTGTGTTGACTCTAACCCCAAAAACTCTTAAAGCGTAACATGTACTAATAGATTTAGGGATGAAATGAGACATATGCCAACATGAAAAACATTCTTAATCCTTAATGGAAAGTTCTAACGGTAACGTTTAGTCAATAATTTACTTGTTAGCGAGTTGATCAAGAAACTCAATTTTCGCCAAAGAGAACTAGTAAAGTAAATAAAAAATTTCAGAATTTCCACCAAGATCATATACCGGTATACCGTTAAATAATCTCAGTTTCAAAACTAACACAACAACAAGAAATAAAAAGAAAGAAAAAATCCCTAATGAAAGCTACATGGACAAAACAATTATTTATTTGAATAGTCAAAGGAAACAAAATATGATAAAAAGAAGGTTGTGCCTGCATAGACGAAATATTTGCACAAGAACTGCGTAAGGAGTGCACATTGACGTTCTTTTGTTTCTTTGCTTTCTACCTTGCTTATATAAAAAGGTACAAAGGAATCCATCGAATATTTTTTTATAAAGAGAAGAAACATTAGGAGAGAGTATTTTTACGTAGGAAACATAAAGAGTGTGCTGAACGGTAGTTACCAATTTCTACATAAAGAAAAGAAACATTGACCAAGTAACATTATGTTACATAGGAAAAATAGAAACATTTGTGAGAGCTAGGAACGAATGTGCATGATGAATTCAAAGACCATAAAAAAATTATAGCCAACGAGCTCTCTGGTTCGCTCGAATCTCATGAAACGAAACCAAAAAAAAAGATGCCAGAGTCTCTACACACGGCCCTACAGAAATAGCCACTTAAAGAGGACAAGGCGTTGTACACGCACCACCGTCGATGAATATGACGTGTCCAACGAGCAAGTTTTGGGGAAAACATAAGCCGTGGAGAGGATACAATCACGAAACAAAAGGATAACCCAAGAACCAAAATTGGAGAGGATGAGGTCAAGCCCGTGGGCGAGGAAGTCGCACAAATAAACCTAATGATATCGAGATTCACGGTTTTTCGAACGAAATCTATGTTTTTGAAAGATTTTGCAAAGTTTTCGGTGATCGTAAATAGTACACCTTTCGGATACTTCTAAAAAAACACACCCTTTCGAAAACTTTTATTGAAAATAGTAACATCATCAAAACGTTTAAAAGTTTTCGATCAGAAAACATTCAAAAACCTATTTTTTTTTAAAAAATAAATTAAAAGTTTCGATTCGAAAACTTTAGTTTAAAGACAACTTCAAAGTTTTCGTGTAGTACATAAGAAAACCTAAAAGAAAGAAGAAAAAACTTAAAAGTATTCGCACAGTTTGTTAATGTTGACTTTGTTAACGTTGACAATGTGGAACATTGATTTTCTTTTCATACCCAAAAACTGCTTATCTTATTCTTATGGCTTTACTTAAGTATGTGCAGGAGTCAGTTTTGAGCTGGAATTGATCAATGTTATTGAAATAGGATGTTGCATTTACCAAAAATAGGAGATATGAAGATCACGGGTGAATACGACAAGCATTTGCTAAAAATAGATAATATGGAGATCAGTTGAGAAGATATATCCTAGATGAACGAGTCAATATGAAGATCAACCGAGAAGATATGAAGATCTTGTAACTAAAATAGAAGATATGGAGATCATGGCTGAACGAGTCAAGCCGAAGCAACTGTTGACCTTTTTGGTCCATGAGTGTTAGAGAGTTTTGATGAACTATGTAATTGTAATGACATTAGGTTTATCATTTAAGCAATTCGATGTGTGATCAATATCATGTCTAAGTAAATGATAATATTCAACCATGCATTATTTATGAGCTATAAATTGGTTTAAGTGTTCAGAAGATCATTTGTGTCACAACAAATAAGCTTTACTAGGAGGCCAACGGATAACAATAATCCAAATCGGCAACCAAGTAGGATTTCTGACTCATCTTGTCGGAAAAAGGATACTGAATTCAGTGGTAGGGATTCAGTGTCCAATTTTTGCAATTATTTTGTATAAAATAGAAAATCAGTAACTTTAGTGACCCAAATTTATAATATTGGGATCTCCTCTCTAGTATTGTTCTATGATGTGAGAAAATAAAATCAGCAAATTTCCTTTTCCATCCAAAAATGCAACAGCTACTAATTTGACATTTCCATGCACATGTATATATATATAGTATAGTACTAAATTGCTTTTAAATTACTGCATCATGAGCTACTAGTAATTAGAATGACCGTTGTGTGACTTCGGAGAGTATATAGCAGTCTCATTTTCCAAGTTTAGTCACAGTCAGTCCTCTTTATTCCATCCATCACAGACATACTAACAGCCCAAAATTTCCACTGAAATTTATTTCAAATTTTAGTAATAATTCCAGATGACAAGAAAGAAATGCAGAGAAAGAAACAAAAATGTATTTGAAAAAAAAAAGGGAATGAAAATGAAAATGCTGAAGTGTGAACAAGAACGCGTCTTTCTACTTCAATTTGCTAGCCAAAAAGCAAAGCCAGGAAAAAACCTCTCTCTCTCTCTCATCTTCAGCTTTACTCTCTACGACTCCGCGACCACGACGGCAATCAAAATCTCGGCGCACGCCCACCTAATTTTGATTTAGGGCTAAGGTTTCTCTTACAAAGGGTCTGTAGGAAACTGTACGATTCAGCTTGGGTCCGAGCTTTTTCGGTGGCCCCCTTTCGCAACCGTCGACGATGGGTCGCCGTTCTTCTCTGACGAGAATTCGCCATTCTTACAAGCCGCTCAATCTACTGTTCCTTGTTTGCGTACTCTTTTCAGTTCAAGGTTTTAGCGTTTATGCCTCATACGCCGATAGATACGCTCTATTGGAGCTCAGGGCTTCGATTTCGGACTCGCTAGGCGTTCTTTCTAGCTGGAGTTCGCAGAGTTCCGATCACTGCTCTTGGTTTGGCGTTTCTTGCGATTCGAACAAGCGTGTTGTTGCCCTGAACGTCACTGGTGGAAGCGATTCTCTGTCCTGTGGTAGGATTTCTCGATTTCCCCTCTATGGGTTTGGTATTAGGCGGCCTTGTTTGGGCAAAGGGAAGCTCTCGGGCAAGCTTTCGGGGGCGGCTGTTGCCAAGCTTGGCGAGCTTAGGGTTCTGTCGATGCCCTTCAATGAATTGAGTGGTGAAATCCCTTTTGAGATTTGGGGAATGGAGAAGCTTGAGGTCCTCGATCTCGAGGGGAATTTCGTCGCTGGGTCTTTGCCGCAGAGCTTTGGTGGGTTGAAGGGTTTGAGAGTTCTCAATTTAGGGTTTAACGAGATAATTGGTGGTATACCTAGTTCGTTATCGAGTTGTCTGAACCTTCAAGTGCTGAACTTGGCTGGGAATAGAATTAACGGTTCCATAACGTCGTTTATTGGAGGTTTTAGGGATTTGAGAGGGCTTTATTTGTCGTTTAACCAATTGAGCTCAGCCCTCCCCGTAGAAATTGGGGATAACTGTGGAAAGCTCGAGCATTTAGAGGTTGCTGGGAATCATTTGGCCGATGATATACCCAAAACCCTTGGTAAGTGTTTACGGTTGAAGACTCTTTTGCTTTATTCGAACTTGTTAGAAGGAGGGATCCCTAGCGAATTTGGGAAGCTTGGGCAGCTCGAAGTGCTCGATGTGTCGAGGAATAATTTATACGGTGCTATACCGCCAGAGCTTGGTAACTGTATGAAATTGTCGGTCCTCGTCTTGTCGAACTTGTGGGACCCACTTTCAGGCTACGGCTTTCCTACGGATAGTGAGTTGGCGTATACAGATGATGAGTACAACTTCTATCAAGGTACGGTTCCTAGCCAAGTTACTGCCCTGTCGAGCTTGGCAGTGTTTTGGGCCCCACGAGCTACTTTGGAAGGCAAGTTTCCCGACAGTTGGGGCTCTTGCGAGAATTTAAGAATGTTGAACTTGGGGCAGAATTATTTCTCGGGGGGAATCTCGGCAGGGCTCGGAAACTGCAAGAAGCTGCAATTTCTTGATTTGAGCTTCAACAGAATTTCTGGGAATATTGTGGACAAGATTCCCGTCCCTTGTATGACGGCGTTTGATGTCAGCGGGAATCGCCTATCGGGGCCCATTCCTAAGTTTAATTACAATTCTTGTGTGCCTATAGAAACCCTAAGCAGTGACTCCTCTACTGAGCCATACGTCCCTCTTTGGCATATATGACGTATTTTGGCCATAGAAATCGGATCGAGGGTTCTTTGTCTTCTTATGTTAGGGGCGAGAACTTCCTAGTTTCGCACAATTTTGGTTCGAACTATTTCACGGGCCCTCTCCCGCCGATGCTCGTCGACTCTGAAATCTTGAAAACAGCTACCGTTTATGCATTTCTTGCAGGAAGCAATAATTTTACGGGCACATTTCCCGGGGATTTATTCAACGAATGTAATAACATGGGAGGTATGGTTGTTAACGTCTCACATAATGCACTGTATGGCCAACTCCCGCCTGATATTTTCAGGACGTGCAAGTCTTTGATTCTCATGGATGCTTCTAGCAATCGAATTTCTGGCAATCTCCCTTCGACTATAGGCAGTTTGACGTCACTTAGTTCTCTAAATTTAAGCTGGAACATATTACAAGGATCAATACCAAGCAGCATCAGCGAACTGAAAGGTGTAAAACTCCTTTCCTTGGCTGGAAATAACCTAAACGGTACCATCCCTCCTAGCTTGGGTCAGTTATCTTCACTCGAAGTTCTTGGGCTCTCTTCGAACTTCTTATCTGGCGAAATACCAAAAGGACTTGGGAATTTGAAGAACTTGGTAGCTCTCTTCCTAGACAACAATAAGCTTTCTGGGCAGCTTCCCCCCGAAATTGCAAGCATCTCAACTTTGTCTGAGTTCAACGTGTCGTTCAACAATCTGTCTGGGGCATTACCTCAGAGCAACAAAATAAGTAACTGCAGTTGCTACCTTGGGAATCCATACCTCCACTGCATTGCTTCTTCCTTATCTTCTTCACCCACCGATCGTCAGGGAAGACTCGGCGATCCTCAAAACAACGACACTGCTATATCATCGGCTCCAAGCTCAAAGGGAAGAAATGGAGGCATTACTTCCATTCAAATCGCTTCCATTACATCAGCTGCAGCTATCTTCTCAGTGCTCATTGCCCTCATAATCCTTTTCCTCTACACAAGAAAGTGGAAGCCTAGGTCCCGAGTCAGCGGAGCCACAAGGAAAGAACTCATCATCTTCCACGATGTTGGCGTTCCATTGTCTGTGGAGACCGTTGTAAGAGCCACGAGCAGTTTCAATGCGAATAACTGCATAGGAAGTGGTGGCTTTGGGGCGACGTATAAAGCAGAGGTTGCCCCAGGCGTCCTCGTAGCTGTCAAGCAGCTAGCCGTGGGTCGTTTCCAAGGCGTTCAGCAATTCGACGCTGAGATCAAAACGCTGGGAAGGCTTTCCCACCCAAATTTAGTGACATTAATTGGGTACCATGCTAGCGAAACGGAGATGTTCCTCATATACAATTACCTCCCCGGCGGCAACCTTGAGAAGTTCATACAAGAGAGAGCCAATAGAGCTGTCGATTGGAGAGTCCTTCACAAGATTGCTTTGGATATAGCGCGTGCCCTCGCCTACTTACACGATCAGTGCGTGCCAAGAGTTCTTCACAGAGATGTTAAGCCAAGCAATATACTTTTGGACGAAGATTGCAATGCTTATCTATCAGATTTTGGATTGGCTAGGCTTCTTGGGACTTCAGAGACTCACGCTACGACAGGCGTGGCTGGGACATTCGGCTACGTTGCGCCAGAGTATGCGATGACATGTCGCGTTTCAGACAAGGCTGATGTGTATAGCTATGGGGTTGTGTTGCTTGAGTTGATTTCTGACAAGAAAGCGTTAGATCCTTCGTTTTCTCCTTATGGCAATGGTTTCAACATCGTTGCTTGGGCTTGTATGCTGTTGAGGCAGGGGCGGGCCAAGGAATTTTTTACAGACGGGCTTTGGGATGTGGGCCCGCACGACGATTTGGTTGAAGTGTTGCACTTGGCGGTGGTGTGCACCGTTGAGTCTCTTTCGACCCGACCCACCATGAAGCAAGTAGTGAGAAGGTTAAAGCAGCTTCAGCCTCCATCTTGTTAGCAGTAGTAAGCCCAAAACTTTATCTTGAGAAACTTTGCATCGCTTGATTGGAAATATTGTGATTTCTTGAGTATTGTTATGGGCTGTAGCTGTATTTGTAAATTTGTAGGTTTAGGTAACTTCGCTAATGTTTCTGCAGAAGAGTGCAGATGCTTGTCAGTATTTCCTGCTATGCTGTATATTCAGTGTTTTCTTTTAGTTGAAGTGAAAAAATAACTGAGATATGCTTCTCTGGATAATGGTGGTGTGGAAAATGGAAGTCAAGAACATACTACTATAACCTAGTACTACTCCAGCTTAGAACAAATTGCCGGAATTTGACATTACATTCTATGACCAGAACATACAGCGGATCTTGCATGGAAACCAACTAGAAGTACGAAGTACGATGCAGCTTTTAGACAACAATGGAGCACGAAAGATGTGTTATCATTCAAGTTTCAGTAGCAGAAGAGTTACACAGCTTTACGCAGTGTAGCTGAATATTTACGGTAGATGTTAACACTGAAAATCTTGTAACGAAGTGTTAGTCGCATCTTGGAGCTAAGCTTATCCCTCTTTTGCCTACAACTCTGTAATGGTAAGTAAGCACCTCATTCATCAGGTCCTTAAATATCAAGCGTTCAATGTCCAATACTAATGCTGGCACCTCATTTCCGCAGGTTGTCCACTCTTCTGAGTCGCATTTCACATCTGAAGCTATCAGTTTGAGCATTCCATCATCGTCATCCTCGCCA
Source organism: Craterostigma plantagineum (assembly GCA_027422505.1). NCBI lineage: Eukaryota > Viridiplantae > Streptophyta > Magnoliopsida > Lamiales > Linderniaceae > Craterostigma > Craterostigma plantagineum. The sequence goes on along the minus strand of JAPQWV010000236.1, from coordinate 521,414 downwards.
TCATAATCGAAATTTCTGACCACACACACGTTTTAGCTCTAGATGCACTTCTTGCAAGAGATCTTTCATCCTTTTCTTACCAGCAGCAGAAGCATAGAATCCGTGTGACGCTATTTTACGGTAGAGTATCTCATTTGCCACATCGAAGATGAGTTGTCTATCATTCATATGCTTTGATTTCACATCTTTTGCAGCGTCCATTTCGGGACTGATAAGCTGGTGTGAGAAGTTTGAATTGCTCAGGCGAAGAAATGCTGATGATGCCCTGTGATTTGAAGTAATTGCTTGATGTCCGCTGTTTGGTGATACAACCTTGGGAACAGCCTTGATGGACTATCTGATATTGAGTGATCGATATCGTCAGAATTTGCAGCTTCATCTTCTGAAACAATAGAAAAAAGTATCATATGATGCATCGGATAGAGATGAACAATTACAGCCTTTAGACGTTACCTTCAGACGCCTGCGTGATCTTCCTTGCTGGCGACGGCGGATCTTCGCTGTAAAATGCGGCATCAAGAACTGAAACTGGGCTCGGCTGTTCAGTCGAGACATCTTCAAGCTGAACTGGTAATATTTGTTCTGTTTGTGTCTTTACATATTTCTGAAAGTGAAGAATAAGAAAAGGCTGGTTAATGGTGTAATAAACAGTCAACCAAGCAGTTTAATAAATCACATACTTCCTAAATCGTGCCTGCTGTTCTACGCTGCTGGGATCATAGCTCAATCGAGGAATCCTCGATTTCATCCTCTGTTTTTTATCCTCTTTGGAATTTCTTTCTGATAGTTTCTTGCTTGAATGCTTCGTGATCTTTCTTGACTCTTCGCCATGAAACAGGTCATGAAGCTTTGCACAGCTTTCGTCCCTTTTTGTAATAACACCCTTCTTGTCTATGGATGGAAGATGACCACCATTTGTCTCTTTCTGATTGATGGCCCGCGCTGTACTGCTTCTCGGCGTTGCATTCATGGAGGCGAAGTTAGTGGGGCCCGCAAATTTGGCTCTATCATCTTCTTTATTGCTTCTTCTCCGCGTCTGAACTTCAGAGGATGATTGCTCCTTTTCGTTCTCTATCTGCTCTGTTTTCCTCTGCATCACCTCGAGGATCTGCTCGAGTGCCCTGAGATCCTTACCAGACTCTTTGAATTCGAGCTCAGCGACCCTCTTTTCTGTTTCTCCATACACAGAATAAGACGACGGGGAAGAAGAACGTCGACATCAATCAGCACTGTGCAAACTTGACGATGTCTTAGATGAAGTCATAGATAAAGCTGTAGCAGAAGTCGATCTTCTCCTTCGATGGTCGTCCATGGCGGCTGAATTGGGTTCCGGGAAAGAAGACTCGAGGCCCGTAAGCTTCACCACTACAACGCTCGACGTCAACGATCTTCTGTTAGTCTCAGAAGATGAAGAAAAAGAAGAAGGAAGCTTGGCCGAGCTTACTCTGCTATCTAATGAAAGTCTCGGCAGTTGTTCTTTGAGCGTCGGCCTAAGCGAGTCGGTGGGTCCCATTCCCACCGCTTTGATCGAGCCCTTGACCACATCTCGGAGATTGGGCGGCTGGGAAATCTCCGAAGGTGCGCGGCGCTGCTTCTCTTCTACGATGGCTCGCGTCGGTTCTTCGCTGGGCTCTGACATGGGATGAGAACAGAGGAGATGGCGGCGGTCGAAGATTTGAAATAGGCAGCCCATTTTCTTGCCAAGGTTTGTTCTGTTTTCATCACTTAAAGAAGAACACGGTATTATCTTCGCCGACATATTCTCTGAGTTCCTTAAAAAGCTTGAAGATTCAGACGTTGAGATTAATTACACAGCTCTGCTCTGCCCATTATTGATTTTGAGGTACTTCTCTTCATCATTATCCTCTGTCTTAAATTGCAAGAGAATATGCGGTGGGCTCGAAATTCCATCAGGTGCGATGATCAAGAGAACATTTCTTCGTAGTGAGGTTTCTGACAGGGAAATAGGAAAATAATTAGATAAGCTGTTCTTTTTTTCTCTGTTTAAGGCACTAAGACCAAAGTGGTTCAATTTATTAGATGTTATTTTCCCTTTTTCTTTCTTACTTCCTTTGGGGCACAAAAATGCATGTGGGTATTGTGTGCAGTTAAAAACTTACTTGGGATTTGTGAACTCTGTGCTGAAACGTGAGTAGAAAGAGTAGTTAGAGCATCTCCAATCGAACAACAAAACTTAAAACATGAGGTAAAAATACTCCAACGATACCCCAATTGAAACTCAAAATGTGATTTTATATTTCTCTCATCAAATGGGCTGAAATATGCATTTGTGTCAAGGAGATGGTTTGCTCTTTCAATTTGCATTCAAGTCCTTTTAATTCTTTCAGTATTAAAGACATCCATATTAGGCTTTGCAATTGGGGATCCACCCCAAACGAGTCAGGGCTTAGAGATGAAAGTTTGGGCAATGAGCCCATGGGCCAGCCATTTCCGCCCGAAAATAAGTTTGATATGGGCCGATGTTTGGGTAGCCCAAAACCATATTGAGCCTATTGGCAGTGGCACGACCCACTAGGCCTAGTGGGTTAGTGGGCTGCGGGCCTAAAAGCCCAATGGGTTCGGGCTAAATTAGCCCGTTAGAGTGGAATTTAATATCTGTACCGAACTTCACTGTTCCTCCAGCACTTTTGCGCCACTAGAACAGCTGAACAGCCTGAACATAACACACATAATTCCCTTTGTTCCGACCAAAACCCTAATGCGATCATATGCTCCGCCGATTATGGACGTCGTCGACGACCACCACCGCCCCAAATTTCCATTTCAACTGCTACAAAGAAAAGATTCCGCCGAAGCCACCTCTACAGCATTCACCACACCCTCAAACCCTTCCCTTGCTATGGCCGCACGCAACCCTAACACCACCACCGCCGACCCACCCAAGAAGCAGCCGCCGAAGAGAAATTCCACTAAAGACCGCCACAACAAAGTCGACGGCAGAGGCAGAAGAATTTGTATGCCTGCTCTATGCGCCGCTCGGGTTTTTCAGCTCACTCGCGAGCTGGCCCACGAGTCCGACGGAGAGACGATGGAGTGGCTCCTTCAGCAGGCAGCGCCTTCGGTCATCGCCGCCACCGGAACGGGGACCATTCCGGCGAACTTCACTTCATCGGAGAAATCGACTCCATTGGCGTTGTTTTAAGATCCACGGAAAACCTTCTTCATCGAAGAAAACTCCACAACCAGCCAACGATTTAAAGATCAGTTTAGCAGATGTGATTCAGAAATCAACCCGCCTTTGTAGTTTGGATTTGTCTGTCGATCTCCCTAGGGTCTTGCTCGTTGGAATTGGGGGCATTTAATATAGGGAAGACAAAATGGGCTAGGGCCGGGTTGGCCGGCCCACTATTCTTTGGCCCATACAACTTCGGGCCAGCCCAACCCGGCCGAGACAATTTCGGGCAGCCCACTCAATCCGGGCCAGGCGGGCTGGCCCGCCCAAATTTTCAGCTCTAGCAGTGAATCCCCGATATTTTATCCCCATTATTATTACATTATTTAAATAATATTTGTTATATATACAATTTATTTAAATAAAAATAAAAAATAGCTTATATTATTAATATAATTTATTATAAATATATTTATTATACACAACTTATATTATTTTAATGTAAATAATATTAAAATATAATAGAAATAATATATTTTGTTTTTATATTATAGCATAAATATTATTTTTTTTTTGCAAGGAAACGGCAGGACGGGGATCCCCGCCGGGGCGGGGATGGGGCTGAATTTTTCCCCGATTAGATCCCCGCCCCGCCCGGTTAACATCCCTAATCCATATCACTAGGTCTGTGCCGGCGGGCCGGGCCGGCCCGTAGCCCGCCAAAGCCTGCCACTGGCGGGGTGGGCGCGGGCAAGCCCGCCGGCCGTCCGGGCAAGCCCTCCTGCAGGTGGGTAGCGGGCCTGGCAGGCTTAGCCCGCCATTTTTTTTAAAAAAATAAGAAAAAAACAATAAAAAATAGGGAAAGTAAGAAAAAAGTAATAAAAATAGGAAAAAATAATATAAAAATAGGGAAAAAAATAAATATATTTAATAATTCAAGTTGGAAAAACTGGATTGCTATTCACCGCCCCCTTTTTCCTAGTCACCGCCCCCTAAAGGACTGAAAAAAGACTATTTTGCCCTTTCTAATTTAAATTTCTATTTAAAGTCATTTTCCTTACAACTCATCTGATATCGCAATCAGACATCCAAATCAGATTCAAACATAACAAAAATTAAAACATTTCAATGAATCGTCTATTTTCGAAATTGAAAGGTCAAAAGAAAGTGTCTACTGGCACGGATGGTAAGCAAATTCTCGTAAATTCCGTTCGTATAGACGTGAATTCTCGAACTTACATTGGATTCGATCGGAAAATTCGGTCTGACCGAACAATAATTTCTGTCGGCAGAAGATGACCGAACAACAATTTCGGTCACCTCTTGGGCCGACCGAAATTACATTTCGGTCGGACCGAGTGGTGACCGAAATTATTGTTCGGTCACCTCTTCTGCCGACCGAAATTATTGTTCAGTCGGACCTGTCGTCGCCGAGATCAGATTTCGGCTACCTTGGAGGCGGCCGAAATCTTGTTTCGGTCGCCTCTTAGGGTAGCCGAAATCCGATTTCGGTCACCAATTTTTATTTTTTTAATTTTTTTTCCAGACGAGGAGTTTGTCCCGGAGGATTCCACGGGTGACGGGATAAACTACAGTGAACATTTCTGCGAAGGAGGACGATTTCCGACCGACGTGGAAGCCATTAACTGGGCGAAAGGCGTCGCTATTGGTCTTGGTTTCGAGGTGATAATTTCGTCGCACAAGAAATGTGGAACAAAAAAATTGATTAGATGTTCTCGCGGAGAACGTTATAGAGGCAAGGAGGATGAATTGGAGAGGATGTCCAAGTCTAACAAGTGCAGGTGTCCGTGTGTAGTCATAGCCCAGCAGGATCTAGCTAGTAGGGAATGGTACATTCGTACGGGTGCACCCGATAATTCCATACACAATCACCCCCTGATACAGTATCTAGAGGGACACCGCCAGACGAGTGGGTTAAGCAGCCAGGCAAAGAAGGTCGTAGAGGAAATGACTGCTGCCCAACCGAAACCAGCACATATCCTCTCAGCGATGAGGGCTCGACACGCAGAAGATAACGCGACGATCCGACATGTATATAATTACAGATCGTTTGAAGAAGCAATATTCTGAGGGTCGAGGCGTCGTGAGCCAGTTGATGCACCAGGCGACAGAGTCCGGATATTTTGTTGAAGCGCTGAGAGATGAGGAGACTAATGTGCTGACACATGTCTTTCTCGCACACCCGGAGTCACTCGCACTGCTGAGGACGTATCCTTATTTTATTGGGATTGACTCGACGTACAAGACAAATAGATATAAGATGCCTCTAGTTGAGATTATAGGGATGACTCCCTGTAATCACAACTTTCTGTGTGGGTTTGCCGTCATGGAGGACGAGACCGAGAGAAGTTACGGGTGGATGTTGCAGTCAGTCAGGGATATTCTAGGGCCAGGTGTCCACCCGTCCGCGATTCACTGATCGTGAGTTGGGCCTTCTTCGACCGGTACATATGGTATTTCCACATTCTCACCATCTGCTGTCCACGTGGCATATTTATAAAGATGTGGAGAACAAAATTTATTGGTTGGGGGGAGGAGCAAAATGACCGCAGCTCACTTCACGCACAAGTCCTGGAAAGCAGTCGTGGAAGCTCCGACGGTTGACGAATACGAGAAGGCAGTGAATGACATGCGTCTGCGTTGGCTACCCGACTCAGAAATCGTTAGTTATGTTGAGCAGACGTGGTTGGTGCATAAGGAGAAGTTCACCAGAGCTTGGACGAACCAGGTGATTCATTTCGGGAACACCACTACATGTCGTGTGGAGAGTGCTCATAGCGAGCTGAAAGGATGACTGAACTCCGCCACTGGATCACTTGACACCGTATGGGTGAAGGTGCACGAGCAGATTCAGAACCAGTTGATTCACATAAGAAAATTAATACATTATTATTACGTGTCAGTGTTCCTTATCTAATAATTTTGTTACTGTGGACATGCAGACACTTGAGGAGTCCCGGTCGAAACGACCTATTCCGATGTCAGGATTTCCATTCCTAACATTATTATACAGAGTTTCACACCATGCTATATTAATTATGGGACATGAGCTGCGGCGGGCCAAAGAGTTGTCGAATGAAGTTTACTCCAGGTGCGGATGTGTAGTACGACGTACGCACCAACTACCGTGTGCTTGCGAGCTTCAGCAATGCGTGGACAACAACTATCCCGTTTCGCTAGAATGCTTGCACGACTTCTGGAGGACACTCACAATCGGCGAGGGAATAGTTCCAGATATTTCTGAGCAGGAGCGCTTTTACGACCTCGTGCGTGAGGCAGAAACGCGCGATCCCGCCGTCATGCGTGGCCTCCATCGAGTAGTTCACGAACATCTCTATCCCGAGGCGCAAGAGTGGAATGAGCCAGTTGTTAAGACATCTGTAAAAGGTCGGCCAAAGAAAAGAGACTCGACGAAACGTGATCGAAGTGCTTGGGAGTACGCACTCCCAAGGGGGGGACGCAGCGGAGGGCGCAGCAGTACAAGCCGTAGCAGCCAGGGTCGTTCCACTCATGGCCGTACGTCATCTTCGTCTGCGAAGCGCTCTCGTACTTCTACTACGGATACAGGTACTTTTATCTTTCACCCCTGTATTCATGCGAACATGGATAAAACCTCTAGTCTTGTAAAATGCTTTGTACAGGTGAATCCAACTTCTTCCACAGCCGCTTGCAGTACACATCAGTCATCCATTCGTATATAATTAGTTATAAGGATGTGGTGGCTGACGGCAACTGCGGATTTCGCGCTATCGCTTCCCATATTTACAATGACGAGGACGAATGGGTCACCTTAAGGAATAACGTCGCGAACGAAATCGAGGCCCATTGGGATCTTTACTCGCCATTGTACTACGGTGATTCATTGGAAATGCAGCTGGATCGTATACGCTGGGAAGGGGGGCCTTGCTTGGCAAACCACTGGATGTTGACACCGTGCGATCTGTGGGCTGTGGCGACAATTTGGAACGCTGTAGTTACCCTCTACGGGTACGGCAATGGATCGACCATCAACATGCATTCTTTCACGATACTGCCACTGCGTGCCCCCCGGACTGCCAATGGACCGATCCGAACTATCGTCATAGCGCACCTTGGAGACGAGTACCAGCATTATATTAGACTGAATTTACGTCCAGACGTCCCTATGCCCGTCTTGCATCCGTATTGGAATACGTATCGTGATCGTCGACTTGATGGGTGGGAACTTAGATATCGGAGCAGATTCGAACACTGGTTGCACCTCATGCGTCACAATCGTCTATTGTAATTCCGTTTGTATTATTAATTTTATTTGTCATTATTATTATTTTTTCGATGTTATTATTTTGTAATATTAATATTAGATTGTATTATTAATATTATTTGTTAGTATTATTATTTTTTTTATTAATATTATTTTGTATTCTTATTTGTATTAGTTATTATTATTTTTTTATGTTATTATTATTATTATTAGTTATTATTATTTGTTAATAATATTATTTTTTATGTTATTAATTCGTATTATTATTATTATTTGTTATTATTATTTCTTTTATTAATATTATTTTGTAATATTATTATTATTATTTGTTAATATTATTATTTTTTTGCTATTATTATTATTAGTTACTATTATTTGTTAATAATATTATTTTTTGTGTTACTATTTCGTATTATTATTATTTGTTATTATTAATTCTTTTATTAATATTATTTTGTATTATTATTATTTGTTAATAATATTATTTTTTATGTTATTATTATTATTATACCTTGTTAATAATATTATTTTTTATGTTATTATTTTGTATTAATATTATTATTATTTGTTAATAATATTATTTTTATGTTATTATTATTATACCTTGTTAATAATATTATTTTTTATGTTATTATTTTGTATTATTATTGTTATTTGTTATTGGTAATAATATATTTTGTATGTTATTATTATTATTATTATTATTATTATTATACCTTGTTAATAATATTATTTTTTATGTTTTATTATCAATAAAAAAAGTACGCGTTCGATAGGTAGGAATAATATAAATAACAAAAGTACGCGTCCGATACACAAAAGAAGGACAAATAAAATACAACCACATCACGGGGCATTGCGCCAGCGGTCGTTCATGTCGTCCAGCCTGTCTCTGTAGCGCTCTGTCTGCTCCTGGTCGTGGAGCTGCAGCGTAGATGGCATCTCGGTGCTCAAGGCATACATCGAGCTGTACCACTGCACACATAATTGATACATATAAAATTTGATTAAACATACAAATATTTAAAATCCAAATCACATTAAATGACGTACGTAGTCGGTATGGCTGCGGGGGGGGGGGGGGGGGGGGGGGGGGGGGGGGATGCCGCCCGAAGAGGATCCCGACTCCGACGAAAACAGACGAGGATGAGAATGCCGCTCATACCAGTCCATGTACCCTTCAACGGTCTCACCAAGGTACTCTGAGGCCGCCCGGCTGATGTATGGCAGGTTGAGGATGTACGCGTAAGGGAACTGCCGCCAAGCAAATTCTGCTGCATCGCCAGAATGGTGCACCTTATACCTCGACGGGTCTGCTGGCATATACGCCTTCTGCGGCGGTGTCATCGGCGGCGGGATGTGCTGCACGTAACCCATCTGGCGCAACACTCTCGAGGGTACGTATGGCTCCACGATGTCGCGATATCTAACCCAGCCCACGAAAAGAGTCCCCAGGTGCTGCGCCGCTGGATCGGGACCGTACGGCAACCAAGCAACCTGATAACAGTTCGTTATTATTATATAATTGTCGTGAATATAGAATATAAATTGTTAATATACCTCGCTCGCTGTCATCATGTCTAGCTGACGGCGGATCTCAATTAACCGGTGTCCCGTCCGCTCGACCTGAGATACGGACAACATGCGTGATCGTGCATGGCCAGGCTCCACCTGATGGGGTAGACGGTGTGGGCGGAAGCATGGGAAGTACTCGTAGATCCACGCCTGTAGTAACGACAGGCACCCAGCTAAACCCCTTGCATCCGCTCGGCTTGCGAGCCCAAGCTGGCGATAGAGGTAAGCAAGAGCGGCCGAACCCCACGAGTAATGACTGGCAGATGGCAGGGAGCGATAGCACTCGTGCATGATGTCGGGCTTCACCCGATTCCCGCTCTTGTCGATGAACAGGGTCGACCCCAATAGAATCCACAGCCAAGCGATGGCCTGGAATCCCGCCGGCCGACCCTCCCGCATCCTCTGCATCACGTCTTTCGACGCAACCGACCCTCCTCTCCAAAATCCCCTCAGGGCGTCTGCGGAGACGCCCATAATCTCCCTCGCCGCGATCTGCTGGTCGCCGGCGTCCGGGGTGCCCGAAATCATCGTCCCGTCGATCGGGATACGGAGGATCTGCTGGACGTCGTGGAGCATGATCGTCATCTCCCCCCACGGCATGTGGTAGGTGTTCGTGTCGGGGTGCCAGCGCTCCACAAAAGCGCACAGAAGAGGCTGGTCCAAGTGTACGAGCATGGCATCTGTGAGGTGTAAGAGGCCTGTGCCATCGATCTCGCTCTGTGTCTCCGGCGGGAATTGGCAGTACCACTGCTTAAGCTGCCGAAGCACTAACGCCCGCCCCTCGCACTTCAGCAGGGGCCTCTCCTCCTCACCCATCCAGATGAGGGGCACGATGTGCCCCAAGTAACTAGGGATCACCTCGCCATCTTGCGGACCACCTGGTTGTGGCCCCTGCACCCTCCAGGAATCGTCTACGATCCTGGAGCGCTTGCTCCCTATTTTATTTTTTACGAATACCACATAAATAAATTTAATTTTTGGTACGATAGTTAAGACACGACATCGCAAGTCAGTTTATAATGAAGAAGGGATGTACCTGAGGAGACCGGTATCGCATCGTCGTCGGATGACTGAAACGATGCCGCATCGTATGGCACCTCCTCATCCGCATGCGCCTCCTCCTCCGCAGGCGGATCGTATTCCGCATACACGGAATGCGAATCACCCGCTCGCTGCCGCCTCGCCTCCTCCCGTTCCCTACGAACAGATGCATCAACGCCGCGCGCCCTCGTATGACGCTCTCCAGATCCCTCCAACGGGGGGGATCTGCTGCTCCCTCCGAGCAGGGACTTCCCACCCTGCGCCTGCAATTAGATAATTTTTTAAAAAAAAATTGACCGAAATCAAAATTCGGTCGGTCCATGACCTGACCGAAATCCGAATTCGGTCGGATAACGGCAGACCGAAATCGAGTTTCGGTCGGCGAGGCTCCGACCGAAATTGGATTCCGGTCGGTACCCCGGCGACCGAAAGTGATTTCGGACGGCCAAGTCCCGACCGAAACATGATTTCGGTCGGCCCAGGGTCGTGCCGTTTTTCGCCCGATTTCGCGTCCGATCAACCGTTTTCCGGCCTATTTCGATCCGTTTTCGACAATCTATCTAAATACGAATGAATTTTACGACAATTTTCTTACCAATCGTGAGAGCACCCCCTTTCCCTTTCCCTTTCCCTTTCCTTTTCATCGTTCCATTGCGATTTGCAAATTTCTATGTTTTTTTGTTTGATTTGGATGTCTGATTTGAAAAGTGTTGCGTAGTAAAGGACTTTAAATATGAATTCTTACTTTTTATTATATTTTAGCTTTTTAAATTATTTTAAATAACATAGGGGCAAAATAGTCTTTTTTCAGTCCTTTAGGGGGCGGTAACAAGTAAAAAGGGGGCGGTAAATAGTAACTCCCTTGGAAAATATATCTAATTTAACAAACATTTTTAATATTAATCTATTTATGTTATTAAGTACCAATTATTATTGTATATTTGTAATCTATATATATAAAAGATGATATGTACTCGCATTAGAGTGACACGTCATCAGCACAAAGCCCCCTCCATTCGACAACTCAGCAGAATTCATTTTCGAACTATTAAAGTTGGTTTATTGGGATGAAGAGGTTGTTATAGAATCCATACACCAAATAGTAAATAATAATTTGTTTTAGATCAAAGGAGAGAAGTTGAACAGTCTCCATCTTTATATATATAGAAGAGAGGCGAATTGTTACGAAGCTAACAAATTCCTGCTATGAAGTTGATTTTTTTTAATCGTAGCAGTTTCATTTGGAAATTGGGTTTAGGAAAGGTGTTCTTGCGTTGGATTATTTCCCTTGCACGTTTCTTCTTATTTTACATTTTTCCTATTGATAATTTGCGGGATTGTGAGATTTTCATCTATTTATTAATGGGCTTTTTAACTATTCTTCTTATAATATTCCAGCATTGATCAGAGGGAATAATCGGGTGATTGCTGCTCTTCTTAATTCTGCGTATGATCACCTTGATTTCATTGGTAAATCTTGGCCGAGATATTGTTGATGATTGTTTCGAATATAAATGATCAACAGAAGTTACGAATTGCACGACTGATTTACAAATAAAGTGTTCATAAATGGCGTAGCATGGGCTACACCTAAATGCTACAACGAATTTTCCATATAAATTGATTAGCATGTTGTATTTCATACTTCTGACAATGTAAAGCCAACGGACATAAAATTAACATGGGAGTTCCATAGTCTTGCAATTAAGCATAATTATGAAAACTCCATTGTCTTACGATGTACGAAACCTTTTGTTTTCCAAAGATGTTGTTATGTTATTTATATTATCTGATAATAAATCACTTTCTTCCCAGATCCATTCGCTGCATTCATCAATTCAACTGCGTTTGATAACATCATACAAGAAATTCAAGAAAACAACCATGCCTTGATCCAAGAGAACAACGAAAGCACTTTTAGCTAATGAAATCACCTCCTTCGCCTATGTCAATATGCTCCCTCATCATCTTCTCCGCCGGCGCCATGCTTTCGTCTCGAGCATTTGACGATTTTCCATTGGGAATTGACGCAGAGAGCTTTGTTTATGTTGAACCGGAGCGTTCTAAGCGACTCCACTTCGATAACTTCTTCGGCTGCTATGATGATTATAGCTGTAATGGCAGTTTCGTAATATTAGTAAGTAGTAACTATAATGAAAGTATTTGGCCTCGCAGCAATATGAGGCACAAGAAACTGCATTAAGTTCGTGCAAAGAAGCATTAGCAGCAAACGAAAACAAGCCCTTGAATTTCACCTTTTGGCCTAAATCTGATAGCTTTTCGAGTCAAAAAAATCAAGTCTTTTCGTAAGGAGACTATGCAGCAAAGGAGATTTGCAGGTATGATTTGTTTTACAATTAATTTAGTTTTCATTTGTTGTGTGAATTCCTAAGCTTTGGTTAAATATTTGCTTATTATATCAAAAGATGAAAAAGAGCATGTAAGCAAGGTTGAACTCTTCTTCGTCATCTTTTTCAAGTATGTTGTCTACACTCTAAGCGAAAGCCGCACACGTCAGTGCAGAAGAGAGAAAAGAGAGGATCATAGGTCCGACAAGAAGAAACTTTAACAGGACAACAAAGGTTGGTGGGTTATATGTATATGATATTTGTTTATTTATCGTATTAATTGGAGATATGTATGTAATAATATAGTATGCATGTAAAAAGGCATTAGCGGAGACAGGCCAACGACATATTATAGGTTTGCAACTTGCAAGAAATGATGAGGTTGTCGTCAATACGATTATTCCTAAAGGATCATCACCATTGTCATTTCCCAATGGTATAACGACGACCTAAGAAAATGCTAGAATGGTTATAACATGTGCATGCTTGATAGCAAAGAAGAGTTGGGCGGCATACCAGTCCAACGTTACCATTACATTAGAGTTACCATTACATTAGAATAATGAAATAAACATCTCTTGATTTTAGTGATGCTATGACATCGTTGAGAGAAGAAAAACTCACAAGATATGAGGAAGAAGAGTTTGGTGGAATCTATGGCGTGAATGATAACTAAGGATAAATGCCCTCGGTAATAAGAACATATATATAATCCACACACTATGGTTTTTTAATTGAGTTATTAGCATAACTCAGGGGCTAATTCTTGATAAGATCGTGGGTTAACTTTTAAAACCGAACCAGTATAAGACCATGAACTTGCGCTCGCGAGGTAGGACGAACGACTACGAACTTACGTGACTGATGCAATTGTTAGGATATTGCAACGATTTGTTTGCCTGCAAAAACGAGCAATGTAAAAACTCTGCAATTGTTGGTATATTGCAACGATTTGTTTGTCTGTCGAGACAAGCAAATGCCCTATGTAATATTCACATATGTATATATACGAAGCTATTTGACATTTTATTTTGTTCTCATTGCCATACAAACTGAAAATTATTAATAACCATTTAAGTATGTAATACGACAATCGTTTTATGGTTTAGGATTTAGGATTTAGGATTTAGGATTTATGATTTAGGGTTTATGGTTTTTACGGTAATAATAAGGGCAGGCATTGTTAGAAATATTTGTTGTTGTTTCTCATCGGATAACAAAAACCTCAAGGTACAGATCAATCAACAAAGGCTGGTTCTTGATCGGGTCTAGACATCGAATAACTTGCTATTGAGAGTACCTAAATTATAAAGCAATAGGATCTAACGGTTTTGGCGGGCCAAATCCTGCTTATTCGAGGTTTAACACGGGGTAGGGTGACTTTCTCTTGAGACATGGTGGGGCATGTCCCGAGTTCGTTACAAAATAATTGGGAAATGTCTCCTGTCCTGCTAAACCCGCTTCAGATGGTAGCTAACTAATAATATTGTTTCGGATAACCATATTTACATTAACGAAATATAACCCGTGTGTAGCACGGGCAACACCTAGTATTATTAAAAATAATATAATTATATTTTTTAATTATTCGGGCGGGCGGCCCGCGGGCTAGCCTGCACCCGCGCGCGGGCTTACCCGCGACAGCTCTACATATCACAAATAAAACATTCTTACACATCACTATCCATGGACGATTTTACCCCTCGTTTATTATTTTGTAAATCTTTTCTTCTCCAAACCATTAATGGAAACAGCCACGCAGCTAAAACCTACTCCCAACTGGAAAAGCTCCCGCCGACGACGGAAAAGCCCCTGCCCGCGCTGGAAAATCTCCGAGCTTGCTTAATCTATAGTGGGCTTCTCGGTCTAGTAAGTTGACGTAGGTTTTTGTTGTTTTTTACACTGTTTTACCCTTCGAGATTCTTGACCTCGAGCGGACGAATTTGAGTTAGAGATCAGTCTGGTGAGGTGTACAATGAACGTTTGTGGCACTGCCATTGACCTAAATTGAGTATCGAGTTGTGGGTCTCGCAATTTGGGTGTCAAGCTGTGGGTGTTGCAATTTGGTTGTCGAGCTGAAAAAGTTGAATTTTCCTCATGTTTCCTACGATTAGCCAATTGTGGGTGTCGTGGGGTTTAGTATTTGGTTAAAATTTTGCTTATTTATTGGTTAAAGCAATTTAGTATATGCAGTACCAAAGTATGTTGAATTACAGTACCCACATTTCTTCTATGAAGTACGTTTTGAAGTATTGTAGTAGTATCATATGGTAGTGATTTTGTTGTTTTACAGGTCCTATTGTACGAAGCTATGTTATCTACAAATGTCTTTGGTGGGCTCATGTTGTTTCCATGTGTGAATATAAGGAACATATTTATTGTTTGATTGAAACGATAGGTTTTGGCGCTTTCTTTTCTCGGTATGTTGCCGATAGGTTATCGCACATTCTTACGTCGAAATGTTTTTTATTACGATGTTGGTGGATAAATGATATTAATATTGTCGCGATGTTTGATAGTAATACTGTTGGTGACAGAACCGGAAGCGCCCCTTCTTTCAAAGAGAGGAGAACGGTTTATTCACATTTCATTTCTTTCCTATTTTTCCATTTCGCTTTTATTGTTTGTTTATGTTTAGGTTTGTAACTATGTGACTAATCGAAATGTTTTGGTATTATCACCACAAAGAAAAGCTTTCTATTTTTTTTTAAGCCCTCTCGGGGACTTTCTTAAATAGGAACCTTGGAAAGAATACACCGGAAAAACTTAAACGGAACCAACGAAATGGAGTGCTAACTCTGGTTTCTTATTGAATTAACTGATCGATGTGCTATCAGACATTTATTTTGAATTCGATAATTTTCATTGGATGATGATATTAATATAATCGCTATATTGATAGAAATACTATTGTTTGATGAATGATGTTAATATTGTGAATGATGTCGTGTTATTGCTGGTGTCCAATAAAATTGTTCTGGAATGTGTTAGTTGGTGGGTTATGATATCAACACGTGGTGTGATACGAAACTATAAGTAACCTACGCAGGTTACTTAACAACATCTTACTACATAGTCAAGATTTTTTATCTATTGGAAGTTAGTGGTTGTGTTTTATGTTATCATGTGTTTAATTTTTATTATGTACCGTATTTTGGAAGTTTTCATGCCTTATTTGCACAATAATCTACACGTTTTCGATAATAAAAATGTGGTACGAAACATATACTACAAGTAACCTACTCATGGTACTACACTAGCTTATGATATGGTACCACGAACATCTATATATTGGCACAACAAAAATATGTATATTGGTACTAGGGTAGGAATTTTTCGACGCCGTCCGAATTATTTTTGGTCCATAACTGTGTTATCATAATTATAAATACTTATTAATGATTTGGTATAAATATTGGTGGGTTAATATTTAGAATATGGATTATGACTAGGGTTGTCAATGGGGCGGGGATTCCCCGTCCCCGCGGGTATCCGTCCCGAACGGGGCGGGGAATCCCCGCTATTCTACCCCCGCGGGGCGGGGACGGGGGGAAATTTTTCCCCGCGGATATCCCCGCCCCGCCCCGATTATTAAAATAATATATATTATATTCAATTAATATTATTATAAGTTAAATAATAATAAAATACACTTTGGATAATATTAAAATAATTTAAATATGATTAAAATATTTCTTAAATAATATTAAAATATAGTTTAAATAATATTAAAATAATATAGATTAATTTTTTTAAAAAAAATAGGACGGGGCGGGGAATCCCCGCGGGGACGGGGACAATTTCATCCCCGTTTGCCTCGCGGGACGGGGACGGGGATTAGGTCCGCCACGAACCCGCCTCATTGACAACCCTAATTATGACATTAAAATACCAACTTTCTGTTGACTTAATGATACTAGTAAGAACATATTACTACATAGTTAAAAAAATTAGGACATGAGTTTTTCGATAGTTAAATAAATGGTACGTACTAGTCATCTATAAGGGGTACTACACTAGCATGTGTTATGGTACTGCAAACGTCGACATATTGGTACTACTAACATATATTGGTACTACAAATTAGCGTAAGCATTTTTCGACGCCGTTCGTATGTTTTGGTCCGTGATTAGGGGTGAAAGATGAGCCGAGCCAGCTTGTGAGCTCGACAAGTCGGCTCAGCAGAAGTTCGGCTCGAGCTCGATATAAATGAGCTCGAGCTCGTTTAAGTTGAGCTCGAGCTCGAGCTCGTCTATGTCGAGCTCGAGCTTGAGCCCGGATATAATGGCTCGAAAGCTCGCGGACAGGCTCGCGAGCTTTTTTTTTTTTAATTTTTTATATTTCTTATATTATTTTCTAATTATTTAAATATTTTATTAAAAGTTCGATAGAGCTCGAGCTCGAGTTCGAGGTCACCTGGCTGTAAATGAGCTCGAGCTCGAGCCGTGAGCAAGGTTCTGAACCCGGGTTTTCGAACCGGACCGAATATTTTAGTGGTTTATGGTTTAGTGGTTTAATCGGAATAAAACCAGGACAAAACCGGTATGGAACCGGTGTATTTAAAATTAAAAAATATATTAAAATCAGTGCAATGGTTATTTTTATTTTTATTAGTGAATATTGATATCATACATAGCTTAAATATGGCTGTTATACACATTTAAAAAATATTTTTTAATCTTAAATTTAATTTTATTCCAAATTAACTTTAGTTTAATAAACAATTAAAAATTATATCAGAATTTGGGCTAATTTTATACATAAAACAAAAATCAAAGTTGGGCCGACGAATTTTTCGGCCCATTAGCTTTACTTCTATTAGATTATTCACCTTTTCATTTTATTTCTTTTTTTTTTAATGGAACAATCGGACCGGACCGAGCCCGGACCGGATTTTGGGCCGGTCCGCCGTTTTATGGCCCAAACCGGTCGGTCCAGTCCGGTCATTAAAACCCTGACCGTGAGCTGAAAAGCTCGACGAGCTCGAGCTCGAGCTCAGCTGTAAGGGCTCGAGCTCGAGCTCAAGCCCAGAAAATGAGCCGAGCTAGGCTCGTTCACAGTCCTATCCGTGACTACGTTATCATAGTTATATGTACTATATTGATTATTTAGTATCAATATTGGTGGGTTAACATTTAGAATTATGGGAAATTCATTGAACACCCAACATTCTTTCTAGTTATATGATACCAGTAACATCTTACTTCGTAGCCAAGATTTTTTATCTATTGGAAGTTCGGGGGTTATGTTTTATGTTACCATGTGATAACTTTTTATTACCATATTTTAGAAGTTCTCAAGCGTTATTTGCACAAGAATCTACGTGTTTTCGATAATTAAAAATATTATCCGAAAAAGACACTACAAGTAACCTACTCAAGGTACTACACTAGCATATTTTATGGTACTACGAAGATATTTTTTTGGCACTGTAAATATATATTGGTACTACAAATTGGCATATGCGTTTTTCAACGTCGTTTGAATTAGTTTTTCGTCCGTAACTACGTTACCATGGTTATGAGAAAGGTATTGATCGATCATTTGGGATCAATATTAGTGCGTTAACATTTAGAATTAAGGATTATTACATTGAAACGTCAACTTGACTTTTACCTATGGCAAAAATCTTCAGTACCCATCTGCAAAATCAGTTGTTATAATTATACCAACTGTTATTCTAATTATACCAATTGTTATCATTATATACCAATTGTTATTCTAATTATACCAATTGTTATCATTATATACCAAATGATATAGTGTACAATTTGTTGGTATAATTACGACAACAATTGCCACAATTTCTACATTTTCTTGTATAATTTCAAAATCAGTTGGTATAACGTCCAATTTCGCAGTATAAAATTCGAATAACGTTATTTACTGGTATAATAACGAAAACAAATGGTATAATTTCTACAATTTCTGGTATAATATCAAAATCAGTTGGTAGCACGTCCAATTTCGGTGTAAATTATAATAACGCTATTTAAATTGAATATCATACCAACTATTTTGATTATTATACCAACTATTATTCTAATTATACCAACTGTTATCATTATTATACAAAATGATATAGTGTACAATTTTGTTGGTATAATTACGACAACAGTTGGTATAATTTCTACAGTTCTGGTATAATATCAGATTAGTTGGTATAACGTCCAATTTCGCTGTATAAAATTCGAATAACGCAATTTATTGGTATAATAACCAAAACAAATGGTATAATTTCTACAATTTCTGGTATAATATCAAAATCAGTTGGTATAAATTCCAATTTCGCTGTAAATTATAATAACGCTATTTAAATTGTACCAACTATTTTTAGTATTATATCAACTGTTATTCTAATTATACCAATTGTTATCATTAGGGATAATTGCTATTGTGGTCCCCCAGTTATATCCTAAAATCACTTTTGGTCCCCCGGAAACACACTTCATCATTGTTAGTCTCTCAGTTATTATCCGGTAATCAGTTTCGTCCTTTCCGTAAGTTGACCGTTAAAAACTAACGGGATTGAGTGTTTCTCACTATTAAACACTTTTGAAAAATTGAAAAATAACCCCTGATAATACTGAAAATACAAAAATAACCTAGACAAATTAAACTCAACACTTAACAAATAAAAAAAATAAAAAATGAATCCAAGACATCCTCAATGGCAGCATCGTCTCCTTCAAATCTGGACCCATCCCAAAAAATCGAATTCCATATTTCGGAACAAATTTTCGGAGCAAACCTCCAAATCTGATCCACCATCCTCAGTGGCAGCATCGTCTCCTTCAAGATTCCTATCAGCTACAACATCATGTTCTCTAGCGATTTCACCATCCTTCGATTCTGCATTTTCTTGATTGCGATAAGGTTTCATCATCCTCCGGTTCAGAAATTTCTAGAGTGCTACTGAAAGTGCTAGCAGAAATCGAATCGATTAGCTCCTGCAACGCAATCACCCTCCTTGTCACAACCTTTGGGTAAGCCCTAACCCCCCAAATTGAATCCCTTCTCGAGCTGAAAAGCAGAGAGGACATCAGCCCTTCGATCAACCTCAACCTCTCCTTCCCATCGCCGCGCACCATCTTCAAGCCACCGTCCTTCTCAGCTTAGCTTCAACCTCGTCCACGTGGCTTCCGATCTCGCTACTTTTTTTATTTTAAGGTGTTGTTTTTAAATTTGTATGTGTTATTTTTATATTTTTAAGTATTATCAGGGGTTATTTTCAAATTTTCAAAGTGTTTAACGGTGAGAAACGGTCAATAGTTTTTGACGGTCAACTGACGGAAAGGACGAATACTGATTAACGGATAATAACTAGGGACTAACAATGATGAAGTGTGTTTTCGGAGGACCAAAAGTGATTTTACGGTATAACTGGGGGATCAAAATGGCAATTATCCCTTATCACTATTATACCAATTAGTATACAATTCTGTTGATATAATTACGACAACAGATGGTATAATTTCTACAATTTGTGGTATAACTGCAAAATCAGTTGGTATAATTACGTCCAATTTTGCTGTAAATTACAATTTCCTATTTACTGTATAATAACGAAAAAAATGGTATAATTTCAACATTTTCTGGTATAATGTCCAATTTTGTTGGTATAATAACAATTTTTTGGTATAATTCATGTGAAAATAATTTATTCAGCTTTTTTGATATGTGAGACAAGGGTATTTTCGTCCTTTTTACGCTGAAAAGAGCTTTTTAAGTACTGAAAATGAAGAAATTTTCAAATTGGTACTTATAAGGAAGAAATAATTCGAGGGGTATTTAAAAGGAAGTTGAAAACTTGCAAGAGACTGACTGATAGGGAATTAACCCAAAAAAAAAAAAGAAAAATAGGTAGATATATTTATTGAACATTCATTAAATATCAAAGAGAACTAAGAGAACTAGATAAATTAAAACAATAAATGTTTATTTATCTAAGAAAAGTTGTTATATGTTGCTAAATCTTAAATAAATATATACAAAAATAAATGATAACTTCATCGGATATCAATTTTAAAACAATATTTTTGAATTATTACATCGTTGATAATAATATTATTTATTAGAATGTCTAGATAATAAATTTGATGAACATTTATTTTAATACTTTCATATTTTTTATATAAAAATAATAATAAAAAACATACACTATATAATTTCCGTCTAAAAATCGTCAGAGCCCCGACCGACCGTCCAGGTGCCAGGGCCTAAGCGATTTTACGACCTTCCCTCTGCTTCGCTGCGTCGCAAGTTTAGGGTTTCGCGATTCGAAGAGATTGAAGGTGGCCAAATTGAGGAGCTGGTTTTAGTGTTAAATGTCTACAATCACCCACTTCCGAAGAAGATCCGGCGCGTTGTAGTCCGATTCACTGCCGAGATGTCATGGGCTGACGCCGGTCCGAGGTAAAATGTCTACAATCATTTGATATTTATCGGATTTTTTACCAATTGTTTTTATAATTTTGTTGCGGAAGTTCACGTACAATCCTTATTTGGTATGGCGGCTTCGGGAGCTTTTTTGATTTCTTTTTAATTAATTGAACTGTATGTACCTCGGTGTGAGCGTGTGTATGTGCAATTGTAGGATTTAGATTGATGTAATTACTGTAGTTTGTTTCGACCGAGATTTTTAGTTTTCTTCTTAACGTCTGAAAACCTTCCGATTATGATGCTAAGGTCGCTGATATTGAATAGGTAGCAGTTTCTGGTAGTCATTCTAGTTCGTGCTGTTGTAAATTTACACTTGCTTTAGCATTATCTTTTCTTGCGATTTTTTTTTTATGATTATTGCCTTGGTCTTGAGAAAAATATTCTTTAATGGACATTTGATGTCTGTAATTGATGATTGATTTGATAACAATTTATTCGAACCTTTGACTATTCGTATCGACAGGTGGCGAGGGACAGGTGGGTAGATTGTATGTTGAGAGCTCAAGAGTGTATGGTGCAGGGCCGGTGGTTGGACTTGGCTTCGCTAATGCTTACCTCTGCCTCTGCTGATGTTGTTATCTCAAAAGCATCTGAAAAAGGTTGGAAGAGATGTCTGCTTGAGATATTCAACTTGTTGATAAATGGAACTTTTGATCTGAAATTGCTTGATCACCTTTTTAGTGTATGGAAATTAGACTAAGATAAACAAAATTGCTAACTCGCACAACTCTTTTTAGTGTTGTCCATCATTTATTTGCTTGAGGGGGGTAAATTCTATCCAAACGTTGGTTCTGCTAAGTCTTTCATCTGTGTTACTGATAGACTGTTTCGTATTTATTTTAACTCAGATCTTGAATGCATCTACACTGTCATCTGCAATCTTGTTAAAAAGCCCGACAGTCTCGATCATGTCCATCAGATTGCAGAGCTAATATCCACCAAGGTTGTTCAATAGCCCCTTGACAAGCCTACGTGTCGTTTATTACTTGTAAAACTATGTTGTCTAATATTTCCTTTTTATTCTGTATGCAGCCTGTTCAACGTCCTTAGTTTACTGGAGAACTCATACACCCAGTTCTTTGTCTATATGAAGGCCCTCAACTTGGATGTTGGTGGAAAGATAACCGAGCATGTTATAGATCATCACTTAAAAACATCGACAAATTTGTGAAGGAGTGGAATCTTGGCGTGAAGGACAAGAGAGATCTCTTTCTTGCAGCATGCAACGTTTTGAAAGATAACAAGCGGTTGGTGGCATGTGTGCTTTGGCATTTTCTCTCGGACTATTCGATGCATAAAATAATAACTCGCTTTAAATATTTGGAGTTTCAGTTCAGCTGGAGATTTCTTTAACTTTCTTGTCTTTTAACGTTTTCGGATGCAGCAATCATCGAGTGAAGCTAAAGAAGATGCTGTGCGTGCTATTGTTGAATTTGTCAAGTCACCTGACATGTTTCAGGTAATGCCCAACCTAAAGATTTTTTTATGTTTCCTCTTTGTGTACTCTGTAATTAATTTCCTCCTCCTTTTTTCCAATACGATGCATCCAACTTCTGCTACCCGTAAGTTTAAATTAGTCGTTGACCTAACCTATTGTTTTGTTAGCAACAGATTACATTAAATTGTAATCCCTATAGTAGATTCAAAAAGGTCTTCGATAAAAACATTCAGCAGTAATAAATTATTACGAGAAGTACCCACCTATTTTGCTAAGGAGTTTTCTTATCACTGTTTCGTCAAAATTAGATTGTAGCAATAGCATGCAGCAACTCATCCATTGGCATTAGTTCATTCTCCACTTTTTACTGCTGGTTAAATCAGCATTCGCCACTTATCAATTCGTATCATGTCTTTCTATCTGTCAGGCTGATTTACTAGACATATACCTGCTATAGCACAACTGGAGAACGACCCAAAGTTTGCAGTGGTCTATCAACTGCTAAAGATTTTCTTGACGCAAAGGCTTGACGCATAGTTGAGTTTCTACTCATCGAACTCCAATGTACTGTCTGTTCATGGTAAGAAGCACTCGTTCTTGCGCCTCTTCATCATCAACCATTCCATTGTAATTTGTACATTGTGGGGTGATGTTGTTAGGCCTTGTGCATGAAGTCGTGTTTCAAAGATGAGGTTGATATCTCTAGTAGATCTTGGCACTAGTGGATCTGGTGAAATTCCTTTTTCTTTGATTAAGGAGACTTTGCAGGTAAACCATTTACGTAGACACATCTGTATATCTGATCTTATCATAACTTACCTCATTCACATAGATTGAAGACAATGAAGTCGAGCCATGGGTTGTCAAGGCGATCACAACCCATCAGATCAATGAGGTCGTCATTTTCAGGTATGTGACAATCCCAGTTTAACAAACAATCAAAAGCATTGGGTAATTACCTTGTAATTGTGATTTGGGTTGGTGCAGCCGATGTGCACAGCGTGTTTCTGGGCCTCGTGAGTGACAAAAGCTTAGATCAAAGCTTGCGGTGGAAGGTAAACCATCTAACCAAACTGACATCCCTGCGAGTGGTCTATCAGTTTATTGATATCACGAGCAATATCTTATCATATTTACGTCAATTTAATTGTTAGGAGAACGTTTTGAGCATGACTAGAACGATTGAGGCGAACAAGACAACTGAGGAGAGACCCAAGCAGTGCAAAGGTTGGCTGTCCGTTGAGATTGTTCTGATTTTGCCTGCTACGAAATCCATTATTTTGTCTCCCAAGAGAGGAGATTCGAACTTTTTCACAGCTTGCACTGAGTAGGTTCTTTTTAATGGTTTCTTGGGCTAGTTTTGCTCGAGTTTCCATCAGCTTTTTTACTCGCCGTTTTCTTACATTATGTGTAATGCAAGAACGGCGAGGCGGAGCAAGGTCTGGTTTATTGAGATTTTTGATTCTACATCCGCTAAAGTCTAGCTTAAGGTTGTTGTAGACAATTAAAAATAAATTGTCTACTAATATTATTGGGATTTAGTAAATTAATTCCAAAATAAAAATAAAATAAAATAAGATAATTTAATTAAATTGTTATTTATTGAGATCTATAAATTAATCTCAAGTTAATAAATAGTTTATTTAATTAATAAATTGTTGTCATATATGATAATATATATTCCTTTTATACAAAATCCTATACATGGCAATATGGTGTAGAGATTTGTTAAATAAGTAAAGGAATCAAAATCAAATATTATAAAATCGGCAGATATTGAGAGAATCAAGTCGAATATGGAATAAATCAAATCAGAATCAAATCAAAATCAAATCATATATGAATAAAATCGACATAAATATGGAAGAAATCATCACAAAATGATTATATTTTCCATAACTATGAATTCTCTACGCCTATAAATACGGGGCTTTAGAATTCAGAAAGACAAGTCAGAAACACTCAAGAAAACACGAGCTTCAAGAAACGATATAAGACTTTTAAAGGCTTTCGATTTCTCTGCGAAGTTCATCGTGTTTGAGTAAAACATTGAAGACGCTCGAAGATCTTGAAGACGTTCGAGGACGAAGATCAAAGACGCTCGAAGATTGAAGACGTTCGAAGGCAAGGATCGAAGACGCTCGAAGATTGAAGACGTTCGAGGACGAAGATCGAAGACGTTCGAGGACGAAGATCGAAGACGTTCGAGGATCGAAGACGCTCGAGATTGAAGACGTTCGAGGACGAAGATCGAAGACGCTCGAAGATCGAAGATGTTCGAGGACGAAGATCGAAGATTCGAGGACGAAGATCGAAGACGCTCGAAGATCGAAGACGTTCGAGGACGAAGATCGAAGATTTGAAGACGAAGATCAAGCCTTGAAGATCTGAAGAATCGAAGACGAAGATCAAGCCTTGAAGATTTGAAGAATCGAAGGTCGAAGATTTGAAGACGAAGCCTCGAAGATTTGAAGAATCGAAGATCGAAGATTCGGAGACGAAGATCAAGCCTTGAAGACTTGAAGACTCGAAGATTCGAAGATCAAGAATGCGCCTCAAGAAATCAAAGCCCAAGATCAAGCCCAAAGTTCAAAGCCCAAGTTCAAGAATCGAATCTCAAGCTCAAGACTCAAAGCCCAAGTTCGAGAATCAAGACCCAAGCTCAAGATTCAAAGCCCAAGTTCAAGAATCGAATCCCAAGCTCGAGATTCGAAGCCCAAGTTCCAGAATCAAATCTCAAGCTCAAGACTCAAAGCTCAAGTTCGAGAATCAAGACCCAAGCTCAAGATTCAAAGCCCAAGTTCAAGAATTAAAGCCCAAGACCAAGCTCACGACTCGAAGATCAAAATCAAGGCTCGAGACGGAAACTGAAGACTTTCGTGACCAAGCCCAAAAGCCCACGAAGGAACTTCAACGAAGGCCCAAATCAATGAATTTCAATACCCAAGAACTTTCCAAAGTCCTTGAAGAATCAGGGGAATAAGTAGAGATAGAGCCCGTTAAATTTCACTAAATTATATTTGTACTATTTTCTGATAATTCGATATTCGAATAACAAGAAAATACGTTACAGTTGTTTTTTCGTACATGGTTATTTTAGTTTAATTTGCAATGGGGCAGTTAGGTAAAGGTTTCGATTTTTTATGAACCGTTCGGTTGAACCGCAACCTGGCAGGTTCGAACTATGAACTGCCAGGTTTACAAATTTTCATTTGTTACTTTTTAAATCAGTGGTTGGTTCTGTCGTTTTGAAAGAAGAAAACGTTCAACTGTCAGTTTATTACAAATTCTCAATACGCCACGACCGATGATTTTCATTAGCTTTCAATGGAATATTGTTCTAACGAGTTATCGGTCTTTGCGTAGTTCTAATCGAAGTAGTTATGCTATATATACAATCTTTACGAATTCGAATTGTACTTTACTGCGACTATTACCAAGTTATACCGCCGTGTAGGGCATAGTCCAAACTGATCGGAACCCGTATGAGATAGCTTATTATTGTTTTATAGAGTGAGAATGAAGAACGAACAATCTTAAAAGGTAGATATTTCTTACCTGTGATTAGGGATGTTCATTGAGCGATTCGGTCCGTTTTATATATGCTTAACTCCATCAAACTGTTTTTATTTGGCTTGTTCCGTTATTCAGAATAGAGTTCAGTGTACTTGGTTATATGCTTTTTTATTTTCTTTTCCAGATTGCGTACTTTTTAATTGAACTAGTAATTCTTCAACACTCATATGCGTTGCTATAATAAATAAATGCATCATATTATAAAATTAAAGCTAAAATAGCAATTTAACTAAAAATAGTAACTAAAGATAGTGGGTGGTTGGTTTCCTTTCAAATTTATTAATTTTTTTAAATAAAGACAGCAATTTGATGGGTTATACGAAGGTTTGGTCTTTAATAGCATACTAGTACTCTTTGCCACCATGTGTGTGCTATAATATATTAATATATATTATTAAATTTATTTTAATTTAATATGTTTAATTGAAAATTATAATTTAAAAATAAGTATTCGTATATATAATTATAAGATTAAAGGTATAAAAGTAATTAACTAAAAATAGTAATTGGAATTAGTGGTAAATTTTCTTAATTTTATAATTTAATTTTCTATGAAATTGATACGCCAACGTGACAGTTTATACTAACACATCACTCTTAATAAAACAGAACAGATATTAGTATAAATATGGAAAGATATTTAGTTTATGAGTTGAAAATATAGAAAACATTTATGGTTGTTGAGGAAATGAAAAGCAAGAACGTTTTTTATGCTGTAAAATTGCTTTTCGGGGAAAGTAAAATGGTTCGATCAGGTCGTGTCTTCTTTGGTTTGATGGAGGACAATTTTTGTGTGTGTGTGTGTAATATTCGATATCTATTAATTTGAGTGAAGAATAATTATTCGTTTTATCTAGTTTCTTAATCTCCGTGCCCACTAATCTTTGAGAAGAAATAGCTCGACGGAGGAAGTAATATATATAATAAACTTTATGTTTCCATTATTTGGTTTTTTTTTTCCTGAAAGCCAAAAATCGACATTGAAACTTTCTAAATTCTATGCAGAAAGACAATATACGAAAACCTCTCTTTGTGTATGTGCTTATCGATACAAGTTACATCATATATATAGACAAGTCCCTAAGCTATGGTAGGTTATGATCGCATCAATCAAGGCAGCGATTCTACAATTAAGCTACTTCCTAATTTATATTAAAAGAATCTTTTCCTAATATACATGATACACTAACACCCCCCCTCAAGTTGGAGCGTGCAGATTGCGGACACCCAACTTGCCAAGAAAGTAATTAAATTGACATTGGCCGAGAGCTTTGGTGAAGGTATCTGCCAATTGGTAGCGAGTCGAAACATGGCGAGGAACAATGAGACCTGGAACCAAAGCATCGCGAAGAAAATGACAGTCAACTTCTATATGTTTCGTTCGTTCATGGAAGACCGGATTAGCGTTAATGTGTAAAGTAGATTGACTGTCACAGTACAAACGCATAGGCTGTGGATGAGCAACGCCAAGACTAAACAACCGACCCTTAAGCCATTTAAGTTCGCAAAGAGTAGTAGCCATTGCTCGATATTCAGCCTCAGCAGACATCCACGACGCTCGAAGATCAAAGACGCTCGAGGACGAAGATCAAAGACGCTCGAAGATTGAAGACGTTCGAAGGCAAGGATCGAAAACGCTCGAAGATCGAAGGCGCTTGAAGATTGAAGACGTTCGAGGACGAAGATCGAAGACGCTCGGAGATCGAAGACGTTCGAGGACGAAGATCGAAGACGCTCGAAGATCGAAGACGCTCGAAGATTGAAGACGTTCGAGGACGAAGATCGAAGACGCTCGAAGATCGAAGACGTTCGAGGACGAAGATCGAAGATTCGAGGACGAAGATCGAAGACGCTCGAAGATCGAAGACGTTCGAGGACGAAGATCGAAGATTTGTAGACGAAGATCAAGCCTTGAAGATATGAAGAATCGAAGACGAAGATCAAGCCTTGAAGATTTGAAGAATCGAAGGTCGAAGATTTGAAGACGAAGCCTCGAGGATTTGAAGAATCGAAGATCGAAGATTCGAAGACGAAGATCAAGCCTTGAAGACTTGAAGACTCGAAGATTCGAAGATCAAGAACGCGCCTCAAGAAATCAAAGCCCAAGATCAAGCCCAAAGTTCAAAGCCCAAGTTCAAGAATCGAATCTCAAGCTCAAGACTCAAAGCCCAAGTTCGAGAATCAAGACCCAAGCTAAAGATTCAAAGCCCAAGTTCAAGAATCGAATCCCAAGCTCGAGATTCGAAGCCCAAGTTCCAGAATCAAATCTCAAGCTCAAGACTCAAAGCTCAAGTTCGAGAATCAAGACCCAAGCTCAAGATTCAAGCCCAAATTCAAGAATTAAAGCCCAAGACCAAGCTCACGACTCGAAGATCAAAATCAAGGCTCGAGACGGAAACTGAAGACTTTCGTGACCAAGCCCAAAAGCCCACGAAGGCCCAAATCAATGAATTTCAATACCCAAGAATTTTCCAAAGTCCTTGAAGAATCAGGGGAATAAGTAGAGATACAGCCCGTTAAATTTCACTAAATTATATTTGTACTATTTTCTGATAATTCGATATTCGAATAAAAAGAAAATACGTTACAAATTTTTGGCACGCCCAGTGGGACCTCTCTACCTCTCATCTCTTCAAGAATTAGAACGATCGATGATAAACTCATCAAACTTTAGTGTTTCGAGTTCTTCCAGTCAAAACACTGGCGTTAAGACCCGAAGCATGTCCAAAGTGATTTCAGAGTCCATGGAGACCGATCGCCACCTCGTTTTTGGCAAAGATAATGTCATTGTCGAAGAAGAACAAAATGCCGAAAATGAGTGCTCGTCGATACCTTCGCTCCACTGGACCTCAAGCAATTCTTCTAAGCGAGATGAAGTCATGGTGACGAATGCTACGACCATGGAAGAGCAAATTGCAAGTTTAACGAGAGCAATCAGGACTTACAAAACACGTGCAAGAACAAGATGCCCAGATTGCAAAGCTGACTAGCAAGAGCAACAACGTTAATAACAGCCGCGCATATGAGAAGCGGGAGGAATCTTCTGACGAAACTGAAAAGGAAGAGCAAAATGAACTCGAGAAGCCTTCAGGAAGTTTCCAAGTTTCTAACGACGGGATGATCCCCGTTAGCCAACTGAAGGAGTTCATCATTGGGACAATGAAAGACGGAGGGTCCAAATCCTCATTGACGTATTCTAACCGTATACTATGAGAATCGATAACTTGAAGATGCCAAGTGACTACCAACCTCCAAAATTTCAGCAGTTTGACGGCAAAGGAAATCCGAAGCAACATGTGGCTCACTTCATTGAGACATGCAATGATGCAGGAACTTATGGAGACCGCCTCGTCAAACAATTTGTCCGTTCGCTGAAGGGCAACGCTTTCGATTGGTATATTGATTTGGAAGTTGGTTCGATCGATAGCTGTGACCAAATGGAACATGAATTCCTCAACCGTTTCTATAGTACTCATCGCACGGTTAGCATGATTGAACTCACTAGTGCTCACCAATGGAAAGATGAACCCGTAATTGACTATATTAATCGCTGGAGGAATCTATGTCTTAATTGCAAGGACCGCTTATCTGAAGCCTCGGGAATCGAAATGTGCATTCAAGGAATGGCATGGGGATTACGGTACATCCTTCAAGGAATTCGCCCGGGAACATTTGAAGAATTGGCTACCCGCGCCCATGATATGGAACTCAGCCTAGCCACAAGTGGAGCAAATGGACCACCTGTCCAAGAGGCTCGAAAATTCCAAGATAAAGTTGATGTCAAGAAAGGGGGTCGAGCATTTGTAAAGCCCCACAACAAAGAGTCTTTGGCGACAAATGTCACACCTCTCAAGCTTCGAGGTAGAGAAAAGGGCAAGAAAATTGAGGTAAGTGATGTGCCACCAATATCCTCTCAAGCTTCGATGGAGCTTCACATCAAGAAGGCGCTGGAGCAGGAGTGGTATTCGTCACTTCCGATGGGGATGTGCTCCCTTATTCTTTCACTCTGACCCAGAATGCTCGAACAATGTTGCCGAGTACCAGGCTTTAATTCTTAGATTAGAGATTGCTGTGGAGATTAAACAGAGACAGCTCACAATATATGGCGACTCCAAGTTGATTGTTAGCCAGATAACCGGCTCATATGAAGTGAAGAAGCCTGAACTCCTCCCATATCGCAACTATGCTAGAAGGCTGATGGGATATCTCGGGGAAGCGACAATCGAGCATGTGTCGCGATCCAAAAACAAGCAAGCAGATGCATTAGCCAAACTCGCTTCGACTCTTTCAACGCCTCATGAGAAAACCCAAATACCTATCTGCCGAAATTGGGTTGTACCACCCGATTTTGACGATGATAGTGAAGATGATAATGCTGTTGAGGAAGAGAATCACACCATCGAAGTATTTGAAGTGGAGGAAGAAGACTGGAGGCAATTATTGGTCGACTACTTGGAACTGGAAAACTGCCCGAGGACCCACGTCAAAGAATTGATGTTCGACGAAGAGCACCTCGTTTCATCTTCTACAAAGGAACACTTTACCGCAGGTCTTTTGATGGTGTGTTCTTGAGATGTTTAAGTGACGAAGAAGCTAGCCAAGCCATGGAGGAAGCTCACTCAGGAATATGTGGTGCTGATCAGTCTGGACCAAAGTTGCACTTTCGCATAAAAAGAATGGGTTATTACTAGCCAACGATGGTCAAAGACTGCTTAGATCATGCACGACGGTGTCAAGCTTGCCAGTTCCATGCTAACCTCATGCACCAACCACCTGAGCTGCTTCACCCAACGGTTGCCGCGTGGCCGTTCGATGCTTGGGGATTAGATGTCGTGGGACCAATGACAAACTCATCGGGTGGACACTCATACATTCTGGCCGGAACAGATTACTTTTCTAAATGGGCTGAGGCTGTTCCTCTAAAAGAAGTAAAAAAAGGAAAATGCGCTGATTTCATTCGCATCAACATTATTTATCACTTCGGGATACCTCGCTACATCATCACTGATAATGAAAAACCGTTCTGTAATAGCACAATTGATAAACTCTGCGAGAAGTTTGGGTTCAAACAGAGGAAATCATCTATGTATAACGCTGCCGCAAATTTACTCGCCGAAGCATTCAACAAGACGTTGTGCAATCTCTTGAAAAGGATAGTGTCAAAATCGAAGAAGGACTGGCACCAAAGAATTAATGAAGCTTTATGGGCATACCGAACTACTCACCGGACACCCACTGAATCAACACCTTACGCCCTCGTTTACGGAACCGAAGCCGTAATTCCGCTCGAACAACAAATTCCTTCTCTTAGAATGGCCATACAAGAAGAACTCACCACGGCGGAGAACGCTCGCTTACGTCTCGAAGAATTAGAAGCTCTTCATGAAAAGAGACTTGACGCACAGCAAAGGCTGGAATGCTATCAAGCTCATCTTTCGAGAGCATTTCATAAAAAGGTGAAGCTTAGGTCATTTCAAGTCGGAGATTGGGTACTTGCAGTAAGAAGACCAATCATCACTAACCGTCGAGTTGGGGGCAAGTTCAAATCAAAATGGGACGGTCCCTACGTCGTAAAGGAAGTCTATACGAGCGGAGCATACAAGTTGGTGTCCGAAGACGGATTAAGAATTGGCCCAATCAACGGCAAATTCTTGAAACGTTACTATGCCTAAAAAGGGGGGGACCCGACCAAAAAAAACAAAAACAAAAACAAAACAAAACAAAACAAAAAGAAAAAAAGAAAAAAAACAAAAAAAACAAAAAAAAAAAACAAAAAAAGGAAAAAAAAAAAACAGAAAAAAAACAAAAAAAAATAAAAAAAATTTTGCTCCTTAACGTACGAGCTTAAACTGCATGTTACTCCTTGACATACGAGTCTAAACTGCATGTTACTCCTGGCCCGCACGAGTATAAACTGTGAAAAGGCAATCAATGATGAGTGCACATGTTTAAACTGCTAGCTTATCCCACATAGTTCGGTGTGGTTAAACAATGGATACTCCTGGCCCGCACGAGTATAAACTGTGAAAAGGCAAACATCAATGATAAGTGCACATGTTTAAACTGCTAGCTTATCCCACATAGTTCGGTGTGGTTAAACAACGGATACTCCTGGCCCGCATGAGTATAAACTGTGCACGGCACCACCCCTCAAAAAAAATTAATAATAATAATAGTAATAATAATAATAAATAAGTAAAAAAAAAAATTTGAACTACGATAAATGACTTGATCCCCTCAAAGGGTACGCAGGCAGCTTGGACATTGTCTAAGTTCAGTCTTAAAAAAAAATAATAAATAAAGGGGGTGCAACAACTTCAGTCAGACGAGGATATATAGCATGGGAAGATTCAGACGAAGAGAAGGAAATCGAGAGGATTATTCAACAATTAGCTATGTGTTGAGCCACTCACAATACGCGAAACGTCCAAAGCAAAGGAACAAATGGAGAAATCGGTGATATGTAAAGAAAGCATACTTCTATTTATGACTTAATAAACTTATTCATAACGGAGTAATAAGAGGATATAAATCTATGATTAATTAAAGAGCTTAAAAATTCCTAATTCGTCTATAGCGACTTGGAGAATCGTCTGGGTCGCGCTCAGGTTCTTTGCAATCTCCTCATTTATCGGAAGTGCATTACGAAAAGAAGTAACAGCCCCCTCGGCTTCACGACGTTCGGTTTGAATTGCTTGAAGAAGTTCGTCGCCATGCTTAATAGAAGATATAAGCTTTTTCTTCATTTTCTTCAACTTTCTGCACTCATTTTCGATCCAAGCCAATTCATCCCTCTCTGATTGTTGTCTTTTGCTTGTTCCCGCACACGAACAACTTCGAGACAGTTCTCGGCTTCTTTAAGATGACTCATATGCTGCTCTTCAGAAGGTCTATCAGAAAACGCTGATCTCGCCTCATCATAATTGGACGTTTTGTCAAAAAGAACTTTGAGGAACTCTTCTAGGTGAGAAATACCCACCAAGTCAAGCCGCTTCATCGATTTGAGGACCACGTCAACATCTGGCCTTAGCGAAGAAAGAGAATCGATCGAAGTGTTCACTATCCTTTTAAGCAAATCGTCCCACATCGCCTGGAGTAACGCTCTTTCGTGTTTTAGAACCAGCTTGCCGCCTTCGAAAACAGAGACGTCGGCATAATGGCTCACTGACCCGACCTTGGGTCCAGATGCGTTCTTCGACTCAACTTCAATGAGAGAAGGATTGCCCAACAAAGAGTCAGGTCCTAACTCCGAGCCCTGACTTGCTTCTGGTCGCTCGATGGTCTCTATGAACTATCAAAATAACAAGGGACGATGTCATGAAGGACCAACAATAATAAGAACATGCAAAAAAAAAAAAATATAATAAGAACAGGAGTTTAAACGCTACCGCATGCCTAACTTCGATGACTGCATCGTCACCCAACGAAGTACCATGGGGGCAGCATGTTCTGCCTAAAAAAGAAAAAAAAGGGGGAAAAGAGGGTTGTCAGTTTCCAAAAAATATGTATATATATATAATAAAAAATAAGAAAAAAATATATATATATAATAAATGCAATATATATTATTAGCGTTTGGAAAGACGACCTTATCATGCGACGACGTGCGTCTATTTCCAATGTCTTCAGGGCAATGGCGGTTCTTCTTAGGCCTCTTCCAATGACGATCAGCATTACTACTCGCGGTATCTCCAGATAAGCATGGATCGCCACGTTTGCCAAAACGTCAACCGAGACGCGTGCGGTCGCAAGGGGGTTACATATGTCATCAGAAGGGTTGTGGAATGCCGTTGCCACTTCGCCCTCGGCAGCCTGCTTGGACTCTAAGCATGGTAGCCCTGCACCAATTAGCTTCACGACAATTTCAGTAAAATAATTCCCATGAACTTCAGACCACCACTTCTTGTACGCCTCCGTATAATATTTCCGAGTGCATGGAGGCATGCTAGGGAACCATACTCGAGAACCCGTCTTAGTCTGGATACACGCGCGCCAATAATAAAGGCTTTCACTCAAAGACCCCTCCCGAATATCATGTTTCAAGGTGCCAGGCACATCCTGAAGGAACCCAAATTGACGACTGAAACGATGCGGACTATATGGCTCAATAATAAAGCGATTCCTCGCCTTAACGGGACCCGACTCGAACGGACAGCCATGAAATAGTTTTGCTCGTATTCCCGTTGTCTGTGAAGAGAAAATCTTGATTCGGAGTCAAAATGTTGCAAGTCCAAAAAATTACGTCACCTTTGCGAATCCTCCTATGAGCCTCGGCAGGACTAAAATGCCTGCCGGAATAGCACATCATCTTCGAACCCTTCAAACTTTGGTAAACTTTAAAGTGAGTCTTGAAGTAGAAAGCCAACCAAGCATAAAGGAAATGGGCTGGGAAAGCGGCATGGGTGTCGCCAAACTTCAAGGAACGTGTAATAAGACTAAGACCATTATATATGCTAGCTAGAACGGGATGCGCCAAGCCTATCTTTTGACCGGACGCCATGAGGCATGCGACTTTGAAGACACTAGGGCGCATAAAGCCAACCTCTTCGATAGGAAGGACGAACGCGCACAACCAACAGGCCAAAAACGCCGCCAAGTAGACCTCCTCTTGCAAGCTGCCTCTAAGACCCAAACTGGAAAATAACTTCTTAGCTCCAGGGGACCACGGACGGCACTGTCCCAGGACGCCGAGAGGGTTATGAGTCGAATTATCCCGGGTACGAACGTTTTTTCTCTCCTTGCAAGGAGGAGGTTGAGCGTACTTTATCTCTTCTTTCGACCAAAGCTTCACCCACTGCAACATAGACACCCGAGAAGATCGGCCGCCGCGGCTACAAAGTATAGAGTAGGCATGAAATAAGTATTGGCAGGAACAAGGAATGTATCAATCGCCAGCCTCGTCGATTCCATTCAGCTCTGATGCGGAAGGAACGACCTCATCATAGAGAGAGCCGTTCATTGTAAGCCCTGCAAAGTTATATAGGTCCCACAAAGAAATCGACAGTTCCCCATGAGAAGTTAGAAGCGTGTTGGTAGTCGGGCACCACGCCTCACATACGGCCTTCATGATGTTGGTATCAACGTCATATGTGAAAAGCGAAGCGTATATTGGGTCGTGAACTTGGATGTCTCTCAGCGTTTTCTCGTATCGACAAAGGACGTCTTCGGTCCACTCCCAATACCCTTCGATATACTTGAATTCTCCGATAAATCGAACAACAGTGTTCCCCCACATAACACCCGATTCCCCTTCGATGATCGCACGTCCCAACGAAGGAAGAGGAAGTGAGCTGTTTGACGACGAACGATGGGGACTGTTCGGCAGTGAATGATGACTCGACTTCAAAACCCAAGCCTTGCGATTTCGGTTCAGATCGGTTTTCGCCGACCAGTCCGGAGTGTGCAGCGGATTCGAAGTCCTCCGATCTTCGCTGAACGACCCAATAAGAGGAGGGTAGACCACGAGCATGATGCCATCTTCGACAGATTGCTTCTCATCCTCGAGTATAGCTAGGTGTTGTACGCCGGAAGAAGATACGATGTCTTTGAAGAAAATCATGCTCGACCCTGAAAGTGGGAGAAGCATGGTTAAGATATTCCAGTACTCCTAAACATGATGATACAAGTGTCGAATAAAAAATAATAATAATAATAATAATAAATAAAACGCAGAATCTTGCCTAGAAGAGCTGGCTTGCTCGTGACCTTAGTTGTGGAAGACTTCATGGTTTCAAGTGCAACTTGGAGACTTATGCAATAAGTTCTTTTTTTTCTTCTTGCTGTGAGGCTATCCAACGTGGGGAAAAGGGCTTACTTATGCACAAGGGTGGAACCCAATATAGGTTAAATATTTAATTCCCAAAATAAAATATGTCTCGCATATACTTGCCTTAAGTCAGCATGGGAATTATTTTTCTTTCCATACAAATCGTGGAGGTTTACTTCGACATGACAATATCTTCCCCTAACTGGTGAGTTGGCGGATAGTACAAGCAAAGCCAAAAGGCCCGTAAAATCACGTACCCAACTCGGTAACGCGAGATTTAGTGCGTGACGACGAAGCAGCAAGGGGATAATGCCATAATTGAAAAAAAAATGGGATATATATACTTCAAATCTCGTCTCCCTAAGCCCGTCAACAAGACTTGAAGTGGGGGCATTTGTAGACAATTAAAAATAAATTGTCTACTAATATTATTGGGATTTAGTAAATTAATTCCAAAATAAAATAAAATAAAATAAGATAATTTAATTAAATTGCTATTTATTGAGATCTATAAATTAACAAGTTAATAAATAGTTTATTTAATTAATAAATTATTGTCATATATGATAATATATATATTCCTTTTATACAAAATCCTATACATGGCAATATGGTGTAGAGATTTGTTAAATAAGTAAAGGAATCAAAATCAAATATTATAAAATCAACAGATATTGAGAGAATCAAGTCGAATATGGAATAAATCAAATCAAATCAGAATCAAATCAAAATCAAATCATATATGAATAAAATCGACATAAATATGGAAGAAATCATCACAAAATGATTATATTTTCCATAACTATGAATTCTCTACGCCTATAAATACGGGGCTTTAGAATTCAGAAAGACAAGTCAGAAACACTCAAGAAAACACGAGCTTCAAGAAACGATATAAGACTTTTAAAGGCTTTCGATTTCTCTGCGAAGTTCATCGTGTTTGAGTAAAACATTGAAGACGCTCGAAGATCTTGAAGACGTTCGAGGACGAAGATCAAAGACGCTCGAAGATTGAAGACGTTCGAAGGCAAGGATCGAAGACGCTCGAAGATTGAAGACGTTCGAGGACGAAGATCGAAGACGTTCGAGGACGAAGATCGAAGACGCTCGAAGATCGAAGACGCTCGAAGATTGAAGACGTTCGAGGACGAAGATCGAAGACGCTCGAAGATCGAAGACGTTCGAGGACGAAGATCGAAGATTCGAGGACGAAGATCGAAGACGCTCGAAGATCGAAGACGTTCGAGGACGAAGATCGAAGATTTGAAGACGAAGATCAAGCCTTGAAGATCTGAAGAATCGAAGACGAAGATCAAGCCTTGAAGATTTGAAGAATCGAAGGTCGAAGATTTGAAGATGAAGCCTCAAGGATTTGAAGAATCGAAGATCGAAGATTCGAAGACGAAGATCAAGCCTTGAAGACTTGAAGACTCGAAGATTCGAAGATCAAGAACGCGCCTCAAGTAATCAAAGCCCAAGATCAAGCCCAAAGTTCAAAGCCCAAGTTCAAGAATCGAATCTCAAGCTCAAGACTCATAGCCCAAGTTCGAGAATCAAGACCCAAGCTCAAGATTCAAAGCCCAAGTTCAAGAATCGAATCCCAAGCTCGAGATTCGAAGCCCAAGTTCCAGAATCAAATCTCAAGCTCAAGATTCAAAATTTTTTTATGAACCGTTCGGTTGAACCACAACCTGGCAGGTTCGAACTGTGAACTGCCAGGTTTACAAATTTTCATTTGTTACTTTTTAAATCAGTGGTTGGTTCTGTCGTTTTGAAAGAAGAAAACGTTCAACTGTCAGTTTATTACAAATTCTCAATACGCCACGACCGATGATTTTCATTAGCTTTCAATGGAATATTGTTCTAACGAGTTATCGGTCTTTGCGTAGTTCTAATCGAAGTAGTTATGCTATATATACAATCTTTACGAATTCGAATTGTACTTTACTGCGATTATTACAATGTTATACCGCCGTGTAGCGCATAGTCCAAACTGATCGGAACTCGTATGAGATAGCTTATTATTGTTTTATAGAGTGAGAATGAAGAACGAACAATCTTAAAAGGTAGATATTTCTTACCTGTGATTAGGGATGTTCATTGAGCGATTCGGTCCGTTTTATATATGCTTAATTCCATCAAACTGTTTTTATTTGGCTTGTTCCGTTATTCAGAATAGAGTTCAGTGTACTTGGTTATATGCTTTTTTATTTTCTTTTCCAGATTGCGTACTTTTTAATTGAACTAGTAATTCTTCAACACTCATATGCGTTGCTATAATAAATAAATGCATCATATTATAAAATTAAAGCTAAAATAGCAATTTAACTAAAAATAGTAACTAAAGATAGTGGGTGGTTGGTTTCCTTTCAAATTTATTAATTTTTTTAAATAAAGACAGCAATTTGATGGGTTATACGAGGGTTTGGTCTTTAATAGCATACTAGTACTCTTTGCCACCATGTGTGTGCTATAATATATTAACATATATTATTAAATTTATTTTAATTTAATATATTTAATTGAAAATTATAATTTAAAAAAATAAGTATTCATATATATAATTATAAGATTAAAGGTATAATAGTTATTAACTAAAAATAGTAATTGGAATTAGTGGTAAATTTTCTTAATTTTATAATTTAATTTTCTATGAAATTGATACGCCAAC
Organism: Craterostigma plantagineum; assembly: GCA_027422505.1. NCBI lineage: Eukaryota > Viridiplantae > Streptophyta > Magnoliopsida > Lamiales > Linderniaceae > Craterostigma > Craterostigma plantagineum. Next base: position 483,160 of record JAPQWV010000236.1, on the reverse strand, counting down.
GTGACAGTTTATACTAACCCATCACTCTTAATAAAATAGAACAGATATTAGTATAAATATGGAAAGATATTTAGTTTATGAGTTGAAAATATAGAAAACATTTATGGTTGTTGAGGAAATGAAAAGCAAGAACGTTTTTTATGCTGTAAAATTGCTTTTCGGGGAAAGTAAAATGGTACGATCAGGTCGTGTCTTCTTTGGTTTGATGGAGGACAATTTTTTTGTGTGTGTGTGTGTAATATTCGATATCTATTAATTTGAGTGAAGAATAATTGTTCGTTTTATCTGATTTCTTAATCTCCGTGCCCACTAATCTTTGAGAAGAAATAGCCCGACGGAGGAAGTAATATATATAATAAACTTTATGTTTCCATTATTTGGTTTTTTTTCCCTGAAAGCCAAAAATCGACATTGAAACTTTCTAAATTCTATGCAGAAAGACAATATACGAAAACCTCTCTTTGTGTATGTGCTTATCGATACAAGTTACATCATATATATAGACAAGTCCCTAAGCTATAGTAGGTTATGATCGCATCAATCAAGGCAACGATTCTACAATTAAGCTACTTCCTAATTTATATTAAAAGAATCTTTTCCTAATATACATGATACACTAACACCCCCCCCTCAAGTTGGAGCGTGCAGATTGCGGACACCCAACTTGCCAAGAAAGTAATTAAATTGACATTGGCCGAGAGCTTTGGTGAAGGTATCTGCCAATTGGTAGCGAGTCGAAACATGGCGAGGAACAATGAGACCTTGAACCAAAGCATCGCGAAGAAAATGACAGTCAACTTCTATATGTTTCGTTCGTTCATGGAAGACCGGATTAGCGTTAATGTGTAAAGTAGATTGACTGTCACAGTACAAACGCATAGGCTGTGGATGAGCAACGCCAAGACTGAACAACCGACCCTTAAGCCATTTAAGTTCGCAAAGAGTAGTAGCCATTGCTCGATATTCAGCCTCAGCAGACATCCACGGCGTGTTGTTTCTTTGTCCGCCAGGAAATAGGAGAATTGCCAAGTTGAATAAACCAGCCGGTGAGAGAGCGCCGAGTTAAAGGACAACCTGCCCAATCAGAGTCACACCATGCAGTCAACTATAGATCACAGTCAGCAGAAAGAAAAATCCCTTGACCTGGATTGCCCTTCAGATATCGAACTACGCGAAGCGCAGCATTCCGATGTACTTGAAGAGGATGTTGCATGAACTGAGAAAGTATATGGACTGAATAAGAGAGCTCCGGACGAGTAACAACCAAATAGATTAATCGACCAATGAGACGACGATACTGTTCAGGATCTGGAAAAGCAGTCCCTTGAAGCAGCGAAAGACGATGATTGTGCTCCATTGGAAAACCAACTGGCTTGCCTCCTAATAACCCGACCTCCGAAATAATATCAAGGGTGTACTTCCGTTGGCATAAAAATAGACCAGAAGAATTGCGAGCGACCTCAATACCCAGAAAGTACTTAAGCACGCCAAGATCTTTCATGTGAAAACAAGTGCTCAAATACTTCTTAAAATTCTGAACAGCAGTACTATTGTTACCAGAAATTATCAAGTCGTCAACATAAACCAACACATGCAACTGAACATTATCACGGTGAAGGGAGAATAGAGAATAATCTGAATAGGACTGTTGAAAACCATACCGTTTAATAGAACCAGTAAGCTTAGAAAACCATCAACGAGGTGCTTGTTTCAGCCCATAGAGTGAAGTCGAAGGCGACATACCTTACTAGGGTCAGAAGTTTGAAAACCAGGAGGGAGCTTCATGTAAACCTCATCATCAAGATCACCATGGAGGAAAGCGCTATACACGTCCATCTAATGAAGTTCCCAACCCTCAGCAATAGCAACAGCAAGAAAGGTACGAACGATAACCATTTAGCTACTGGGGCAAACGTCAAGTCCCTCAATCTGATTGTTCCCTAAAATCACAAGACGAGCTTTAAATCGTTCAATAGACCCATCAGAAAGATATTTGACCTTATAAACCCATTTACAGCCAATGGCACGCTTCCCAGGAGGAAGTGTCGTAATCTCCCAAGTTTGATTGTTTTCCAAGGCATTAATTTCGTTTCGCATGGCAACACGCCAACGAGCATCCGTCATAGCTTCGCGAAACGAACGAGGTTCTACTACAGACTCTAAAGCTGCCAAAAAAACTTTATGTGCCGAAGAAAATGAATCACAGTTAACATAATGTGCTATTGGATAACGCGTACCTGAGGAAAGTGACAAACAAGATGAAGCAGTTGAGGGGGTAGAGGGACAGATAGTACTATGCACATAATCACGTAGACGAGTAGAAGGCTGCCTCTGATGATGACCGCGACCCAACTGTTCAACTGATTGGGAATCCTCAGAAATAGAATCAGAAACAAGTGAAGTATCCTGTGGGTGGAGATCAGTATCCTCAAGAATAATATCATTATCTTCATCATGTGACCCAATCGTTTGTCTGTCAACAACGTAGAAACTGGAAAAGGCACAGGATCCAACGAAGGCGAGGTGTTAGGAATATTTTATAGTGTTCAATTTCATTGTGTTTATCTTAGTTGGTTTATATTTAATTAACTTTGGGCTAGTTTGTAATATTCTAGTTCTTAGTTACTAGGGGTATAATATACCAACTCATGTGGTATATATACCCCCAAACCCTAATTCATTAGGGTGTGTGTTTTTGGTGTAGTATGTGTGAGTGCGTGTGTGTTGAATAGTAAACAAAGCATTTTCAAAGCATTCATCGTCTTCACTGTCACACCCCACGTTCGACCTTTAAATCTTTCATCATTAACGTGGTAAATCGTCCTAGGTCAGTATTGTTGGATCGAATAGGGACCAACAAGTGGTATCAGAGCAAAACACGTTCGGATTTGAACATTTTTTGAAATTTTTGGGTATTTTTTTTTTTTTGGATTCGAATTTCTGCCATTTCTTGAGTTTCTGAGTTGATTTTACTGATTTTGCAAGCTCAAGAGGTAACTAGGTTGTTTTCAAGTGATTTGAAGTGATTACCCAACTTTTTTCAGTTGATTTGGGTGAGTTTTGGATAGAAATCGCATCTGTTTTTCGTCATTTCCAGTCCAGAATCGGGTAGATGAACAAACTGCCCGATTGCTACAGTACCTGAAACAGCTACAGTACAAATTTACTCAGTTTCAGGCGTTTTTATTCAGTTTCGGGCGAATTTTGACTGGTCAAACCCGAAACTGGACTGGTCAACTCAAAAGTGGGCTGGTCAACTCGAAACTGGACTGGTCAACACTCGAAAGTTGACTGCTTAATCCAATTTAGACTGGTCAAACCCGAAACTGGACTGGTCAACATTCGAAATTTGACTAGTTAATTCAATTTTGACTAGTCAAACCCGAAACTGGGCTGGTCAACCCGAAACTTGACTGGACACCCGAAAGTGGACTGATTTTCAAAAAAAATAAAAACATTCACTGCAGCAGTTTCGATCGAAACACTGTAGCAATTCACTGTAGCAGTTTCGATCGAAACACTGTAGCAAATTCGCGATTCACTGTAGCACCCGAAACACTGTAGCAAAATTACCCGATTTTTTAAAAAAAAAAAAAAAGATCTTTCAAAATTTTCTGAATATTTTTTTTTTTTGTCATTGGGTTTAAAAAAAAAACTCAAATTAATATTTTCAGGTCCAAATTTTCGGTGTAGACAACATTTTTGTAAATTTTTTTTTAAAAGCAAATCCACAAAACGTGTCAACGATCATTTATATCCATCAATCAACTTAGGGCATCTTTGGCAAATTATAGAAAAAGTTTTGGTCATTTTCTCGAAGTTTTCGAAATCATCACAAAATTTTTCGGTGCACGCCAGAAATTTTCAACGCCGACTTTTTTCGATACTTCACGATACTTCTCGAGTAAGCCAAACTTTTTGTCACTGAAATTTTAAAAGCCAATTTCTATTTTCAATTAAACATTATATTAATTAAAATGGATGCTCAATATAGGAAAATTGAGGAATTAGAAGCAAGACTAGCTAATAATTACTCTGTGTTGCTTAAGCAACAAGAAAGCCTAGCCTATGCTAATGAAGATTTGACCAACGCAAAGTCAAAGATCATTAGCTTAGAATTTATGTTAGAAGATAGTGAAAATAGGGTCTGCGAGATGACTAAGAATTTACGTTCTTGCGAAGCTGAGCGAAATGAAGTCTCATCAAAATATGAGACCATCTTAGAGGAACAGCGTATGCTTCACTCTAAGATTAAACAATTAGATAATGTTACTTCGAATATAGGTCCATCAGATCAAAACTCTCCTTCTAAATTAATTTCTAACGGGGAAAATATTTTACATGATCAAAAACCTACCCTATGTGATACTCCAGAGACTCTTCGTAAATTGAAAGATTTACAAGATACTTTGAACTCTGAAAGGGTAGGTTTTGGCGCTGAAAAGGAAAAGCTTTTGAAGGAGATTTTATATCTCAAATATTCCCCGTCTTTATCTGTTTCCAATAATTTGTCAAGTAATACATCTTCCTCGAAACAGGTAAATAAAACAAAAACTAAAAGAAGCATCCTTGTTCCTAAAACTGAGAAAGCTTTTACTAATCATTCTAAGTTAATTTTGACTGAAGCTGAAACGTTAAGTAAAAGCAAAGCGCTACAAATAGCTAAGGAACAAATAAAGATTAGGAATGAGAAAGGAAAGTCAACTTTTGATTCTAAAATTAAGGTCGAAAATGATCAAGAATTTTCCACTCCTACTCCTATAAAAAAGGGAAAGGAAAACGTGCAAAGAAGAAGTTCCAAGCTTAAGCAAGCAAACTTCTCAGATCCCGCACACTTATCATTATAATGTGAATGACGTGCGTTACTGTCGTAGGAATACCAGTTATCCAGTTCAGATTAAGTCTGAAAGACACCTTCTGCGACTGGCTAGGGAGAAAATCTTTAGATCTTCTAGACCTAGGCACACGTTCACTGGCACTGATATGTTATTTCCCTCTAAGGTTCACCAAACCTGGATTCCTAAATCACAAATCAAATTGAATTGGACTTTAAAGGATGATTTAGGATCAATATCTGAACCAAATGTGCTTAACTTGTTTTCTGCTAACAAGGGAGGACCCATTCAGAAATGGGTACCAAAGTCCCGATAAGTTTTGCAGATTCCCAGCATGGGTAGGTACTAAGAGAGCTGCTCCACACTCATGACTGGTATGCAACGAGGGCAGCCAAACATCCCAGCGTGTATGGTATCTTGGGTTGCTCCACATACACGGCTGGTTAGCGGTGCGACAACCAAACGAGGGTACACTATAGTTACGCATGCTTCAAAAAGACTTTAAATTCCAAATTTTTGCATGTAAACATGAGCTGAAAGGCATAAATACCCTATTATAGGTATATTTCATTATGCATACAACTTATAGAATTTTCAAGCTTAACGTTTACGTATGCATATAAGCTGAATTGATAAATGCCTATGTCTTTAAATTGGTACATTTTAACTATGCATATATCTTAAGGAACTTTGAGCTTAAACATTCACGTATGCATATGAGCTGAATTGTCAAATACCTACTTATTGGGAGCGATAAAAAGTGAAAAACGTACATTCTAATATGCAATTTTTAAAGAATAATAATTCTTTAGTTTGCATCTGATCTGAAAATAGATAAATACGTTCACGCTTATTTTATTGGGAGAGAACTTATATGTTTTAACGTGCAAGCATTGAGGGGGAGTATCACTCCATATTTACGAGGGGAAAGTACATTTTTAGGGGGAGTACATCTTAGGTGCACGATTTGAGGGGGAGAAACTTCATTTAACCCATATACATATACGTATACATATACCTATATCTATTACTACTATGATACTACTTATCTACAACTATTACGATAATATATATATATATGTATAAAAAAAAGGAAAAGAAAAGCAAAAAAAAAGAAAAAAGGAAAAAGAAAGAAACACCCTCTCAGATGCTTCCACCTCCCAAGACGGACTTCACTTGAAAACCCGACCCTCATGAGTTCGAGAATTACAAAAGGCGTGACATCCATACACAAACACGAAGATGATCTCAACCGCCCTGCTCCGACTTGCTGATGAAGCAGCACTCACCAAAATTGACTGACGCATGGATTCTAGGTTCCTATGGTTCAGTCAGACCAAACTGAACCTAACCCCGGAACATAGCCGAGTGTTAGTGAAGATTTCAAGTCCATCAGCCACATACCATTTGGCAATTCTTGATGAGACCGAAGAGCAGACGATACACATATCACTCACCTCACAAAACATTCGGGCCATCCCATATAGGGACAGGAGCTTCAGCTCCCGAGTAGAAGTCGCCTCATTTGGTCCAACGGCGCTATGCACAACCGAGCCTTACCCACTCATCGATCTCCCAATAGACCAATGTTTCATAAAATCACGGGGAGCCGCATAATCTATCACCGCTTCACTTGGAAGCGGGAGATATTGAATTAAGTGGTAGTTAGCCCCACACTACTGAATTTTCTTGAACACATCGAGTCTACGTGTCCTCACTACCTAAAAGTTTTATATTTTTTAGGACACATACACCTTTTCTCATCTGGACTTTGTGACCAGATCTGAACTTCCAGAGACATGTCATCTAAGACATGCTTCGATGATAGGAAGGAAGTCATGCCGTTGCAACATCAAAACAACAACGGTTGTAGGCCATCGCCTATGAGCTACGCTCCTAGATTGATGTTAATGGGATGCCTATGTGGCCTCGGTTTATAAAGCCCTGTCCTCACAGGCCGCGTCTCAGAGTTTAACTCTGAACTCGTGTTGACGGATTGCCTAAGTGGCTCCATCTGGTTATTACCCGCACCGACTTGTCGTTTGTGTCCTTCTTCGCATCCCATACAAGCATGCCGATCTCGTTAACACGATTCGCCATGAGGGGGAGAAGAGGATACGTATAAACAAACAGGTCGGACCACCCACCATTGCCGCCGTGCGTACCACTATGAAGTCGGGCTCTCCTGCACTCAAACGCCAATTCAGAAGGAGCCTTGGCACATTTTAGAACACATCCCACACTCACCATCAAATTCCGCCGCGCTTACCACGATGAAGCTGAACTCCACTGGTACCTACAATGTCACATTCCGAAGGAGCTTTGGCACATGTTAAAAGACACCCCACACATATCTTTTTCTGGAACCAGACAAGCTTCTTCGAGGCCGAACCAGACAACTTCCTTCGACGAAGACGAATCTGGCGCTGAGAAGAAGAAGATTGGAGAAGACTTGACGACTTCAAAATACGGAAAAAGACAAAGGAAAAAGACAAGGACAAGATGCAAACAAAATTTCAAAGATCTGCGACATCATCAAAAGGCAAATATCAGGGCGTGGATCACAGTATACATCCTGTCTACAACGTATATCGTCAAGACAAGAGAGTTCTAGCTGGAAGTGCATTCAAATCCTCCACAAGAAGAGGAGATAGCCTTTGCAGGGGGAGCAAGGGAGAGATTGTTAGGACTCGAGAGATTCTCCATGTACCCAACAAAGATAACCCGCGCTGAATTAAAAATTGAACACTAAGGGGGAGATTGTTAGGAATATTTTATAGTGTTCAATTTCATTGTGTTTATCTTAGTTGGTTTATATTTAATTAACTTTGGGCTAGTTTGTAATATTCTAGTTCTTAGTTACTAGGGGTATAATATACCAACTCATGTGGTATATATACCCCCAAACCCTAATTCATCAGGGTGTGTGTTTTTGGTGTAGTATGTGTGAGTGCGTGTGTGTTGAATAGTAAACAAAGCATTTTCAAAGCATTCATCGTCTTCACTGTCACACCCCACGTTCGAATCTTCCATCATTAGCGTGGTAAATCGTCCTAGGTCAGTATTGTTGGATCGAATAGGGACCAACACGAGGCCACCACAGAATAGGGAAAAACAGATTCATGGAACACCACATCTCTAGAAACAAAGAAATCCTTGGTTTCCAAGTCGTAGACAGACCACCCTTTTTTTCCCAAATGGATAGCCCACAAACAAGCATTTACGCGTACGACTAGAAAATTTATCGCCATTACGATTCTGATTGTAGGCATAACACAAACATCCAAACACACGTATATGGGTGAAGGAAGGGGGCTTAGCGTATAACATTTCAAAAGGAGTTTTTCCATGTAAAACGAGGTTGGGTGTTCGATTAATAAGATAGCCAGCCGTTAGCACACAGTGTCCCCAAAACTCAATAGGAAGATGGGCCTGAAAACGCAATGCACGAGCAACATTAAGTATGTGTTGGTGCTTTCGTTCAAGTCGACCATTCTGTTGATGGGTACCAACACATGAGGTCTCATGAATAATCCCAGTCTGAGGAAAATAAGAACCCATGCACATAAATTCAGACCCATTGTCACTTCGAACAACCTTAACAAGTTTGCTAACTGTCGTTGCACCATAGCAAAAAAATTATGCAGGTGGCAAAAACTTCAATCTTATCATTTAACAGATAAATCCAAGTGGCACGAGAAAAATCAACAATCGTTAGGAAATAACGAGCACCGCAATAAGCTGGAATACGATACGGACCCCATAAATCACAATGAATTAAATCAAAACTGGAAGCACTTTGAGTTCTACTGACGGGAAAACTAGTACGAGAGTGTTTAGCACGGAGACAAACATCACATGCTTATTCATAATACTAAAACCAGGACGTGTCGAAACACAAGGCAACTGCTGAATGACTTTAGAGGATGGATGACCTAGACGTTGATGCCATACTGTAAATGAGCTCTCTTCTTCAGTGCATACTGCCGCTGTCGAGACTGTCCCTCTGAAGAAGTAGAGACCCCCCAACTGTTCACCCGCGCCAATCACCATCCTCGAAGTGCGGTCCTGAATAACACAAAATGCATTAGTAAAATGAGCATCCAAACCAGACTGATCTAACAACTGATGGAGAGAGATCAAACTGCATCGCAGACTAGGAACAATAGAACATTATATAATGTGACTGTAGGACTAAGTTGCACCGTTCCCGCCTTGGAAGCAAGTGTTACCGTGCCATCAGGAAGTTGAACTGGTCGTGTGGAAATATCTCGAACGGATAAAAAATACTCCAAGAAACCTGTCATATGATGTGTAGCACCGGAATCAAAATCCATTCATTAGAAGAACGCTTACCTGACAACTTCTCAGTAGCACCACTTTTGGCAGAATGCAAGAAATCGACAACAGCATTGTATTGATCGTTGGTTAAACCAGTGACTGCGCGACCATGATCAGTTGGACCAGCGACAATATTGACCCGAGCAACGTCCGATTCAACTGGAGTCTTTGGACAACAAGCAGATGATGTCGCAAAGTAGGTAGGAGATACTGGAGTCTTTGGACAACAAGCAGATGATGTCGCAAAGTAGGTAGGAGATTCTTGGGCGATTATTGGACCAGTAGCAGTGACAGGGGCAAAGCCTCCACCCGTACCAGAAGCAACACCTCTTCCTCGACCACGTGCAGAACCGCCACGATTACCATTCCGACCACGAGCAAAGCCAGGAGGATAACCATGAAGATCGTAGCAGGAATCAACATCATGGCCGCACGCGATTACAATGATAACAGTGACGACGCGGACGATTATCAGCCTTTACGGCGAAGCTGACAACCTCGCCGCCATGAATTTCTTGCCTTGGGCCAGTGGTGCGCAAACTTTCCTCTTGAACAAGTAGAGAATACACTCGTTCAAGAGGCGGTAACGGATGCTGGGAGAGAATGTGAGACCTAACAGAGCCGTAGAGATCCGAATCCAAACCCAAAAGAAACTGATGAACTTTTTCATCCTCTCGGTGTTGAGCCAATAATGATTCGACTTTGGGTACACAATCGTCACATAAAGAAGTCAAATCTAATTTATCAGACGAACCAATATCCTCCCACAGTTTTTGCAACTTACCATAATACGCCATAATACATAAACCCTTTTGCTTGCATTCTGATAAAGCATCCTTGAGTTGTTGAAGACGAGATCCCGTGATGACTGAGAACCGATCATAAAGATGTTGCCACAAATCGACTGCCACATCTTTGTGAGGAATAGATGATCGAAGCGAAGGTTCGATGACATTCATGATCCAAGAAATCAAAAGAGACTGAATCATCCACCAATCATCTAAATCTTTCGACTTCGGACCTGGTCGAGCGATTGAACCATCAAGAAATCCGAATTTCTTACAAGCACGAAGCGCCAATCGAACTGCCCGAAACCATTCATCGTAGTTGACTTCTCCACGGAGTTGAACTTGAGTAATCAGAAGGCCGGGATTATCATTGGCGGTAATGTCGTAAGGAGAGATTGTGTGGTGGGGGCCGATTTCATCATTGACAGTTGTTTCGCTGGTGGACGCCATAGACACACGATACTCAAAGAACACGGTATTATGTTAACGAGAAGATTATATCAACCTTGCTCTGATACCATGACAGAAAGACAATATACGAAAACCTCTCTTTGTGTATATGCTTATCGATACAAGTTACATCATATATATAGACAAGTCCCGAAGCTATATTAGGTTATGATCGCATCAATCAAGGCAGCGATTCTACAATTAAGCTACTTCCTAATTTATATTAAAAGAATCTTTTCCTAATATACATGATACACTAACATTCTAAATCGAAACCGACTGAAAAGTGAATTAACCGAACCGAGAAAATTCTAAAATTCCGATTCGATTGGTTGGATTGACTAAGGAGAGCCAGGAACAGGTCCCAATAAAGACAAAGAGAAGGCAGCGGGATGCCACTCGACAAGAGGCAATGATTGAAAGCCCTTGTTCCAGCTTAGAGGGAAAAGCACCGCACTATAAGGAAAAGAAAGGGAAGAGAAAGAGAAGTCAGGGACTTGTCCTCGTGGTCTCCTAAGGGTCTTCCCGATGCATAACCAATAGACAAAGAGTTTCTCATAAAAGCATCTTGGACTCTCGACAAAGTGTTAAGTGTCTCGAGCTCAATCCCTTTTATAAACTGTTATAAAATTAGTCTGTCAATTTAGTTTTATTAAACAATAAAATGAAAAAAATGCCACTATTTTTAGTTAATTACTACTTTACTCCTTTATTTTAAGTTAACCTTAGTATAACGTATTGCATCATTTCACACGCATCGCATGTAAGTGTGCTCATCTCCAATCGGTACCCAAAAACCCAAAACGTATGCTAAATGATCTCCAATCGACACCAAACGCAAACGCAAAATGCATTTTCATCTTCTCTCCTGTTTTAAATGCATTTATGCGTTTGAGAATGAGATATCCCAAAAGATGTGTTTGATGTTTTAAAAATGACAATATATGTTGTTTTATTTTAATCAATAAAAATATATAAAATGACTCATGTTATTAATAATTATTTTTTTCTTCATTTTTTATATGAAAAAATATTTTTTATTAATTTTTGTGAAATTATTTTTTTCAAAAGAATTTACAATGATAATGTGATCAAATTTGTAAAGTTGTAAATTACATGGACAATATTAAAACTCGGTAGAAGAGAACGAAATCGTCATTCTGTTCAAATTGGGATGGGTTGGGAATATCAATCACATCCTCCTCTCGCCATCCCCTTCCCGTCCGTTAATTTTCACCAATAGTATATTCTGTCAATTTCCCTCCCCAATTTTTGCCAGTGGATTTGCCTCATGTCGAAACCTCGAACCCCAACAGAGATGGTTCACCGAAGGGATTGCCATCCCTACGATAATTCGACACACAGAACTCACTTAGAGCAGCAGGAGTACAATTATTAATATATCGATAAATTAATATTTATTAATTATAAGATAGAATCTTTAAATTCAGTTATTTCTTAGTCCATACCAATGGCGAACTGAATCAAATTATATCAAGAGTGAATATATATTCATATTACATACATTATATCACATATAACTTATCAATAATAATATTGATCATTTTATTGTCATAATGATCTTTTAGATATATGACTGGTGGCCATAGCAAAACTCACGAACATTTTATCATTGTAGTAGTTTAGCAGATAATTAATATATAATCGTAAATTTATGAATTATTAATTGAGTTTTAGTGGGGCTTAATGTGTATAAAGGAATTTTCCAAAAAATTATTATATTATTATCTTATCGAATTTGATGACCTTTTTCAAAGGCCCAAGACGGGACCAGATAATTTTATTATTTTAGAAAGTTTATTATTAAAGAGGTTAAGCAGTGGCGGACCCACGTAGGGGCTTTGTGGGCCATTGACCCCAGCCACAATCATATATAATATTAATACCGTAAAATTTTAAGTTTTTGGTGGTAGTCTAGTGGTCTTGTTACTAGCCAAATGGTTTGTGGTTCGAGTCCCATTTGGAACGTTCTAATAATATTTTTTTCATTTTAACTTTCCTTTCTATTTATTATGACAATTATTTATAATTATATACGCACTTACATCTTTCATCAATGATAATTGTTTTTATCTTACCACGTAATTATGTCTTTTCATACACATCAATTAATTTGATTTTTTTTGTATGATATATCCAGCTTACACAATTGTATTTATCAGCCAAAATATTTATGATAACAAAAAATAAATATTTTCACATATAAATAATGTTTTTAAACTTATATTTTTCTAATAAAAAATCTTATTATAAATTTATTACTCAATGTTTTTTCAATGAGAACTTTTCAACTTTATCATTTAAAAATAATTTTTTCGCTATTATTTCATTATTTGTCGGTAACATATTTATTTTACAATATCAATAACTTATAATAACTTAAGTTATCTGTTATCCAAATATATTTTAGCAAAAATTATACGGACTTATATTTTAAGATTAAAGAAAATTATCGAGCCTCGAACATATCAGATTCTGGGTCGAACATATCAGATTCTGGGTCCGCCCTTCGGTATAAGGTTTTCCTTTTTACGTCGTTGGCTCGTTTTCTAAATCGGACAAAACATATATTTTAGCACAGGATCCTTTTTTTTTTTTCGAGCACAAAGTGAAGACACGTGGACAAAGTATTTTCAATTCATTCATATTAAACCTACACGACTATGGCATCTTTTTTGCCTTATCTTTCACATACACCACGACCTCGGCCAGCACGAGAAGCAAGATGAATACCACCTCGTATCCATCAACTTAGGCGCCGCTGATTTCGGCGTGTGTTCTTTATCTTCCGCCTCTTCTCGTGGGCTCCGAGGATTCTCTGGAACTGACTTCAACGAGCTCGTCTTTACGCCGTCGTTCACCAATCTGAAAACATACAACGAAACAAAAAACACTTGCAATAGTTTATCTATTGTAGGAAATATAATATATAAGACAAAAACAATGATACATTTCCGACAAGTTTAAGCTTTATAGTTGGGTGCTTGTTCAACACGGTATTAGAGCTCATGCCTAGAAGTCATGAATGCCAACTGTTCCTCACGACCACCCATTAAATGAAATTATACGTCTAAGTTCTAGGCTAGATAATAAAGAAATCAGCCTACACATTAGGGACATCTTGAAAACATAATATATAAAATTTAAAAACTAATACACTTCATTCTACCTTACACTTTTATGTGAAGTGGTCATCATCAGCTATCAATTTAAGAGCATTATCGTTAGACCCTTACACTGGGAAAGCGAAAGAGCTCCCGCTATTACCGCTCTCGTCGGAGAGTCGAGGAGTGCTCGGCATCGCCGTCAGTATGCTGGACGATCGATCTGCGCCGCTCTCGGCCTTCGGCGACGGCGGCGGAGATTTCTTCGTAACTTCGTTGGCCGAAGGCGGAGAACAATCATCGGCCCCGCCGGCGCACTTTCTCGGGAGCTCTCCGCTGTGTTCTTCGTGGGCGGGCACCTCCATGACGGGCGGCAGGCCTCCGGCTCCCAGTTCGTTATTTCCACGAATATTAGTACCACTGTTGTTGATGTTGTTATTGTTGTTGCTGTTGCTGCAGCTGCTCTGTGCAGTTCCCCAGTCGTCCAGCCTGGGGAGCTCTCCCGACTTTCCAAACATGGAGTAGTCTCGGGAGAAACTGTTGTTCCCCATGTGGATGCTGAAGAGCGACTCGTTCGAGTTCACGCTCCACTGATCGCCCGGGTTGTTCGCGGGCTTGGACGAGAAGATGGACGCGGGTATTCGGTTCGGGTCGTAGCCCGGTGGGTGGGCCATGGTTTGGACTGGCGGCAATTTCATGGGCCCGATCAGGTTTGCGGGCGGGTCGGGCGGTTTGCCTTGATCGCCGGCGGGCATTTCGTTGGCGTCGAATTCCCGGGAAGATTTAGTCGAGGACGAAGATGACGATGATGGCGAAGGGATGTCTTCGACGGTTTGAGGTTTGTTTTCCGCGTGATTGGATATTTCCATTGTCGCTGCATACGCAAAAATATGGACAACCGTATAGAGATATATGCAGCCAAATAAAAGGACGAGAAAAAATCAATAATCATATATGAGATATATTACCCTAAATATTGAAGCCGCGAGACTCAAATAACCTGCTTTCTTGTTTTTTTCCTACTTATAAAGATGTATATCTCTCTCTAGACAATTTCTTTTACGAGCGACGAAGAAACCTTGAAATTTCTCAATGACGGAGCAAAGATCAGAATGAATCAAAACAATTTAGGGTTTACCTGTTTGAAAGAGATGATAGCTTTTCTCTTTTTCTTTTTCCTTCTTTTTTAAATTAACGGTTGAAGCATTTGTTTCGGACACACTTCGAATTGTGACCGTTGGAAGTAGTTTAAGTTGGTGGTATATGGCAGATTCTTATATTTCCTGTAATAGCGGCGGCAAATGGCAGAGTTTATTTTTTTACGGGAAATTCCATGTGGTAACCTCGAGTTTTCGACTTTTCCAGTTGGTACCCAAAGCTGTTTTTCGGTTCCGACTGGTAACATCGAGGTTTCGACTTTTCCAGTTGGTACCCAAAGCTTGTTTTCAATTCCGACTGATACCCCTGAGGTTTTATGAAAAGTAATTTGATACCCGTGAATTATCAAAACTCGATTTAAAATACTTAAATAATCACAAATTCAAAAATAAATTATTATTTATTAAAAAAATAATTTTAATTATAAAATAGTATATAGTTGGGAAAAGTTATAAATATTTTTAAAAAACAGAAAAATATATTTTCCGAATCCCGACTATATAAAGATAATATTTTTCCATTTAAAAAATAATATATTTTCGGAAAATATATTTTTCTTTTTTTAAAAATATTTATAACTTTTCCCAACTATATATTATTTTTTTATAATTAATTTTTTTTAAATGAAAAATAATTTATTTTTGAATTTGTAATTATTTTAAGTTTTTTAAATCCAGTTTTGGTAATTCAGGGGTACCAAATTCCATTTCATAAAACCTCAGGGGTACCAGCCGGAATAAAAAAACAAGCTTTGGGTACCAACCGGAAAAGTCGAAACCTCGAAGTTACCACCCGGAATCGAAAAACAGCTTTGGGTACCAACTGAAAAAGTCGAAAACTCGAGGTTACCACTGGAATTTCCCTTTTTTTATTCATCTTCATTAGCTTGTTCATCGACCTTCGATAAAATTTAACACGACTTTACACGTTCCAGGAATATACTTCTTCGGAATAAATCATACATTTAGTCCTTCAAGAAACGGATTGAATACGGTGGATATAACGTGTTCTTTAAAGGGGCATTTTCATTTCAGGCCCCCTTATAATTATTACATAGGATTCAGGCCCACTTGGCAAAAAATTTCGTTTTAAGGACCCATTTTCTGCCAGTACCACTTCATTGCTCTTACATACCAGTATGTTGAAATTCTGTACCACAAAACCATAATCCGGTACGAGTTTCTGATCATCTAATATCAGTTTATTTTCTGCATTACCACTTCATTGCTCTGACATACCAGTATGTTGAAGTGTGTAACACAAAACGATCATTCTATACCATTTCATATATCTATCATACCACTTTTTTACACCAGACAAAATGGTCCTTTAACCTAAAAAAATCTCAAATAGGGCCTGAATTCAAAATCAAACCCTTAATGGGACCTGATTTCGAATTGACCCTTCTTTAAATACTTGTAAGTGAAATATTTGAATCGTAGAATATGACGGCTGTGTTTCATATACTGCACTAAAACACCATTGCGCATAGTGCATGCGCAACGCGTCGCGTTTCAGTTCAGATAGCGTGTAGCGTAAATAGCGTAGCATATTGCGTGAGTATTTCGGACAAGCCACTAATTAGGTTAAGAAACACAATTTATAACAAATTATTAATCATAAGCACATTATTAAGCTTTATATAAAATGTGTGTTCAATAAATATGTAAAATCTAATAGTATATATTCCAAACAATAAAAACATACATAAAAATATATTAAACAATTCATGTACATAAGATTTAATAGAATTTTTAATCTAATTTCACTCTCATCGGGTTGCACAGGCATTAAAAATATTGAAATAGATAACTAATAAAATGTTAGGGAATTAGACTTAAAAAATGTAGTGTTTAGAAAATGATTCTTATGGATACTGAAAAATATAAGATATGCATGTTTGATCATTAAACAAAGAATAAATTAGATAGATTTATTTATTTTTATCACGTAGATTACATTAAATAATGGTTTTTTAAGTTTTGTTGGAAGTAATTTAAAGGTTAGAGAAAAATTGGAAAACTAAAATAAAAATATGTTGTCAAATCATAAAAGGACATTGCCATTTGCCACGTCATAATAACCTCTGCGTATCTGCTTCTCTGGTCAAAATAATCCTGTGTACGCTTTTTTACTCACGCCTCGTCGCGTTTTGAGGTAGACGCTAAAGCGCGCGTAGCGCGCGATATTACGGTTTTTTTAACACTGTAAAAATATCACCACATATTTATTAATGTTGTGAAATTCGTTAGGCGCTAGTCAGACGACCGAAAGGGGGCCTAGTTATATGGTCCGTTTAGTTATAAAGAGAATATAAAGGCCCATAATTAACTATTTAGTGTAAGTACAAGATAAGTTATCCTCGCATGATAAATCAATTTATATATTATGGGCTTTTACTCAAATATCGGGGTGAAAAATTAATAGCGGGCTGAAAAATTAATATTGGTCTATAATTACAAAACCAAAAACTTAATTATAGGGCTGTAAATGAGCCGAACTCGAGCCGAGCTCGGCTCATTTTCCGGGCTCGAGCTCGTCGAGCTTTTCAGCTCACGGCTGGAGCTCGAGCTCATTTGCAGCCTGATGAGCTCGAACTCGAGCTCGAGCTCACGAAGCTCATCGAGCTCTCGAGCTCATAATAAAAAAAAATAATTAAATTAATAAAAATAATATAAATTAAATAAAAATACAAAAAAAAAATATACTTTTCTTTTAAAAAATCGAGATTTTTAATAAAGAATTAGTAAAATAATATAATTAATATAAATTTTTTAAATAAATCAATTTTTTTTAAAAAATAAAGAATAATATAAGTTATTATTAAAATATAAAAATAGAAAAAAAAAAAACTCGCGAGCCTGTTCACGAGCTTTCGAGCCACTATGTTTGGGCTCAAGCTCGACTTACATGAGCTCGAGCTCGAGCTCAACATAAATGAGCTCGAGCTCATTTTTGTCGAGCTTGAGCCGAGCTTTTATCGAGCCGGCTCGGCTCATCTTTCACCCCTACTTAATTATTTAATATTATGTATATTATATGGCCTTATCAAGGAGACCAGATTGACCGTAAAGGAAATGTCTCACAGCGATGAGACTGAAAATCGTTTCTATATAAAGCCACACAACCATCTCTAGTCAATCAGTGTGCGTGCCTTGCCATATTTTTAGGTGGCACGTGGACACCCTTTTTGGAGGGAGTTAGTACAGTTTTTATATGATTATTTTAGGGGTATAGAAATAATTATTGATTAGATTTGGCGGCTGCCAATTTAATCAGCCAATTAGTTGCCCGATTAGGCGGATTAATTCGTTTGACGAATTAAGTGGTCGATTATGTGGTTTTCACCACGGCGGGGTCCGATCAGCGCTTAGGTGGCTACCTAGGCCGAGTTTTACAACATTGGTAAAAGTTGGTTTTGCAAATAGGCTCATGAAAACCTATATCCTCAGAAAATTTACCCAATTATCAATTAGCTCCACACGAGCCGAACATCTCAAAATATAATTGATCACTGAATGGATGATATCGGTTATTTGACTTGATCGTAATATTCGGTATACTGACTATTACAAACAATGCATAACTAGTATTTAAGCACATTCTACGTATGTGCAATTAAATATATTATTCTACATTTAAAGCTATTTTTAATTAAAATTTAGTTTTAAACATTTATTAAGAAAATTGATTCGATGATATAATTGTGATATATCATAATAAAATATATTGATACATATCTGACCGTTATTAATGCTTAACACAGCCAAATAGTCTCAACACAGCAATTTAATTTTCTAATCAAACACGAATGATGTCTTCTCGCCTATAATATACCATTGTCACAATCGGCTAACTTAGATTCATTGAATCTTACACAGAATCGATAAAAACCGAGTTTTCAAGTCTTCCGACGTCCCGACGACGCAATAAGTACGGCCACGGCCACAACAAACATGAGCAACATGCTCACTAGAAAGGCGTAAGTCCTCCGAGACGACCTTCGATACTCTCCGAAGAACAACACTCCCCAAAACGTGCTCACGAGGGGCAGAGCCTGCAAATTTGCTTCGTACATAACGTAAGTGTGCGTTTGGTGTAAGAGTTTCGATGCAGAAAAGAAAAGAAAAACTATAACGATGTGCATCGAGCCATTGTACGTTACGCCTACCTTTTTCTCTTCTTTTCTGCATCGAATTCTGCATACTAAACACACCATAAGAACATCATTTGCTCGATCATTTTTATTTTTATTTTTTCACCTGAACGCAGTCCGCCGCTGCATAGCCGGCGGCTTGGCCGCCCATAAACTGAAGCCCATTTCCGAGCCCGCAAAGCAAGCCCGCCAAGAAAGCCCAATAACGTCCTTCTGCGTCGGCGATGTACGCTTTTACCGAAGATCTCGGAAGGTTTAGGACAGGACGGTACAAAAAGGATACGTTGAGCGCTACCGCGACGACGAAGAAGGAGAGAGAGAAGTAGAAGAAGACGGCGTACACGACGAGGTGTGGGACCCCTCGTCTCATTACGTTCCACTGGTCGTTCGTAGCCAAGTTGAAGGCCGGCGAGAATAAGGCGTAGCTTGCTCCGGCGAAGAAAGTTATGCCTAGTCCCATCCATATGCTCTTTCCGAATACCTATTTTGACACACACATGTACTCCAACTAATAGACATTGGATTTGCTAATTGACCACATCACTTAAAAGGTTAAGCTTGAGTGTATAATAATTTTTATTTTATGTTATTTTATTCCAACAGACCACCCACATCTAATTTGATTTATTTACCAGTGCCCTCTATTGCATGACTACTTTACCTGAAAACTTTAGCTCGAAAAAGAGTGTTCATATTTTAATTTTATCTTATTATATCTCCAGCGCACACCTCACATCTAGGTTGATTTCTATCTGCGATTAGACGTGTAATTTCTTAAATTGTTGGACGTGTGTATTCGTACCCATGATATGTTGACATGAACTCTGATAACATGTCGAATGACCACTTCACATAAAAGATGAAGCTTGAAAGAGTGCATCACATTTTAACTTTATCTGCCATGCTTCCAATAACCCTAACCGTCGGTGTTAAAATGGCATCTAAGTGGGGTTTTCTACGAAACGACGATGAATTTAAACACAGAGATAATATCATTAGACTTAACCTTAATCGCCCTATTGCTCTCGAGTTCCACGAGATAGTCGGCCGATCCAACTTTCGCTTTCTTGGCCTCGTCATGAGCTCCACGTCCATCTGTCACGAACGAACCACGTGTTAGTATTGTGCCGATTCCCAACACCACGAACAAGATAAATAACGATTTACCTATCGACGAACAAAAGAAAAAAAGACCTGCGATACCTTCTTCGCACTGGTTAGCAGTTTCTCCGCGATCTTCTAGCCTGGCAATCAAAAAATAAGCACACTGGCTTTCGATGGGGCTCGAATTTAGGAACTATAAGCAATGCACACGGTGAAACTCCTCGCCTTATCTCTTTAGATACGCCCCCGAGCTTTCTCGCATTATCGGTGGCGCTCGACGAATGAACGGCCGACCCGAGGATCACCGCGACGAGGAAGCAGCCGACCCCGGGAAAAAGAATCTCCGCCCTGTTGATCTTATCGTCGAGAAAGTAATTGAACGTAGTTCCTTGCAGCAATAATAAAACAATCGACCCGATATTAGAGAACAATGGCATAAAGATGGTAAAAATGCCCATTAAAGCCCAATTGAATCTTTTCAATAGGTCTCAGTACAGGAACATACCCATTTTTGAGGGATAGGATCCTCTGTACCTTAACTATATCCCATATTTTAGAATTTACGTAATGGAATGAACTTATGAATATCGAAAAATATAACCTATGAATATCAATTTGATAGTGTAACCAAACAAAGAATAAATTAGATTTGTTATTTGTTTATATCATGTAAATCAAATGAAATAATAAAAATATTAACATTTTGTGGAATAAGTGATTAGAAAATTGAAAAATAAAAGAAATTTCTGAACCGACACTTGTCAAGTATTGGGCGGACAAAAAGTGGAACAGATAATCTGAACACCGTAAAATCTGAGTCTAAGTGGATCCATCCTCATACTCATCCAAAGATTCAATGGGTCATTAACTAGCATTTTTTACATTCCTAAATGACACAATACATTACAACACAGTACATAAAAATAGTTCTTCCCCTTACCTAAAACTACAGCAATGCTTGAGGTGATGACCTCAGTAACAGATAGACCAACCAAGGCGAAAGCGTATTGGGTAGATAAATTCCCAAGGCTAAGAAATACGCCGCCGGCCATGGCTATGAGCACGCAAGGCCAATTGTCCTGAAAATTTGTAGGTAAAATAAGAGGGAAGAATCGCCGAGCGGAGAAACGGTTTCGAACTAACCTGAGGAAGCTGGGCGATGAAATTTGGCTGGCTTGGGCTGTCCTTACCAATCTGACCGACGGTGAGCGCTATGACGACGGCTGTGAGGAAGTTGACGGCGGAGTAGTCGAGGTAGGTGTGCTGAGGTAGGCGGCCCCGCCGCTCTAGGCGGGCTAGGATGGCCGGCCATGTCCCTAAGAAGAGTAGGGCGAGTAACATGCAAGCTATTGCGCCGACTTTCGTCTCCACCAAGTACATGATTCCTTTGCTTAACTATGAATCTGTCTATATATATGTTTCGATGACGACCCATTAATCTGAGATATACATATTACTTACCATCTCTTGTTTTCTTGGGAAAGGCTTTGAAGTGCGTGAAAGAGGAGAAAGAATCTATCGGTGTAGTCTATACGTGTTGTTATCTCGTGTTTTCTTCATGTTTTGACTTCAAAATCCAATCAATACATGAGAAACGTGTCTACAAATAAGAAAGGGATTTACAATCAAAGAAATATCATGGGGCATTCCGAGAATTGATCTCAGGACCTCTCGCACCCTAAGCGAGAATCATACCACTAGACCAAATGCACTGCGGACAAAGATCTGCGATTATTGCTTAAAATACAAAATTCTCCAGCAACAATATATCAGTGGTAATATCCTACGTTGTTTATGGCTGAGGTTAATCAAAATGACACTAGAGATGGATGCAAGCATTGATAAATAAACTTTGCTGGACGTCTGCTAAGAGCGCCAAACACTGAAAAGGGCCGGAAAAAAAAAAAAAGAACACCAGAGTTCGTTAATATGAAGAATACAATTAATCTTCGAAGTAAGACCCAAATGTAAGAAGTAATATAGCACTCAATCGCATATGCAACACATAAGTGAAAGTGTTATTGGCAACATCCCGGTTATTTGAACTCTTCTACAGGAAAAATTGCCGAAAGGCAAATGCGGGCAACAGCACAACAGACATTGAAATGTTCCTGCGCACTATAAGAACGACGATTATAGAGAGCAAACAAAGTCGAATAAATATAAGTAAATAAATAAAAACTGATTTCGATGCACCCAAAGAATCTAATATCGGAGCCAGTAAGTTCTGCGCCTGAACCAGTTGTAGTCGGGCAAGCCTTGGATGGGTCCCACAGCGCTGATCGCGACATCCTATGCAGAAAGAGGGTTAACGTTGAAAACAGGTTAGCTCTACCCAAGGGAGGTATAGCAGACCTAAAAAGATGTATTTGTCGTGTTTTACTTTATCGAATATGAATCTGTTTGCCACTCGCTTGACAGTGCTGGCGTCGACAGCATCGATTCTGGCGAAAAGCTCGGCGTATGGGATCCTTCTGCCGTATGTAATCAGCTGCAATAAATGGGAAGAAAGGGACACGAACCACTAGTTTAACTGTTGGCGATAAATACATGCAAGCATATTACATGAGCATTTTATAATCGAGTAATTGAGTTTGAATTTTGTTAAAAGGAAACACCTGTCTTCCAATATCTTCGGCGATAGGGCTGGTTCCATCCATGTGAAGCAGTAGGGAGGATTTCAACTGCAGGCACATATGATGAATTAGATAAGGATGAAAAAGCATTTTATCTATAATGAATTCGTACAAATGGTACAAGCCTAGGCAAGCTAAAGTAACTTGAAACAATAACATCATATACCTGGTTACAAGCCCGGACAACGTCTGCCTCTGATACTCGATAGCAGAGCTTGGTCGCCTCATACATAATTGCATATGCCAGATCATCCAAGCAATCAGGCTGATGTAAGAAATAGAGTGGTGATAAATAGTAGATTGAATAAACTAATGAATCGTACTCGTACACATAGAATGAAACTACAGTTATGCTAATTGGTGCATACACAAATAACCTATCGAAACAAACAGAACCACAATAACTTCCTTATGTAAAGGAAGCCCACCTTAGCAACAGCATACACACCAAATAGACCAGTGTCTTTATAGTTAGTGTTGAAAGCCATCATGCTTTCAGCGATTTCATTGATACCAACCCTCTGTGCAAGCACTGACCTTCAATATCGATAGCCAATTAACACATACGCATATAACTGCAGCTAGAGAACAAAGAAGAGAAAATGGGATAGATGGTTACCCCATATGCTTTCCACCAGAAGCACTTTTTAACCAAGAACCCAACATTGACTGCATCACCATCAACGCAATGGAATCTGGGTCGGTCCAAGAAGCCCCTTCAAAAGCAACGGCAAATTGGGCAAGAGGAATGTCATCGTCAAGCATCCTTACCTGTATTTTCATGGAACAAGCACAAGCCATATAAATTACCACGGTACCAACGAAGAATACCATGCTTTATTTATCATACACTCACCTCTGAGCCTGTAAAGATAGCAGGTGATTTAGCAACTAAATCAGTTGTTGTTGTAGGATCCGTTGGCAATTTTGTGAACAACTTTTTCACTTGCTCGACAAAATCTTCGTGCTTCACAGCACCGGTGCCAACAACTACCTGAGACAACCAAAATCTCAGACATGATTAGAGACAGGAAACATATTAACATCACATAACTGCATTTTCTAGGGCAAAAGTATGGACCCGAAAAAAAATTTCCATTGTTAATTACCATCCTAGAAGTAGTATAGTGGGTGGATATGTAGTTTCTGAGATGTTCTTTGCCAATAGCTTTGATATTTTCAGCAGGTCCAAGAATTGTTCTACCCAGCGGAGTGTACTGGAATGCAGTGGCATGCAAGTGATCAAATATGACCTCTTCTGTCTGGCCTTCGACCTACAATTAGTACATAAACAAAGTAATGAGGCTGGTTACTGAAACTCAAAAGCAAACATAAGATGAAGACAATAATCTAGAAGTGCGTGTGTGAGACTTAGAAATCAAAATACAGATTTGAAAGAAGGTACCAATTATGTGCACCATAGTGAAAAAGAAAGTTATACCAGTCAGTCATCAAACACAACAGAACAGGGAAGAGAGAAAACATCCCATTTATCATGAAAGTATAACATTTCCAAATTCAATAACAAGAACAATCTTTTCTCCCGTCTTCCTAGAAAATCTCAACCTCAAAGAAATGTAACTCACATGAAACAGATGAAAAATTAACCAAAAGCAGACATCACATTTCACCAAACTAACACCAATGCCGCAGAAACATTTCCGTCTCAAAATGAATCCACACCACATACCTCCTCCATCTCCGTGAGGATCACATCTCTCTCCCTCTCTATCCTCCGCTCATCAAACTTCGAATTCTGCAATATATCTCCCAGCACATCCAGCGCCCCGGGCACATCGCCAGCCACCACTTTGGCATAATAAGCAGTCTGCTCTCTCGAAGTGTAAGCATTCAGATGACCGCCCATGTCCTCGATCTCCTGCTCCAAACCCCTCGCGGACCTCTTATCAGTACCCTTAAAAATCATATGCTCGAGAAAATGCGCAGTCCCATTAGTCTCCTCCGCCTCGTACCTCGAACCAGCATCGATGAACACACCCACGGTGGCCGCGGACGAGGAATTCGACTCCGTGGCGATGCGCAGGCCGTTGGGGAGCACAGTGACCCGCGTCAAAGGGGCGGCTAAGGTCTCGCCGTGGGAGATCGTTTGCGGGTGTGGGGAGTTGTATTGGAGGAATCGCTGGTCGGGATTTTCGAGCTTCTGAAGCTTTTGCTTGACGTATTCTGCGGATCGATCGTAGGGCATCGCAGTTGGTGGCAGTGGGGATGGGGGAGCCGCCGTGGAACCTGTGACGGCGACTGTAGTGGAGAAGGGGCGGAGTTGGTGGCCGCAACGGCGGCTGGCGCGGGCGAGAAGGTGGCGGATCATCGTGGCGTCGATCGATTGATGGACTTTGAGGAGATTTGGGGGATTTTTAAGTAAATGGCCGTGGTAACGTTAAAAAACTACCCTATAAATGAAAAAAGACTTTAATGCCCCTATTAATCCGTGTCTAAAAAATGCAGGGTCTCTTGCTACATAGCACGAGTCCCCTAAGCAGGGAGTAGGGTTGCAAACGAATCGAATCGAATACCATCATATTCTATTTGTATTCTTTTATTTGTCGAATATTCATATTCATATTCTTTTATTATTCGAATACTAAAATTTATTCATATTCTATTTGAAAATATATTCGAATATATTTTCGAATATTCGAATATTCGGATACGAATTTTTTTCTTCATAAAACCTATTTTAAGAAAACAAATAACACAAAAAAAGTACGTAGTGGATTAAAAATACGGTTACGACATAAAAAGAAAAGCGTAACAAAACATATCATTAGGTTATCCATTACATACTAGCACAAAAAAATATTACAACGATTTCCTTAGCTTGCTTCGATCATCACCCATTCAAGACCACATCAACTGATTCTTCTTCTATCTACAAAATAATAAGAAAATGATTAGCTATCGTGAAATATATGATTTATGGCGTACGTAATAAAGGAAAAATATAATGATTGACCTATAAATAAGAAAATAAAATGAACTTACATATGTCATAATAGGCTTATTGATGCCATGAAGTTGTCGGATCCAATCTGCTCCACATATCAAGACTTGTACCGTATCAGAAGATAATTTAGCACGATAAGGATCTAAAACTCGAGTCCCAGCACTAAACGTAGCCTCTGAAGCAACAGTGCTAACAGGAATAGCTAAAACATCGCGAGCCAATTTCGACAAAACATTAAACTTCAACTCTTGAGATTTCCACCAAGCCAATGCATCAAAATCAGAAGGAACGTCCCCATCTTGACTTCTAAACACCCCTTCCTCTAAGTAAATATCTAATTCCGTCTTAATAGGCCCATCAACTTCAACGGTGTTCAAATATTCATCAAACATTGATAAACTAGAAGGTACCAACTTTCCTCTAGAAGTGGAGCTCGTAGTAGAAGAAGAAAAACTTGCATCGGGTATAGAAGATGAACTTTTACGGGATTTCAGATTATCCTCTTGGACATATTCAAAGTAAAGATCATACAATGCATCTCGAACCTTCGACATATTTGCGCGTGCATCGACATCAGTATATATTTTGTTGAAAGCAAATTCGACTAACCTCATTTTAAACCTGGGATCAAGTACTGCTCCAATAGCCATCAAAAGGTTGCAGCTGCCCCAATGTTTGTCAAACTTCTGTTTCATCTTTCGAATCATTCCTCTAATGAACTCATCGTGATGGTTTTCCTTCTCATTTAATACATGCTTCACTCTCCAAATAACAGCAAGAAACACGTTAGAGATAGGATAATTGGTACCCGATATAACATGAGTCGCTTCATAAAATACTCCTAGAATGTCAATAACATCCTTGACTTTATTCCAATCTTCTGAACTCGGACAAGAACTGTATAAAGGTTCTCTTCGTCCTTAACCTTGATGGCTTCAACCAACATTTCATAAGTCGAATTCCAACGAGTAGGACAATCAATGATTAACCTCTTCACCGGAATTCCCAAATGATGTATAATGTCAGAGAACTTTCTCAATCTAGACTCAGACTGATTAATAAACCGCACACTATCTTTAACATCTTCAATAATGCATTTAATAGCAGAAAGACCATCTTGAACAATGAGATTTAAAATGTGCGCTGTACACCTTACATGGAACAACTTACCATCCAAAGGCAACTTACGGCTCTTGGAGAAAGTTTCCTTGGCAATTCGAATAGCTGAATCATTGTTTGAAGCATTATCCACCGAAATGGTAAAGACGTTGTGTTCAATTCCCCAATCTTTTGTGCACTTCATAAGACCATGAAAGATATCAACATCTAGTAAATATCAAAGATGCAATTAAATCAATAATAACATAAAATACTTGTTAATATTGATATGAAAAATAATAAAATTTCTAACAATGACATTACCGGCATGTGGCGGTGGGAGGGGCATAAAGCTAAGAATTCGCTTTTGCAGTTGCCATTGAGAGTCAACAAAGTGGCCGGTAACACACATATAAGAAATCTTTTGCACCTTTGACTTCCAAATGTCGGTGGTCAATGAAATCTTATTGATGCTTTTCAACATCAATAGTAACTTCTTCTTCTCTAATTCGTAGACAGTAATGACATTGTTCTTTGCCATGGTGCGAGAGATCTTCTCGAATTCTGGAAGATTAACTTTGAACATGAATGAAAAACCATAATTTTCCACGACATTGAATGGTTGCTCGTGCATTAGAATCCAATGCGCAATAGCTTCTCTTTGCTTCTTATGATCATATCTTCCATTAGACAAAGGATGCACCTCAAATTTTGAATTCACCGGTTGTAGTTGCAATGTTGTTTGCTTTCCCACATGAAGTTTCTTTTGAAGACACCTCTTTATATGATTCCAAAGATGAGTTGTTGTCGTAGTAGCTGGCTTAGATAGTAGAGTCTTGCAATGTTTGCATTGATATTTAACGGTTCCGTCTTTTGAAGTGACTTCAGTGATATCGTGATAAGCTTTTGATATTTTCTTTCTCTTTTTCCGTTGAAACCGACCTGCATCATCATCATTTTCACCATCTTTATCTTCACCCGACTCATCTTCAACGCCTGTATCTTGGATTTCAGGACTATCTTTGTCTTCGATACTACCACCACCATCATTTGTTTCTATCATCGGACTCAATACCTTTCGTCAAAGTTTTAACAATCAAATATCAAGAAAGCCGAATATATGTTATAATTTTGACGCCTATATTTTACTCATATAGAATATATACCTCTTGAGTTTCTTCCATTTGCACAATGTACTGCGCACGAACCGACAACCTTGAACAAAAGAAAAGCAACATACCACAGTTATATTGAATCAAATATCATGTTTCAAACAAGAGTAATGAGGTGCCTACATTATATCCTACGGACACCATAAACCTACAATATTGACACAACAAGCTATCTCACTAAAACAAATGACTTTATAGTTTAGACGAAGCAAAAATACCTGATGATGTGTTAACAGTTGCTAATAAGCACGAACAGAAGTAGTATTATTACAACCTGCGACTAATAAGCTCGAACTGCTATCTCTGAGTCTCTTACCACTGTTTCTCCTCTAATATTTTGTTGCTACTGAAGATCAACAGAAGCCAACTGATGTTGTCTCTCTCGCGTCTTAGCCGCTGGAACCCACGTGCTCTTCACGTGCGGGTGGCACTCGAAGCCCGAGGGAGAGCCGACTTCTGGTGGCCGTGAGAGAGAGATGCGATTGGTGGTGGATGCAGGTGGCTGTGCGAGGGAGAGCACAACGATGGTGGTGGCCGGAGGTGGCTGTGCCGCTCAAATTATTGCAAGAGCCAAGAAGCAATTCAATCGTTAGGGCTTTGCTTTACTTTTAATTATTTATTAGTTAACTATTTCAATTAACTCATAGTGGGCCTTTTACTTTTGGGCCATATATATCCTTTTAAATAATTCATTCATATTAAAATGTTAGTATATATACAAGTATTTAGATTATATACTATTTAATATATATTATATACTATTTAGATTATATACTATTCAATTATATTAAAAAAAATCGAATCGAATATTGACATATTGTATTCTTATTCGAAAATTATTCGAATCGAAAAAAATATTCTTATTCGGATTCTGTATTCTAATATTTCGAATCCGAATCTTAAATTTCGAATCGATTTCGAATCGAACAAAAAGATTCGATTCATTTGCAACCTTACCAGGGAGTCAGTGCTATGCTGCAGGAGACCCGCCCATGCTATGCAGCAAAAGGGCGTGACCCCTGCTATATAGCTCAGGTAGACCTGTCAAAACGGGCCGGCGGGGCGGGTCGGCCCGTAGCCCGCCAAAGCCCGCCCACTGGCGGGCTTAGCCCGCATAAATTAAAAAAAAATAAAAAAACCTGAAAATCAGAAAAATAAATAAATCAATATATTTAATATATTTCAACTTCAGAAAATATTAATTAATTTATCTTTTAATTTTATAAATTATAAAATCTTACCAAAACAATATAAATAATTATATAATTTATATAAAAATTATATAATTTATATATAAGTATATATATTTATCAATTAATAAATAATATTTATTATTGGCGGCCTAGCCCGCGGGCAGGCCCACCCCGCCCCGTCGAAGCCGGCGGCCAGCGCGGGGCGGGCCTGAAAAATCGGAGCCCGCCCCGCGGGCTGCGGGTAATATTGACAGCTCTAAGCTCAGGTCCCATGCCCAGCATGGGCGAGTCTCCTGCCGCAGTAGGCACAACAGACCCGCCAATGCTGCAGGGGCCAACGCTATGCTGTAGGAGACCCGCCCATGCTGTGCAGCAAATGGGGACCCCCGCTAGCATTTGCAGACTCTTGCTATATAGCACAGGTCCTCTGCCGAGGTCTCATTCGTCTGGGTAGCCTTAAATAAAAAAAAAAATATATGTGTTGGGAATTTGAACCCACGACCTACTACTTGAACGTCTGACTACACAACCAATGGACTACCGCCCACCCCAACGCGGTCCCGATTTAACATATTGGTTTTTACTGTGGAAAAAAAGACACCATGTAAAAAGACGAACCCTTAAATTGAAGACTACTTTTTAAAAGTTAAAATCGAGGAGACTATTTTTTTAAGTTGACTCCAGTCAAAGGCTAGCTTTTTAAAAAAAACCCGAGATTTAGGGATTTATTTATTGGGTAAATGGACCTCTGAATTAGAAGTTTTCAAAAATGGCCTTCTATCTAATAAAAGACATGTATACCCTTACTAACTTACTTGAAAGGACAATATTACCCTTATTTAAAGACCCCAACACTCAATTAACCCAATTAATGAAAATTACTCTGAAAATTTCCTTTTACTTTTACTTTTTACTGTTTAACTTCTTTGCTCCTCCTCAATTCACTTTTTACCAACAAGATTCATTTTAGTTCGGCTTTCACGAGCAGTATTACAATTGCTTGGTTTTCCACTTGCATATTGTGTAAATGATGACAGAATCTGCACAATTTAAACCTCTACGATTTTGCACTTTATATCACTCTTTTTCAAGTGGATTAGCTATGAAACTGAGTGGGCACTGACCGAGGGCAGTGTTGCCCTTTTCGCGCCGTTTTGCCTCGTTTTCGCTCTTTTCGCCCGAAACTCGTCCTGAGCTCCTTCAACAATAAAACAAATGTAAATATATCGAATAGATGCATAAATTGATTGCTAAAGCTCTATTATACCCCGAATAAATACTACGATAAACGCATTGAAATGCGTTTATCAAACCTCCCCACACTTAAGCATTTGCTTGTCCTCAAGTAAATTAGAAATCAGATAAGGCATCAAACTAGGATAACGGCACGATTGTTCGCAATTTATCATCAAAGGTAGAAAGCACAAAAGGAATTAAGCAAACAATCACGGTCATTACACTAATGACTTGCACTCGTCGACCTGAGTTTTCTTCGTACTGCTAATCAAGACTCATACCTCACAAGGATTCACTCAATTCACTCATGTGTATAGGCTAGTATATGATGAGTCGCTCAATTCGTGCACTAGTCCAACCCCTATCATAAACTTGCAAGTTAATCGCATCTCTACTATTCAAAGGGCAAGTATAAATCTGAGGGTCTTTTTGGGGAAAACGGGTCGAACAATCATGAAGCGGCAAGCATAAGTAATGAACACTTAATCTTAGAGCTAGGACACGTGATCGAAAATTATCAAAGAGTACAGCAGGATCAAACAGACAGTCACACGTCCCAACATAAGACTCGACGTTCTCGCTCCGAAATCCTAGACTTTTCTGCTCGACCCTCTCAACTCAGTTTCCTTTCATTTTCTGCCCTTTCACCTTGGTTACGCTCTACTTTTGTGCACTGCCCTTATTCCCTAAAAACATCAAGGTTCGGCTTTTGTCGCAAAGAATTCATCGTCACAGCGAATGCCGTGTACCTAGGGATACTTATTACCGAGACCTATATCTTGCCAAAGGGTTATGGGCAGGCTTATGCAAGGGATTGGGTCATTTCAGAAAACGGTCAAGTAAGGGACGAGTCATTTCACGAATAACAGAGAAGAATATCAAATCAAACACTGGAACAGTAACTTTCAAGTTCGACTTCTGCTTTATTCTAATTAACTCAGGCTCATAAAATCTCTGGAGGTTTATTCGGGTCAGTGGCTTCTATAACATACGAGGCACGCAACAAATAGGCTCAGGCTCAACGTGGCTAACTAATGGGGTTCGTCATGGTTAAGAAAATTTTGGCCCTGGACTTGATTCCTAATGCCCTCATCATTTTCACACTCGCACACCAAAACAGTTTCAACACGCATCAGACAGGCAAGTTCTAGAGAGATGTAGACTAGGCACGTCACACAACCAAGAAAAATGAGCGTAAGCTCGTCAGGCTCAAACTCTCACACGAAACAGGGTTATGTGTACGGATATCTCAAAACAGTGCTATATCTATTCAGGCAGATAAGATTCAATCAGTCATGCATGTCCTAATTGCTCACAGAATTTCATAGAATGCAGACCAACTCGAGTTAAGTGCAAACAATCATGCCTGATTCTGTAATTCATGCCTTTCCAACGAACTCAACGACTCACGGACACGTCATAAAAATTTAAAAATTTTCACGTAAGTTCTAAAACTACATTCCCCTCCCCACACTTAAGTCAGACGTTGTCCTCAACGTAAAAATGATAAAAGGGAAAGAAAAAGAGTTTAAAAGAACGAGACTCCCTTGACGTGGTCGTGTCGTAGTTGTTTATTATGCGCGTGAAGGTCGTGTTGTAATCCATTATGCGTATCCTGGCGCTAGCTAGAGAGCAATAGACACGAGAAGAGAGTAGTCATAAGATTAACTAGAAACATAGTTATAAGCGCAATGTCATGAAGGAAAACACACGCGACTACGCAAGCAAACGCAATGTCATATAGGAAAAGGAAAAGAAATCCCTAAGGAGGTGGCGGCGGCGGTGGTGATGGTGGCCTCGGGCGCAGGAAAGCCATCGCCGCTGGGAATACTTGAGCGCCGTGTCCATGGCTTGAAGGGCCTGGTTGTAGCGCTCTAGCTTTGCATCGTAACGGCGGTGGGCTTCCTCGTTCTGACGCTCGTACTCTTCCTGTCGGTGCCGAGTCTCTTCGTTGTATCGCCGGAGCTCGTCGTCCCTCTGTAGTGAGTCGGCGTTCATGCGCATCATGTCCTGGCGCAGTGCTTCAAGGTCTGCCGTTGAAGCGTACGGGGCGACGCCGGATGATTCGCCCTGATGGTAGCCAGAGGAAAATGAGGGCCCTGCAGTCGTCATGTCCATCTCCACTGGGTGTGGGCCGTCGAGGTAGAGCTGGTCGTCGGGGACAGCTCCTCGGTCGATCTGACCGCGATACATCTCGTGCCAGATATACACCTTGTTGGCGCGAGTCCAGGTGGGCGCCTTCACGAGCATCTTCATCTTCACCAGCATCTCCTCGTTCACTGGGTGACGCCCGCCTACTACCTCCATCTCGGGTGCATTTGCCGGCCAGTAGCGTAATCCCTTGATCACCTTGGTGATCAGTGGGCCGACGGCGATCTTGCCATGGGGTCGTGCTTCTGCCTGAGCACTGAAGGCATGGGACACCGCCATCCCTAAATTGATCCGTTCGCCTTGCTGCAGCTGGGTCAGGTAATACAGATCGCGGAGGGTGACTGCTCCGTGTGAGTCACCCCTCGGTGTAAGCGAGGTCGTCAGGAGGCGGTGAATATAGCGCAGTCCTGGGCTCCGTAGCGCAGATGCCTTCGACGTCTTCGCGCTGTATGCCGGCTCGCCAGGTCGAGCGATTTCAGCCCAGCACCCCTGTCGTCCGCTCGGTGTATCGAAGAAGGTCGCGAAGGACCGGTGTCGGGGCTCTGGGACTCCAAGTGCATGGCACACATTGTCGGCCCTTACTATATGCTCTTCGTTGAACGCGCGAAAGCGGATTTTGTGGTCGCCGTATTCATCGAAGGAGAACGTGGCAAGGAACTCCAAGGTGAGTTCCTTGTATGCTGGTTCGTCGATGGCCAGGAAGGTGTTCCATCCGCTGAGTGAGAAGTACTGGGCGACCTGCTGGTCGATGTGGTACTTCGCCAGTGTCTCGTGATCGCTGGTCCATGGCTATGAACTCCATTCCCTTCAGCCGGGTGTATCGTGCCGCCTGGGCCTCGTCAGTGAACTGGCCCATGGCTTCTAGCATTGTCGTCGGGGGTCCGCGTCGCCTTTGACGAACGGGCGAACGCGAGGCGGGGTCACGTGAGGCTGAGGATCGACTTTTACCCAAAGTGCCTTGAAGTTTGAATTGAACTAGGGAAGAATCACCGTGAATTTTAGGTGGCGGCGGCGTCGATTTGTGGCGGTGATAGGGTGGATGATGGTGATTTGTAGGTGGTAGTGTTGGTGGGAGAGAAGAAATCGCGAGAGAGAGGAAGAGATGGAGAAGAAAGGGGAAAAAATGACCTTTTTAATGTAAAGTCGTCGAGGTCACAGCCGTGACCTATATAGGTCTTGGCCGTGACACTCGGCAGCGGCCTCTTCTGCCGCTAGTCACGGCCGTGACGTCTATGTCACGAGCCGTGACAAAATCGGGCCAATTTTTTGTTTTTTTTAAATTAAATTAAATTGATCGTCACGACCGTGACGACCTAAGGCGTAGGCCGTGACGCTGGGCAGTGAATGCCGCTGGAGTATGTCACGGCCGTGACAGCTTAAGCATCCGGCCGTGACATGAGGCAGAGAGTGCCTCGTTAGTGCGTCACGGCCGTGACTGCTTAAGCAGGTGACCGCGACCACCTTTTTTTTTATCATAAATGAAAATACCTGGGTTGCCTCCCAAGAAGCGCTTATTTTACCGTCTTAAGCCGGACATCCTCTCGTTCGCTCAAGTTTTGAAGTCCAGGTAGAGCACTTCGTTTTCGCTCATGTCTTCCTCGCCTGCTTGATAGTGCTTCAATCTGTGGCCATTCACCTTGAAGGTACCGTGCTCCATGCCTGAAATCTCAACAGTGCCATAAGGGAAAACACGGATAACGGTGAAAGGTCCTGACCAACGTGATCTAAGTTTGCCAGGAAAAAGTCTAAGTCGAGAGTTAAAAAGAAGGACTTGGTCCCCTTTCTGAAACTCTCGCCTTTGCCTAATCTTTTTATCATGATAGGCTTTTGAGCGTTCCTTATACATGCGGGCGTTATCGTAGGCCGATAAACGCCACTCGTCTAATTCGTTGATTTGGAGTTGCCGCTTTCCACCGGCGTTCCCCAAATCAAGATCCAAGGACTTGATGGCCCAATATGCCTTATGTTCTATTTCTACGGGAAGATGACATGCTTTTCCATAGACTAATCTATATGGCGTAGTACCTATGAGGGTCTTATACGCGGTCCTATATGCCCAACGTGCATCATTCAACTTGTTCGCCCACTCCCTACGGTTCCCCTCCATAGTTTTCTCTAGAATGCGTTTCAACTTGCGATTCACTACTTCGACTTGACCACTAGCTTGGGGATGGTACGGGGTGGATAGGCTACGTTTAACACCGTAACGTTCTAAAGTGCGTGCAAACTGGGTGTTACAAAAGTGAGTGCCTCAATCACTAATGATGCATCTAGGTGCCCCAAAACGTGAAAATAATGCTCGCAAAAATCTAACGACTACCCTAGCGTCGTTTGTGGGTGAAGCTTGCGCCTCGGCCCACTTAGACACATAATCGACGGCAACTAGGATGTACTTATTATTGTATGAGCTAGGAAATGGACCCATAAAATCTATACCCCACACGTCGAATATCTCGCATACCAAAATGAAATTCTGAGGCATTTCGTCGTGTTTGGAGAGATTACCTGCGCGCTGACACTGATCACAAGTGTCAACGTACCTTTGGGCGTCCTTGAAGATCGTGGGCCAGTAAAATCCACTCTCCAAAACCTTCTGAGCGGTTCTGTTTGCTGCGTAGTGTCCTCCGGTCGGTCCATTGTGGCAATGTCTAAGGATCTGCGTCGATTCTGGGGCTGCCACGCATCGTCTTATTACCTGGTCTGCACATCGCCTGAAAAGATACGGGTCTTCCCAAAAGTAGTACCTCAACTCAGAAAAGAATTTCTTCTTTTGCTGACTCGTGTACTCCTTTGGTAGGACCCTTGCAACAAGATAGTTAGCATAATCTGCAAACCAAGGGGTGTCGTCACTTACCACATGTATCGCGTAGAGGTGCTCGTCTGGGAACCGGTCGTGTATCGCCCTTTCGTCCTTCTGATATATTTCGGACTCCTCCAATCGAGAGAGGTGGTCCGCCGCCAAGTTCTCTGCACCATTCTTATCGCGGATCTCGATGTCGAACTCTTGCAGTAGTAGGATCCACCTAATTAGCCGTGGCTTGGCATCGGGCTTTGCTAACAAGTACTTAAGAGCAGAGTGGTCAGTAAAAACAATAACTTTAGATAGGATTAGATATGACCTGAACTTGTCGAAGGCGAAAACGACGGCCAACAGCTCCTTTTCGGTGGTCGTGTAATTGGCCTGGGCTGCATCTAGCGTCTTACTCGCGTAGTAGATCGGCCTGAAGTGGTTGTCTTTACGCTGCCCTAGCACGGCCCCAACTGCATAGTCACTAGCATCACACATTAGTTCAAAGGGCAGCCCCCAATCAGAGGCTACCATAATAGGTGTTGTGACTAATCGCTCCTTAAGCAACTTAAAAGCATGCAGACACTCATCATTAAAATCAAATGGGGATCTTTCTCTAACAATCTAGACATAGGACGTACAGAAAAATCTTTGATAAACCTAAAATAAAATCCTGCATGTCCTAGGAAGCTTCTAATCGACTTCACGTTCGAGGGAACAGGCAATTTCTCTATAGTTTCTAACTTGGCCCGGTCAACTTCGATTCCTTTAGAGGAGATCTTGTGACCGAGGACTATACCCTCTCGAACTATGAAGTGGCACTTTTCCCAATTAAGTGCCAAGTTCGTTTCCTCGCATCGTGCGAGTACGAGTTTCAGATTTGACAAGCATGCTTCAAACGACGACCCGAAAATAGAAAAATCGTCCATAAATACCTCCATTACCTCACCTACCAATTCGTCGAATATGGCCATCATGCATCGTTGGAAGGTGGCTGGGGCATTGCATAAGCCGAAAGGCATCCTTCGGTACGCGAACGTTCCGAACGGGCAAGTGAACGTCGTCTTTTCTTGGTCCTCGGGTGCTATGGGGATCTGTAAATAATCTGACAAGCCATCAAGGACACAGTAAAATGAGTGACCCGCTAACTTTTCTAGCATTTGATCAATAAATGGTAAAGGGAAATGATCATTCGCGTGGCATCGTTCAACTTCCTGTAGTCGATGCAGACGCGCCAGCCGGTCACGGTTCTCTTCGGGATTAGTTCGTTCTTGTCGTTGGTGACGACCGTCATGCCTCCTTTCTTTGGAACTACTTGGACCGGGCTGACCCATGCGCTGTCTGAAATGGGATAGATCATCCCTGCGTCTAGCAATTTGATCACCTTCTTCTTTACCACGTCCTTCATGTTGGGGTTGAGCCGCCTTTGGCGTTGAGCGACCGGCTTGAAATCGTCCTCCATGAGGATCTTGTGCGTGCAATAGCTCGGGTTGATGCCCCTTATGTCGGATATCTTCCATGCCAACGCCTTCTTGTGTGCCTTCAACACGTCTAAGAGCTGGCCCTTCTGTTCGTCGTCGAGGTTCAACGAGATGATGACCGGTAACCCTCCATTGTTGCTCAGAAACGCGTACTCGAGGTGGTCGGGCAGCGGCTTCAATTTCAGGACCGGTGGCTCCTCGACCGAGCTCTTTCCCTTGTCCTCTTCGCTGCTCTCGTCGATAGCTATGATTGGCTCGTCGACCTCTTCCCCACACTCATCGATCGCCATAAGTGTATGCATGTCGTGATCGTCGACCTGTGACAGACCTTGCACGGAAAAGAGAAAGTCGTGGTCAAATACGTCCAAAAAGTAACATTTATCATCTTGCTCGCCGCTCTTTTTCATCGAGTCGGCCATATTAAAGGTAACTTTCTCGCCGTCTACTGTCAGGGTCAAAGTCCCATTCCTAACGTCTATCATGGTCTCCCCGTCGCTAGGAACGGTCTACCAAAAATCAGGGGAACATTCTCGTCTTCCTCCATATCTAAAATAACGAAATCTGCGGGAATCACAAACTTATCGACTTTAACTAAGACATCCTCGATAACACCTCGAGGAATCTTCAATGACCTATCAGCTAGTTGGAGGCTCATTCTAGTGGGCCGTGGCTCACCTAATCCTAAACGCTTGAACATAGAATACGGCATAAGATTAATGCTAGCGCCTAGGTCTGCTAACGCACGCTCAAGCACTAAATCTCCTATAAGACAGGGAATAGTAAAACTCCCTGGATCCTTGAGCTTCTTAGGGATCTTGCTTTGGAGAATCGCCGAGCACTCTCCTCTTAGGCAAACGGTGGAGACGTCTTCGAGCTTCCTTCTGTTCGTCAGCAGGTCCTTCAAGAACTTGGCGAAGCTGGGCATCTGCGTAATAGCTTCAACAAAGGGTAAGTTAATATGCAATTCTTTACACATACCCATAAATTTACCAAACTGAGCCTCGTTCTTATCCTTCTTCAGTCGAGCCGGGTATGGGATATTCGGCTGGTATGGCTTCACTGCTGGCCGCTGGATCTCCGTCACCTTTTCCTTCTCGGGCTCGACCTTCTCCTTCTCAGCGTCGGCCTCCTTGACATCGTCGCCCCTGATCTCCTCAACTTCGGGCTCGTCGTGGCTCTCAAAGTCGGCATTCTCCTTGGCCTTCTTTTTGGCGGGCACTTCTTGCAACTCTCGCCCATTCCTCAGCGTCACCGCCTTGCAGTACTCCTTAGGGTTCGGCTCGGTGTAGCTTGGGAGCGATCCCTGGGTACGCCCAGCCAACTGCTTCTCCATCTGGCCCATCTGCTGCTCCAGCTTTTTGAGCGAGGCGTCTGTGTTCTGAGCACGCAAGTCGTTTGCCTCCATGTACTCCTCCATCTTCGTCCGGCTCTCGTGGGCTGCGGTGGTGCTACTGAAATTTGTGAGGAGTGTCTTCATCATGTCCTTCATCTCCCTCATGTCGTCGGATTCTCCCACGGGCGCGTTCTGGTACTGTCGTGGTGGCCCGTTTTGGAATCCGGAAGGTCTGGGCTGAAATCCTGGTGGTCCTTGGCTCTGATTCCCGTACGCCAGGTTTGGATGTGCCCGAGGCTGGAAACTTCGCTGGCCGCCTTGGTAATTTCCCATATAATCTACGTGTTCCATCGGCTGCCCGAGTTGGCAATCTGAGGTCTCGTGGGCTGCGCCGCAAATTCCGCACAAGGGCACGTAAGGCGTATGCTGCGTCGGTGCGGTGGTCGTCACGGTGTTCACGGGCTGAGTCTGCCCGGACTTGGGAACCAATGCACCAATCATCGTCTGCAACTGAGAGTTCGTTGAGGCGATTTGTTACTGGAGCGCCTCGATCTTAGCGTTAGTGGCCGTCTTCTCGCTCACCCCAAATACGCCTGTCGTCTTCATCCTGGTATTGCTCCTCATGAAACTATTCCTAGAGTAATCCTCAATGAGGTTCCAAGCGTCGGTCGCGTTGAGCTTCACGAGTCCTCCTCCAGCGGGTCCGTCTAGCATATGGACAGTCTGGTCGTTGAGCCCCTCGTGGAACCTGTTGATCTGGGCTGCCTTCGACATCCCGTGCTGTGGGCATCTCTTCAATAATGCCTTGTAACGCTCCCACACCTCGTAGAGATTTTCAGACTCCTTCTGATGGAATAAAGAGATTTCTGTCTTCAATCGTAGCACCTTCGACAGTGGGAAGTAGTGGCCGATAAATGCGGCTCGCAGCTCCTCCCAGGTGGTGATCGAGCGAGGTGGTAACATCTCAAGCCAATCCTTGGCTCTGAACTTCAAAGAGAACGGGAATAACATGAGCTTAATCGCGTCGCCCGGAACACCATTGATTTTGATGGTGTCGGTCACCGTCAGAAACGCCTTCAGATGGGAGAAAGGATCGTCATCGGAGTTGCCCTCGAACTGAGCCGTCTGAAAGATCATCTGAAGCCAAGAATGCTTCAGTTGGAATAATATGCTTATCACTAATCAGTTCGATCTTCAATTAATCAAATACATAGTTTTAGTTCTTTTACATGTTTTTACCTACTTTGAAAATATTATATAAATTTAATATAATTTTGGACAAGTTTCACTTTAAAATTATGATATATAAATTTGTATTTCTAATTTAGATAATTTAGTTTCTACAAAGTGTTTTTTCAATAGAATATACAAAAATCTGAATTACATGATGTTATAATATCAATTAATATATAATTGAATATAATTAGAATATTCTGCATAGAGTAAATTGTAGAGAAAATAATTGGAGTTTAGGATACTGTTTAAACTCTATATCTGGAGAAATTATTGTAGCAACTATATTTATAGAGTAATGATTGGAGACGAGGAACGCGTTACATATTTTCTATATGATTAGTACGGGCCGGCAGGCCGGGCTGGCAGCGGGCTGCGGGCCACTTTAGCCCCTCCGGCCATAAGATCCCGGGTCCGTCAATTGAACAGGGTGCCGTGACTTATCAGTCATCATAACATATTACCACATGTTACGTGCTGGACAGCATATTACATGCATTGTCTCGTGAGAATATAGATTTACATAATATATACACATATAAATTAATGAATTATTTTCCTTGCAAGGAAAAGGGGTGTTTCCGTCTTTTACTCATATGCCTACGCCTAGGCCTACCGTACCCTCTTTGATTTATGAATATAGGTATAGTGGCCATTCTGTTCTCCGCGAGAGACGACTATTTAAGTGGCTAATCAGCTCCAACATTTCTTCACTCGCATACAATCATTTCGCAGATCTCAGATACAGAACGTTTGATCCTCAGGTAACGATTATGTTTTGGCATTTGAGGATCTTATTTTAACATTTTTTTCTGTTGTTCTTGCGTACGATTGTTTCATTTTGCTCGGTTCTGTCAGCATCTGGCTCATACGCGCATGCAGAGCTGTGTTCTGGTCGGCGTGATTGATGGCATGGGTGATAATCATGCTTATGTGAACTTGTTCCTGTTAGGTTTAGGTTTGTCGAATTTGATTTTTTTTTTTAAAATTGATCGCATGATTTGAGTATGTGCTTGATTGACGTTGCATTTTAATCGATCTGATATCTCAAGGTGGTGCGTGATTTTTGAAGTGTGCGTTTTCCTCGTCTGATTTCATTTCGTTAGATCGGTCTTGATTATCTTGTTTTTTGAGGGTCATAAATGATACTTCGATGTTTATGATTTTATCGGACATGATAACTGGGTCTCTCTGGGCTGGCATTGAGTATTTGTCTCACAGATCTGAGATTAGTTTCTGGCTTTGCCGAACATTGTGTGATATTTGGAAATTTCAAGTGGTATTGTCTTTTAGGTGACCACCTCGCAGATGCGATTTCTGTTTGGGGTCAATCAATTGGATCTGAATTTTGATATCTTTAATCTCTTCTGAGTTTGTCGTCTTCTGTGTCAAATGCAATTATCATTGTCAAACTTAATGAAATCAGGCTCTTGGTAATTGCTATTACTCTGATAATTCTTTGTCGTCTCATGTCTACAATTAAACCATTGAGTACCGATACCAAATGATATGATGTGTTGTACACATCGATTAGCTGCTCCTCAATTCAAATACCTAATCTGTGTACTTCAAATGTAACAGGCGACGCAACGTGGAGAAAAAATGGTGAAGATTTGCTGTATTGGAGCAGGTTACGTAGGAGGACCCACCATGGCTGTGATAGCACTCAAGTGCCCTTCCATCGAAGTAGTGGTCGTCGACATCTCCGTCCCTCGAATCACAGCATGGAACAGCGATCAGCTCCCCATCTACGAGCCCGGCCTCGACGACGTAGTCAAGCAGTGCAGAGGGGAAAACCTATTCTTCAGCACCGACGTGGAGAAGCACGTCTCCGAGGCAGACATTGTCTTCGTCTCTGTCAACACTCCAACCAAAACCCGAGGCTTAGGAGCCGGCAAGGCAGCAGACCTAACCTACTGGGAGAGCGCAGCTCGAATGATCGCAGACGTGTCCAAATCAGACAAGATCGTTGTCGAAAAGTCGACCGTCCCCGTCAAGACAGCTGAGGCCATCGAAAAAATCTTGACCCACAACAGCAAAGGGATCAACTATCAGATCCTCTCGAACCCCGAGTTCCTAGCCGAGGGCACTGCGATCGAAGACCTCTTCAAGCCCGATCGAGTCCTCATCGGGGGAAGGGAAACGCCAGGTGGGCTCAGGGCAGTTCAGGCTTTGAAAGAGGTCTACGCTCATTGGGTCCCCGAGGATCGAATCATCACCACCAACCTATGGTCCGCCGAGCTCTCAAAGCTAGCAGCCAACGCCTTCTTGGCTCAGAGGATCTCATCGGTG
The DNA here is from genome assembly GCA_027422505.1 of Craterostigma plantagineum. NCBI lineage: Eukaryota > Viridiplantae > Streptophyta > Magnoliopsida > Lamiales > Linderniaceae > Craterostigma > Craterostigma plantagineum. The sequence goes on along the minus strand of JAPQWV010000236.1, from coordinate 441,625 downwards.
AACGCCATGTCAGCACTCTGCGAAGCCACGGGCGCTGACGTCAGCGAAGTGGCCTACGCCGTGGGCAAGGACACTAGGATCGGCTCGAAGTTCCTCAACGCCAGCGTTGGCTTCGGCGGGTCATGCTTCCAAAAAGATATCCTAAACTTGGTCTACATTTGCGAGTGCAATGGACTCCCCGAGGTTGCCGAGTATTGGAAGCAGGTGATCAAAATCAACGACTATCAGAAGAATCGATTCGTGAACCGCTTGGTTTCTTCCATGTTCAACACGGTTGCGAACAAGAAAGTAGCCATCCTCGGCTTTGCTTTCAAGAAGGACACGGGCGATACTAGGGAAACTCCTGCCATCGACGTGTGCAAAGGGCTGTTAGGGGACAAGGCTAAGCTGAGCATCTACGACCCACAAGTCACCGAGGATCAGATTCAAAGGGACTTAGCCATGAACAAGTTCGACTGGGACCATCCCCTTCACCTACAGCCCATGAGCCCAACTACGGTCAAGCAGGTTCGGACCGTTTGGGATGCTTACGAGGCGACTAAGGATGCTCATGCTGTCTGTGTTCTTACGGAGTGGGACGAGTTTAAGAAGCTCGATTTCCAGAGGATATACGATAATATGCAGAAGCCTGCATTTGTTTTCGATGGGAGGAACGTTGTTGATGTGAGTAAGCTCAGGGAAATTGGGTTCATTGTGTACTCTATTGGCAAGCCGCTCGATGCTTGGCTCAAGGACATGCCTGCTGTTGCTTGAGTAAGATGTTTTTGGACCAAATTCTGCTCTGTTGTGTTGACATATGTTTATTTGAAGATTTGTTTGTTTTGATTTTTAAGAAGCGAGAGATGTTTCTTGTGCTTAATTATAGTGAGGATTGCTGGTGTTCCTAACTGGCTGGTTTGTCTACCTAAATGTTAGAATCTTTTAAGGGTTTTTCTTTTGCTCCATTGCATGGAAGGGAGTACTTTTGTTTGATATGTTCTTTTACGCTGTGTTTTGCTCAAGGAAATTTCCAAAGAAAAGAAACTAAAACATCACCAGTTTTTTATTCCTTTTACTCGTCATTTTGGTAAAGAAATTGATTTTCCATAATCTTAACATAAAAAGTGAGTTTAAGTTATCTTTTCTTTTCCTCATTTATTTCTGAAATCAATCAGACATAAAAATTAGTTTTCCTTTTCCACACTAAATTTTATACACACACTCTTACACTATGGTTTGAGGAAATAAATGGGAAGAAAAATGGTTTCCATTATTTTTCATTCGTTTTGCTCATCAGTGAGGAGATTAGTTTTCCTTTTGATTCATTAAACTAGATTTGATTTTCTTTTCATTCCTTATCCATTGCTTTGATCAACCAAACATGCAAAAAAGTTTTCCTTTCCTTTTAATTTTCTTTTCCCTATTAATTTCCACAAACCAAACATGCCTTTATGTGCCGATTTCGTATGTGGAAAACGCTTCTAAAAATAAGTTGACACGTAGAACAACGATATCTTCGCTACGATCGATGTACCTCTATAGTTTTCCTAAACCAAAAAAAAGCACTTTAAGCAATGAAGGTTAATTCTATTTGAACTAAGGAAGAACGCTCATTAACCTCAATGATGGTCAATTGGGCCCGCGGCCCCCGCCCGCACGCCCGCCCGCTCGCCCCGGGCTGCAATTTTTTAGTCCCGCCAGCAGGCAGGCCTGAGCGGGTAAGCCCGCAGCGGGTGAGGGCCGCCCGCCAGAATAATTAAAAATAATAATTATATTACTTATAATACAATATTACAAATATACAATAATAATTGGTACTTAATAACATAAATAGATTAATATTAAATAAGTTTGTTAAATTAGATATATTTTCCAAATTGAATTCTTCAATATTATTTATTTTTCCTATTTTTATATTATTTTACGTATTTTTTATTATTTTTTCTTACTATTTATTATTATTTTTATTATTATTTTTTTTTAAAAAAAAATTGGCAGGCTAAGCCAGCCAGACCTAGCCTGCAGGCGGGGCGGGCCTTTATTTCCCAGACCCCGCGAGTAGGCGGGCTTGCCCGCGTGGCGGGCTTTTGCCGTTTTGAAAGTGCTTCTTTTTCCCAATGTTTGCTTCAATATTAATAACAAGAGATGTAACATGGGTTAACTCACCCACAAATCCATCTGGTGACAATCTTACCAGTAAGGGAAAGTCTCAGATTGAGACCAAAAAAAAAAGAACTCAACAAAAATGTTCAAAAAAAGAGGTTAACAAAGATAAGAATTATGCAATGTTTAACCAATTTGGTGAGTCCGATGAGATGATCCAATGAAGGCAAACCTTCCTAAATCATCTTCAAGACAAAAAGCCAAAAATCAGTTGCAGAGCTCTTGCCATTCCAATGAGGCAAGTTCCAGCACTTCAAGTTCAGATTTCTTGATTGCTTAGAAAAGCCAAAGATTCCTAGTTTTCCAAAGCATCCAAATGATATAAACGGATAATTGCACTCTATGTTGGAAGCTTCGATGGCTCGGCCCAAAGCAAGTAAGAAACCGCCAGTCCTTGAAACGCAAGTTTGTATCAATAAATCTAATCCCAAGTAACATGGGCTAATTTCCAAACCAATTGGGCTCTCGGGCAGTGAAACAATATATGTTCGAGTGTTTCCTCGGCTTCCCCACACCAGGAGCAAATTGGGTCGATTTCCACACCTTTTTCTTTTAATCTGGTCTTTGTAGGAAGGATATTGTGCACACATCTCCAAAGAAAATGTTTGATTTTAGGCTTGATGCTAAGGTTCCAAATGCATGACTGCCTTCAGCCACGTTGACATCTTGAGATTTCGCCATGAAGAGACTGAGAAGAGCTGATGCTTCCCAAAGATCCAGCAGAGCTTATCCTTTGGAGCATCCCAGTGAATTTTAGTCCAGAGCCACATCATGAGGGCAAAAAGGAATCAATAATGTCAGTATTCCAATCAGATCCCATCGGATTTCAAGAGCTGGGACACCCGAGTCAGCTGGTATCGAGGTTCTTCTGTGGGTGGGGGGACGAAGTTGGGGAGTTGTGCAAGCCAAGGTGATTCCCAAATTTAGAGAGGTTGACACATTGGTCAGAGGCAAGGCAATATTTGTCAAAGGAGGTCCTTGAGGTGGTTAGCCTGAGATGTATTAGCTGCACTGAACAAGAGGGCATCATCTGCGAAGAGGACATGAGAGATGAGAATTATTGATGATGTGTTGAGAGACCTTCTGAGATAATGATGAAGAGGAATGGTGAGAGTGGATCGCCTTGTCTAATTAACCTCTAGAAGGAGTCCCAAAGGAGAGCCATTAATATTAAAAGAAAACGAAGATGCGCTGATGCAAAGTAGGATCCGATCAATAAATGTCGGGTGGAACCCCATTTAGCCATAATTCGTCTAACAAAGCCCCATTCAAACCTATCAAAGGCCTTTTCGATATCAAGTTTAAGAGCCATGGATTTGTGGTTACCTCTTCTAGAAGAGTTGATGTGATGGAGGCATTCATGAGCAATGACGACATTATCAAGGATTTGCCTACCTTGAAGAAAAGCAGACTGGTTTTGACAGATAAGATAATGGAAGACAAGTTTTGAGCCTTTCAGTGAGAATTTTAGAGATGATTTTGTACACAACATTGCAGAGACTGATGGGTCTATAGTGGGATATAAGGGAGGGATTTTTAACCTTAGGAAGAAGGGTGATGAGTGTGTGGTTTATGTTTTTGAGCAGCACAAACATCACTTTAAATGACAAACCAGAATTTTTGAAAGAAAGGGGCGTCATACCGTCTGGGCCTGGGGTTTTATGGGGGTGCATTGAGAAGGTTGCATTTCTGATTTCCTCTTCCTTCACCAGTGCTGTCAGCTGCAGATTCAAGGAGCCCAGTAATGGACTATGGAATCCCTCCGAGAAATCCCCCAGGATCCGGAGGTTGGCTTGATGAAAAGAGGTCGAATAGAATTTTGTGACCTCTGTGAGGATTTCATCGACATTTACCCCCTTCTAGCTTTTGAAGATTCTGAAGTGTGTTTGAAGCTCTGCCTTTAATAGTGGTGGCTGGCATGAAAAAATCCTGTATTTTTGTCCCCCTCTTTGAGCCACCGAATTCTGGATTTTTGGCTCCAAAACTTCTCTTCATCCTTGTAGGCATTACGAAGTTCAAGTTGAACTGATATCCAAAGTGTCCAGTCCCTATCTCCTCCCATTTCTTGCATAACGAGAAGCCCCTATCCACCTTGTTCGCTGGTTGTTTTTGAGCTGGGAGGCCCTGGCAAAAAGTTCCATTCTGCATTGTTTGAATTTTTGAGTGAGTGGGTTGCCTGATTGGGGTTTGGCCCAAGCACTAGCAACAACCTCATCGTTGTTCCAGCCACCTTTTGTCAAAAAAGAACCGACTCTTAGGTCTGAGGAAGGTAGGATTGGTATCAAGAAGAAGGAGACAATGGTCTGAAGCCAACTTAGGGACATGTGAGACTTGAGAATCTGGGAAGCTAAGTAACCGGTCAGGCGAGACAAGAATTCTGTCTAATCGTTCTTCGACAAACCCTTCTCCACTTCGGTTACTGGCCCATGTGAAAACTCTCTACCGTTGAAGGGAACCTCTGAGGCTCCAAGACAGTCTATGAATTGATTAAAAGTGTTCTAAAGCTGGCTGCTGTTCTTTTTTTACCCCCTTTTTTCTCCCGATGGTCTCGAATATCATTTAGATCACCTCCCATGAACCATATTCTACCCCATCTCTGTTTCGCCTTTGATTAGATAATCTGTTTGTTCTTTTTTAGCCCGATGGTCATTGCTGAGATAAACAAAGATGGCCCAGAAAGGTGTTTGGCTTGTTCCCATATACATTGTGCCATATTGTTCAAATTTGAGTGTGTTGGATTTGGAATCAACATTCTTTTTTGAGCATCCTTTTTCCAGAAGTAGCAAAAATTCAAGAGGTAATTCATACTTGAAACCAACCAAGATGTTATCATTCTTGAGCTTGATAATTCTGCTGCCCCGGGCTGCAATATTTTAGGCCTGCCAGCAGGCAGGCTGAGCGGGTAAGCCCGCGGCGGGTGAGGGCCATCCGCCAGAATATTTAAAAATAATAACTATATTATTTATAATACAATATTACAAATATACAATAATAATTGGTACTTAATAGCATAAGTAGATTAATATTAAAAAAGTTTGTAAAATTAGATATATTTTCCAACTTGAAATTTCAATATCTTTTTTCCTATTTTTTATTATTTTTTTCTTACTCCTATGTTTTATTAAATTGGCGGGCTAAGCCAGCCAGACCCCTACCAGCCTGCAGGCGGGGAGGGACGGGGGCTTGCCCGCGTCCGCCCCGGCAGTGGCGGGCTACGTCCCGGGCCTGCCCGTCGGCCCGATTTGACAGTACTAATTGTAACATTTTCGAAGACCAACTCCAAATGAGACTGTTTAATTGAACTTGCCGACACTATGTCAATAACTCCAAACGTAAACAACACGACGGTTTTCTTCAATAAAATTTATTGCAACCATGTTTGACTCGCCTATAGTTAATATTATTTAGAAAATTCCTTCACCATCTTCATTCAACTTTCGTTAACTACGAAAGCCTACTTGCCTTGGCCTTTTCTCCCTTTTGGCATCTGGAGAACCTTTACAGCGAACGAATTGATCAAAATTTCACCCGAAAGCCATCTTTTTTGATTTGTCCAAAATCTTCATCAATCAATACAGTGATCCCAGATTACCTACCTTCTTATTCAGATCAAGTAAGTATACATACATCAATGGTATATGGAGTTAGATAACGAATGATTGATGATTTTGAGTTTGACCTTTTTCTGATTGATTGGTCATGGAGATGATGAGGTTTTATAAGATATACTTTCCTTGGCTGATAAGAGATTGTAATAGAATTAGATTCTGGGTTAATTTGGTTTGGTTTGATGATTTTATGGGGTCTTTGGCTATGATATCTGTGTGCTGTGTATGGATTTTACCTGCTTGCTCAAACTGACCATGTCATTTCTTTCGATAGATTTCGATCCAATTTTTGATCGATTGCCCGTCGAAAATTAATTCTTGGTTCGAAAGATTCATTTTTGTGATAAGCTTGAAAGATGTCTGGATTATCATTACAAGATGAAATAATGGAGGTGGACATAAAGTTTAGGTTGATCGATGGAACTGATATTGGCCCCAAGAGTTATCCCATAACTACAACTATACTAACTTTGAAGGAAAACATCATATCCAATGGCCCAAAGGTTAAGATTTATCGGACCTATTTGTGTTCCTTTTTTTTGTTATCTATTGAATAGCACAAGTACGACGAACCCGTGACTAGCTGTGCTGTGTTGTGCTCAACGACATTTTTAGACCATAATATTTGGGGAATGGGCGTTTCTGGTTCCCATATTTCGAGTTGTTACTTTTAGTTCCCAATATTACCGAGTTTGAGCTATTTTGGTCTCTGACTAATTCAGTCGTCAGATTAGATGGAATTTACCTCGCAAGAGCACGCGATCTCCTTTAGTCGACTTAAACCATCATAACTCATTTTCTTCTTCGCCTTAGACGCGTGAGCATCGTTTAGCATCGCATTTTGAGAATGATTGGCGTCCTCGAAGCTGAATTAAATGTGATGTAATGATTCTCACGTGCTTTTAAGTCGAAGAAGATTATGAGTTATGGAGGGTTTGATAACTAATGAGATCATGTGTCCTCACGTATTATCCAAAGAAAATGATCGATTTCTTCTTCCTTCATCGGTCTTTGTACGAATATTTCAGACAAAGAAAATGGGCCAAGAACGACAAAAGACGTCAAGCTGATATGCGCAGGAAGAATACTAGAGAACAACGGGACCGTCGGGGAATACAAGCCCTTTATGCGATGTCACGATCATGCACGTAGTTATTCAACCTCCACAAGCCGAAAAAGGTTCAATTTTCCACATTGGAATGTCTACTTATACCTAGCACAAAAAAGGATTAGTAATTATTTTTCAGTCCTCTAATCTATGGAGTGACATTATGAGGATAAATTCAAGGGGTAACATTATGCGAACAACAGCTTCCAAAATTGAGCAATATATGAACATTATAAGTCTGAAAACTGAATTCGAAGGGATGCAGTCCCCAAATTTGATAACCTTAGAATTTTGGGAGAAATATTCCTAAATTGCTTAATTTTGAAGGTTGTTGTCCCGATAAATGTCAACCTTTAAATTCTACATATAGTCCTACCCCCTAAGTCACAAGGAGTAGAAAAATATTTAAGTCTTGAAACAAGGCCTCTAAATAAAAAATGAAAAAATTGTTGTGTAAATGTAGAGAAGAAGCTCCCTAATGATACCGAGAAGGTGAAGTGTGGCTGCATAATACTGTGATTCGTCGCGCCGCCGCGCTTTCGGTTATTGATGGTTATATACGTATGAACTTCCGTATGGCGATAAAAGTGATGCTATTTGTAGTAAATATACGGTTTGCGTACAATCTTGAAGGGAAAACAAGCCTGAAAACTTGTAATTACATTTCGTTTTGTTCTTCTTTTTCTTCATTCTCGGAATCGTTTTGCTTTGTTCGTTGAATCTCATAAGTTTCTTATACGGTCCCCGGACGAATAGTTTGAATTATGAGAGTAATGGTGAATGTTCATGGAACATTTGTCTGAATTGTATGCGTGATGAAAAAGCATTCTTACTTTGCAAAAGAGGTGCGAAACCGTTGTTTAAACCAAGGTCTTGACCAAGGTCTGAATTGTCTGAATTGTATGTATGATAGAAGGTCTTGACTTTTCTACCCACGTTGTTTAAAACAAGGTTCTGAAACCGGGTTTCCGAACGGGATGGAAAATTTTAGTGGTTTAAGGTTTAACCGGTATAATTGGAATCAAACTGAAGTAAACCGGTATCCTAAACATAACAAATATATATTTCATAAATGAATCAAATTAATAATACTGAACTACAGTTGTTTTTATGTATTTTTTAAAAATTATAATTTTATAACATTAAATGGAAAAATTAAATAAATGTAAATTGTGTTGGTGTTTTAAAAATTAATTGTACACGTGTGCTGTAAATTATTCAATATATCAATTCGGGGTCAAAATTAATTAGAAATTAAATTTGGGTAATAAGTTAATTATAAAGCAATAACAGAGTATCAAGTTAATTATAAAATACTTATATGGGTTTCAAGGAATTCGAATCCAGCCCAATAAGGTAGCTAATTCAACCCATTCACCACTAACCAAGCTGCCACTACTTTATTCATTTTATTCTTTAGTCTAACTTATACAGATCTTGTATTTTTCTGTTTCTTTTTTTAAATTAAAGAAGATCGGACAGGAACCGAATCGGATTTTCGGCCGGTTCGCGGTTTTCCGGTCCAAACCGGCCGGTCCGATCTTCAAATCCCTGGTTTAAACATGGAATAAGATCATTACGCTTAACTTAGTGTGTCACGTGTCAATTTGATTGAAGGGACAATTTCTATTCAGTCCAATGTCAGTAAGTTTCTAAACCGTTCAGGCCCTATCAGAATTCCTATTAGTTTAAAGGATCAACTTTTCGAAAAAGGCAGAGATAAGGCTTAAAAATATGTATTGACGAAAATACCCTTCTTAACATACTATAATAAGAGTTACTTTGTGGCGACATTTAGTATGCAGTTAGAATTATATTGTTATATACGTATGTTGAAATGTTATTTTCCATCCCTTATCTGTTACTGTGATGCAGAAAATTGTTATCGACAGAGATATTTATCTTATGAATCTCATTTTTACAGTGAATCGAGCTCCGAAATTTTGAATGCCCATTAACCAACCAATTTCGGCGTGTAAGGTAGGATGCATATTGACGATGCAAGATGTAAGATTTGTAATGAACTTTTATCTTTCTATTTAGTGTTCTAATTTGCGAAGATAAGATGAAATCAAAGCCGTTTTTGGCAACGATTACATCTAATATGCATAACTTCGAAGTACCCATAGTATGGGCAGCTCGCTACGACACCTTGTTTGCTCGTCCGATGTTCATCATTTAATTTCGCGAAAATACGGTCGACCCCAATAATTTGGTTATATGTTTACTGTGTCAAAACACTCACTAGGAGTATCAAAACCGTTACTAGGAATACCAAAATTGTTATTAAATTATAACTAATTGTCACCATGTTAATATCAAATGTTACTGTGTGTACATAATTTGTTATTACAGGAAGAAACATCCAATCCGTACATAATGAGATGCCAAACAGTGACCAATTGATATCAACTAGACAAAAAGGACAAATTGATATCAAATAGACAAAAAAGACAAAAAGAATACTTCAAACGTTAAATTGCTTCTTTGCATATTCGGCGGTTGAAATGGCAGTAAATGAAGAAGAGAGATGATTTTTCTTGTTGCAATGGAGTTTAGAGGAAAGTGTGGTGTATTCGTTTTGGCGTGTTTTGTAAAATTTTCAGGTTCTGTTACTAGTGAGTGCATTTCTGTTACTACGTTGCCTACATTTGTCACTAAGTAGGCGTTGAAAGTTCGGGCGGGAAAACCATTGATCGACACGTGGTGTAATGTGCAAGTGCGACAAGTGATAAAATAAAACGTATACCTAATTACTATCACCGACGTGCGATAGACAGTGGACCCGTTTGTAGTGCAGTAAAGTGAGTAAACGAGTATCGAATACGAGGAATAAACTAAGTACTAGTATTAACCTATCGACTCGATATCTAGCCTAAACAAAATAAGCAGATTCTTATATGGACTATCCTAACAGATTACTCCTAAGTCAACTAGAGATCGACAGAACACGCCTAAAACTGGTAAGAAGCTTTCAGATAATAAAGATGTGCTCGGAATTCGAATCCCGCTAGGTATATTGCCTAAGCCAGTAAATTATCATTCCTACGTGATTCTGACTAGATCGCAGTAATTTCCTACCCGCTAACGGATTTGCTATCGCCCTAAACGCTCGCGGGGATCTAAAGTTCAGTAATTACTAATGGCGAGGATCGAGTATTTGCTTTCGCCCTATACTCGAATCCTATCTTCTACGAACGGCCTAATCGTTGTTTAGCTGTCGCCCTAAACGATTTTCCACACGATCACTTTAACACATAGACATACTAAAGTGACGAAGCAATTTCATAGATCGATAAATAATCATAAACACGAGTCACGATAACATATGTCTTAATTACAAAATAACCTAGCGTTCATCTAATCCCAAACACATAGGGAATTTAGCTACTCATAATAGACGAGAAAACAACGAAAGAAATAGAGAACAAAGAAGGAAGACTCATGATCTTTAATACTGGCGAATTATCGGTACTAGCGTCGTTCTTTGATCAATTGGGCGTGATTGCGTCGTTGATCCGTCTCTTGCGCTCCGGGACGTAGTTTGGCGTTCTTCTGGCTCTTCTTTCGTCTCTGGAGAATTTAGGGTTGATATCTGGTAAGAATCCCCTTTTTCTGAGTCGAATTTGGGCTTTTACAGGAATTTTCGTAACGGTCACGGCCTGGGACATGGGCCGTCACGGCCGTGACCATCACCGACTCAACTTGCTCAACTCTCTGCCAAGTGCAATGGGCGTCACGGCCGTGACCATCTTCGATCCAACTCTCTGCCAAGTGTCATGGCCAAGTGCAATGGGTGTCACGGCCGTGACCATCTCTTTGATTAGCCTCTGCCCCTTGTCACGGCCTCGCGCACTAGGTGTCACGGCCGTGACCATCTCTTTGATTAGCCTCTGCACCTTGTCACGGCCGCGTGCACTAGGTGTCACGGCCGTGCCTTCGCCAGTTTTCACTGTCTTCGCGCCGTTTTGCCCGTTTTCGCTCCTTTTCGCCCGAAACTCGTCCTAAGCTCCTTCAATATAAAAATAAGTATAAATATGGCGAATAAACGCATAAAATGATTGCTAGAGCTCTACTATATCCCAATTAAATACTACGATAAATGCATTAAAATACGTTTATCAACCATCATGAGGTGAATTTTGAGCGGGAGAGTCTAGATAAAACAAGCATAGATTATACGTTACCCATGTGTAAAATTGTTACTAGTTATGCGTTTATCTGTTATCAGAATTATTTTAGTTTGTAAAACTTCTTTAATTCCAACATAACCTCCAGGAAAATCGTAACTTAAACTAATATATTTTTATCTAAAACTTTGTAAGTTCGTATATACTAGCGTGTTTACAATATAAAATTTAAAAATAATAAACTGAACTAATTACATATTAAACTTACTATGACAGCGTAATCTGTTACCTACATATCTACTTTCGTTACTTTTTCTTTTTCACTTGTTTATGAACATTGTTAAACTGTTACTGAAGGAAATCAGTAAACAACATAGGGTTTACATTAAAGATTAATTGAAGATGTCATTAACTTTGTTGAATCATTTATGTTTGGTCGACCGTTTGGATTGTAATAAACAACAAAGAGTTCATTTCCACAACGTTTTGTGTAAGTAGAATCAATTTCGTAGAAGCATGATCATCCTCTCAAGAAGAGTGCTACTTTTTTTCATACTATATACTTCAACTTCTTCAATTCCAACATAACCTCTACGAAAATCATAACCTAAACTAATATACTTTTATCTACAACTTCAAAAGTTCATATATTTTAGTGAATGTAGCATGTTACAATATAAAATCTAAAAATAATAAACTACACTAATTACATATTAAGTTGTTATTGTGATAATGTCTTCTGTTACTCGTATAGTTTGTTACCTACATATCTACTTCTGTCTTTTTCTCTTATTAAATTGTTTCTGATCATTGTTAAACTGTTGCTGCAGGAAATCAATAAACAACATAGAGTTTACGTTTAAGATTAATTGAAGATGTCATTAATTTTATTGAATCATTTATGTTAGGTCGACCACCTGGATTGTAATAAACAACTAATAGTTCATATCCACAATGTTCTGAGTAAGTAGAATTAATTTCGTAGAAGCATGATCATCCTTTCGAGAAGAGTGTTACTTGTTTTCCATATTATATACTTCAACTTCATCAATTCCAACATAACCTGCACGAAAATCATAACCTCAACTAATATATTTTTATCTAGAAGTTCATAAAGGTGCCGGTTGGCTATTCACATGATTTTGAATCAAGCTCATTGGAATTCTAGATCGAAAGTTATACTAAAAAAGGTGCCGGTTGCCATTTTCGGACAACATCCCTAAGCACCCATAAATCTTTTTCGGGCACTTTTTTAGGTCAATGGACTTCGAATCAGAAAGAACTTAAAGAATAAAAGTTATACATAATTAAGTTGGCTAATCAAGGGAGCTTGAATGAAGGTCATTTGAATTCTAGATCGAAAGTTATACTCCAAAAGGTGCAGGTTGCCATTTTCGGGCAATGCCATTTTCAGACATCACCTCTAAGCACCCAAAATGTTTTCTCGGGCACGTTTTTTATGTCAATGAACTTCAAATCAGAAAGAGCTTAAAGAATAAAAGTTATACATAATTAAGTTGCCTATTCATAGGAGTTTGAGTCAAGGTCATTTGAATTTTAGATCAAAACTTATACTCAGAAAGGTGCAGCGTGTCGTCGGTAGTGTCTTGCTACCCAAGAAGTGTTACGCAGAATGCACGAAGGGTTATCCAGAATGCACAAAGCGTTACCCCTTGAATGTTTTATTAGCAATGCAGAATCTGAGTGATTTTTCGTGTTTCTGAGCCTGAAATCGTTTTCAAACAGAAAACAGTTTATTCGATTTTTTATTCGAATTATTCGACCTCAGATTGAGTTACTCGAATAACATTCTGGTAGAAAAATAGCATTTATTTGGGTGAAAAATCGAATTAAAAATTCGAGTTATTATTTTCTTTTTCAAATTTTTTTACTCGAATTTATTATTCGAATAAAAAAATAATAATTCGAATTATTCGAATCATAAGTGTTGCCCAGAATGCATAAATTGTTACACAGAATGCATAAATTGTTACCCGGCGAGCGTTTTATTAGCAAAAGCTTCAATCATAGGCCGCGTCAAATTTCTTCGCGATTAACATCATTATTTTCATTGATTATTAAGGCCCACGATTAATTTCACCTTATTCAGTCATTAAAGTCCAGATTTCCCATTGTTTCAACGAGATTTTCGAATTACTTTTAATACATTATTCCATTATAAACTTCAAAAATTTTCATTGACTATTGTCACCCATGGGAGATTATCACCGATTTAACCTTATTCGGCAATCAACGGCGAGATTGAGTCGGCTTTTAGATCGTAAATTTTGGTCTTCGTTGAACGGAGTTTGTGCATCAATCGTTTGGAAGGGACGATGGCACATGTGTGTAATTTTGGCAAGTTTGAAGGATAGAAAGGTCATTTACAATGAGCCGAGTCCTTCAAACTAATATTTTCTTTAACTAGGTCCTTGGCCTAAATGAAAATACAAAAAGGCTTGAACTCTTCGGAAAAATAGCTTCTTGGGCCTGATCCGAAATATACCGTTGATTAAACCGTAGTAGATAGAGAAGACAATGCCAAGATTGAATTTTCAGACATTTGAGTTGCTCCCTTTATTGAAGTGAGCTTTGAGATAAATAAAAGATATATAACGTGGAGTCTTAGATTTGTTCGGTAGATTATTTAGTTTTTCTCAATACTGTCATTTTAGTTTTTCTTTTGTACAAGTAAAGCTCTCTAAATTTATAACATTGGACCGTTAAATTTTATTAGAGAGATATTAGTATATCGTGAAATTAATATTTTATTAAACAAGAGAAGTTTCTTAAATTTAGTTAAGTTTAGTATTCATATATGTTTCATTGATTATATTCATGCAACAAATCAACCAATCCCTTTGTAACTAAATAAAATATCTTCACGTATAATATCAATTCATTCTATGCGATTAACATTGGATGCAGCTTGAGAAGTCGACACCGGAACTCGAGCTTCGATTAAAAAAGTTATGGATGAAATCGAAAGTAACAATAGATTCATATGTATAACAAATTACTATAATATATTTATAATTGTAATGAATCATTAATTTATAGTTTTCATGCGACCTAATATTTAGAATGGGATTTTTAAAAAAAAATTATTATCTTATATCTTATCGAATTTGATGAGTTTTTACAAAGGCCAAAATCGGAGCCAAAAGATTTTATTATTTTAGGGAGTATTAAACTTATAGTGTTCTTACTTTAGTTTTTCTTTGAATATTTCTCTATCTCGATAGGAATTCTACTTTTAACAGTCAGGGTGAATGAAGACAAAAGACACGATATTTTACGTGGTTCGTATCGATTCGCCGAAGCAAAACGATCTTACATCCACGGGTCAAACTTTCCATCTTCTTTATTGATTGTTTTGATGGATACAATACGGAAGTAGTAGTACTACCCTCACAAATATTTCTCTTCTCTAATGTTACACAGTTCATCCTAGGCCTTCTTCAGATCTGCATATGTCCTTGGAGCTTCAAGCCTGAGACAAAGGAATATCAGTTGCCTGCAAATGGTAAAATACAAATAAACCAATGAGAAGAGTCTCATGGTGATTTTAGAACAAGTACACACTCTACTTATCTGAATCATTTCGCAGACATAAAAACGAACATTCAAAGTTTCCAACTATTGCACACAACTAAAAAGTGAAAAGAGCCCATAATGAAGTCTTTCAAGAATCATCACATGAACTAACACTAGCACAAGGAAAGAAAACATGGAACTATGGTAAAATTAGATACCCTAATCATGGATTCTCATTTCCGCACGTTGAACAAAAGCTTAACATAAGGAAATCTTAATAATATTACCTCACCTTCGTTGATCGATCTATCGTACTGCACGGCTTGTGCGCAACGCAGCTTCGTCGTCCAATCCACCAAAGAATAGTCTCAGAGAATGGAGGATATTCGATAATCGTTGGCAATTGATTCGACATAGCAGTAACAAGAAGTACGATCGGCATCATCGTTATTTCTCCACAATCACTCGTCTAGAAAACCATCTTCAGCAGAAAAGGCCAAGGCACACGCTCGACACTGAAAAACAACTCAAGTCCCACCATTTCGTTCCACAAACCCTTGCTCAAATCTCAAGATCCCGTAATCTTTTGTTTAGTCCCGGGATTAATGGAGTCTTTTGTTTTCTTTTTTTTTCAGCAGTTAGGTTCGGAGATGTGGTCACATGGCACATCGATATCCGAATGCTTTGCATGATCTTACTCATTGTTACGGATCGCTTTGATTCTTCAAGAGCATTGGATCATGTGCCTCCGCTATTTTTATTTATTTCTCCCAAAAAGACCCAAAGGACTGAAACCTCATACGATTCTCAAGACCGAGCCTCTCCTTACAAGCTCGGTTCGCTAGTTGAGCGTCAATCAATATCAAGCACGTAACAAGTCTCAAAGGCTGAAGAAGACTGACTTTTAACTCATAGAAACCGTGAACCAAGAACTAGCCGAAAACCAACTAGCCTGAGATGCCAAACCATGCCATGGATTATACTTTTTTTTTTTTTTTTTTATGGGGATGGGTTTTTCATCATCGACTGATGGTGGATGAGGCGACTAAGTACTAACGCATATCACCAGGCTGAAACAAACACACCGTTTAAGAGCTTGAAGAAGAGGAACGAAAATTCTGCTATTTACATAAAGGTGATGGTTGGAAATATTGGAATTTACTTACAGGATTTCCAGGCTGGGAACATGATGCCTCAATTTCTTTCAGAAAATCAAAGTTATCACGAGTCTCCTCGGCTTCCTCCGTCTTGAAGAAGGTAAAATCACATAACCCGAAATTTTACAACTTTAAAACTTAGAACAGAACGAACTATGGCTACGAGTATGGTCATGAAAATATGTGCGTACCTTTTCTAAAGCCAAATTTCCATTAGCTAGTTCTTTCTCAAGCAGCAACTTCGGATCATGCGACCTTAGGGATGATGCATTGACTCTGGCACTTTCTGGAGAAGTTTGGAAAACAAAATTCGATATTCAAACCAGGTTTCTCTGACATTGACATTAATAAAAAAAAAAACTGTCCAAGTACCTCCTTGTCGTTCCATTTCCTCCATCATCTCTATCCCTTTCCACATCCTCTCTATCTCTTTCCGTTCCATTTCCTCCATCCTCTCTATCTCTTTCAGCATCCTCTCCATCTTTATCCGCACATCTGTGCAATATAACTTTGTAACTGTAACCTGCACGGCGACCAGGATAAGAAAAACTTGCGCAGATTAAATCATGTTCAAATTTCAACCAAAGGCAACCTAAGGAAGCATACTTTCTTTGGATTCCCCTGACGTGTCGCTTTGACAATCATGCCTGACGATGATATCCTAGAACATTTGTCTGGAAAAAGGAATTTCGCTCAATAAACGACAGTCGAGTTATAATTTCAAACATGCACAATAAAACTAGGAGCGGTAATCTTTAACTAACCACTTGCACTTGTAGTAGCAGAACCATTATTTGCACACATGCACCGACTTTGGATTGATTGTCTATTGTTGGCTGCTGTGAGATCATTTCGAGCATAGCTTTCTGCAAGAATTTGTAAAATAATTAGTTCGAGTCAATTAAAGCGAAAGAAAGCTGAATGCAGAAAGATTTCGCTGCATACCTTCTCGAACCCTTTTTCCCAGTCTGGTCTTTACCTGAAACATAAAGTAACATCAAGCAGGAAATATTTACACTCAAAAAAACAAACACGCATAAACTGTTGGCGGGAATTTCGTACTTACAATCTTTATGAGTTCTGAACTCTTATCTTCCATCTTCTGCTTCTTCACATTATCAGCATCACAAAACATTACAACTGGCTGACGTTCTCCCGAGGAAGATGGCGTCGCTGAGATATTTGCTGGAGCTGATATAGAAGCTTCTCGGATTACATCGTGGGTCTTGGCTTCTTCAATACAGATTATCTTAATCCTTCTAACATTCAATCTCAGCTTCTTAGGAGGCATCATGACGACTAGTTTTGTTTCTGAACTCCTTAATAACAAGATGCTGCCCAAGAAAGCAATCACCAGAATTGATTATTGAGTCATTCAATCGAATAATCTTTAGATTCAAAATGCAGATTAGTCTAGAATACAAACTCATAAAAGATTCCAATACTAGGAAAAAAAAATGTCTAATCTCCTTCCATTCATCTACGTTATAAAGTCATGATCTTTGAAAAAGAAGATACACGACGCTTACCAAGTACCTAAAACTACGCCTCAAAAATAATCCAAAGAAAAAGCATCATCTCTAGGATCGACAACGAAAACAGAAACCAGTAAACCTACACACGTTCGCCCCAACCACTAGAATTAAATTTTCAGAGAGAATAATGCAACGCAGAAAAAAGAATGCGAAACCACTTACATCGTAAACGAATGGCGAGAAGGATAACGCTCGAATTCTGCGTTGAAATCCAAAGACAGTTGAAACTTGTAAATCCAGCGAGCGAACACTGAGGAAAAAGAGAAAAAAAAAAAAAAAAAAAAAGAAGCGTTTTGAGGTGTTGAACGACTTCAAGAACGGTGGTGGTCTACTTTTATAGTGAGCAGAGCAGATATACGAGGTCGTCTTCTCTGCGCAAAGGGATTGGCTCAAGTCACGGATATTCTGTTATATTACTCCTATATTTTCTCAAATACGTTATTCTTTTTCTTTTTCTTTGACACTTTCAAAACGTATTATTCGTGGATATTAAACGATTGATTTTCTATTAACATTCAACTAAAATGAATCGTCAAATGAAATGGATATATACAGGTAACAAATTAGTACGAATGACAAATTTTAATGAAGGTGATGATAATTAACAGATTTCTCTGAATAACGGGTGTTTATAACGTGAAATTAGTCATTTCGTTATCCTTCAAAATTATAAACATCTTAAGAACGCTCTAAATTTCTTGACCATCGGATTTATTCCATATTTTCGGACTGTTTGAGAAGTTTTGAATATCTATTCTCTTTTATTAAGGGAGATGGACTTAGTTAAACTGCTCTAATTTGAACTTAATTTGGTCTGTAGGGATCCTTAATTTAAGGAAAATTGTTACTTAAAATAACCACCCACTGACAGCAGTTATTTACACTAATAATCCTTAAAATTATTTTTTTTTTTTGTTTTGCACAGACATTTGACTGTGCGGATTTTACTAGTCGAATATATATACTTAGATATATTTGACTTAGAATAAGAAATGTTGTAATTTCTTGATTTTGTCAGATCCCAGTGGATGTATGCTTCAAATCCATATGATTTTTCTTTTGTTATATAGTTTAATGTCACACCCCGACCCGCGTCAGAAGGCGAGACAGCCGCGACGTTTCTCAATAAATGCAAGGCTCAATGTCCAACTCATACGTCGCAAAAATAACAAGAACACTCGATGAAGAATAATCCGAACGTATATACTAATATATATTAAGGAGGTTTTACAAAATATCAAAGATCTCGACATGATGGAGTGAACGTGCAAATAAAATCTCCTTCCAAAAGTACCCCTGCCAATGGGTCCAAGTATAACGATGTTGTACCCCAAATGGAAGAACCAGCCGTGGAACTGATGATCGCAAAAAGGCAACCTCTTATCAAAAGCGATATCAACCTAGAAGAAGGAAATATATATATGGGGTGAGCAAACCTCAAGCCCAATGAGATGATAATACAGACACACCTTTCTCTCACAGAAGGTGCGTCATCAAGGATGATTCCACCACAACAAACCAAGCATACACTAACTGTATATTTCACCCTTACGTACAACCTTACCTTCGATTGTCGTACAAAGAATCCTAGACGCACCAACAAATATACGAAAATCCCAAAGACATAACATATCAATGATAATACAATTAATCACATAAAGACGCGTGGGTATCCATAATCACCCTCGAACTGAAATCCCCGTCGAGAGTCAGCGAACCCGTCACCGTACTCTAAACGATGTACCATGGCTATAATCTCAATCGTACATCACATGCATATCCCAAACTGGTGACGTTGGCCGAGCTAGTACTCAATATGCCACTCTCACTCACCCAAACCGTGGCCATTCGGGCTACTAATCAATATATGTGCCACTTTCACTCACCCGAATCGTGGCTATTCGGGCTACTGATAGATATCTGCCACTCTCACTCACACGAATCGTGGCTATTCGGGCTACTAATACACATATGCCACTCTCGCTCACCCGAACCGTGGCAATTCGGGCTATTGAACCTCGGTACAGAGTAAATAAAACATCAATAGTGTCAATAACACAACTGCTAATCCATAATCAGCTTACTAGCACATATCGATCACAACGTCAATGTACAACAGATAATTACCAGTGCAATCGTCAACTCAACTCATAACACCACACGTCCGACCAAGTACTCGCCATCCATAACAAATATCCACATCCTATAGCCGGCAAGGCTCACTATCACAAATATCACATCATATCATAAAACGACAAAGTAAAACGACCCATCGAGAGGTTCACACATCCCGCGAAGGGAAGGTGTTCCCGTATTATCAACTCATAGTGTCAATGTCTAGCTTTCTACAAAATGTGGAGCTCCTTATGCGTCCTTATGCGATGTATCGTGCCCGAAGAAGATATAACGATTCAATTCAACTTTAGAAGATATAGTCGACAATACTCATATGATACAACAAGTGTCCCAATATCAAAACTAGTCCGAGAATGCTTAACGAACATGACAATGGATACATGGACATCTACCAAAGCAACTGAAACATAAGCTCGGAATTAACATGGAACCTACTTCAAGACTTACAAGCGTTATCCTCGGGTTTTCACCGACCTCGCGGAAAAGTAACCGACCTGCCCTAACCAACCTAACCACCTTGATGGGGACTGATCCTGCCCTTCGCAGGGGCTCGGACCGATGGGAGCGACCCCCACGAATGAGGCCCCGAGCCCGTTGAGAACCCCATCCACAGCAGGCTGCCCCCGGAGCTGTAGGGGCTTCTCTGACCCTCAGGTAGGTTGTCTGAGGTCTCACATACGCCCGAGGTACCCTGCACAGTCGCCTCGGTGAAAGAACGTGGTCTCCTCGGATCTTTGCCCGAAGCCGAGGCCAGACATTGACCTTGGGGACTTTGGCCGCCTAGCTCGAGAACCGCCACGATCCCCCTTGCCGGCGGCAGCAGAACGTGCGAAGGGTAATCGTCAAGGGCCGGGCAGGCCAGGAGGACGTGCGATCGTGGGAAGGTGGAGAACCAAGCCCATCCAAACTCGGAAAACAGCGTGGCCCGAACTGCCCGAAAACCGCCCAAGGCAAGAGTCCTATAAATACCACAAGGCACATTAAAGGCAGGTATCTAACCTCACGTATCCTCACAGTTACTCTGTCATTTCTTACTACTCACTTTAGCACTTATCAACACTTCAGACCATTTTTTTTTATCAGTTTCTATACTACTTTACACCTAGAACGTGGAAACCACCCTCTTGACCTAGGCAAAAGGGTGAACGACCACCCACCCCAATCCTATTTTCGTGATCTTCAGGCAGAATCCGCGGCAAAGTAAGGGCGGGAAAGAGCTCGTTGGTCAGTTAGTGCGGTAGATCAATTTTCGACGGCATCAACAGGATACTTTCATATTTGCAGCAACTACCTCACATAATCATAGAAAATTGTAGGATTGTCCGATTGATATGTGTTTGGTTGCTGTGAATAGCTTATGAAATCAGCTTTCAATAGAGACCAATTTCAAGGAAATCGAAGAAGCATAGACGGGTCAAAATTAAGAAATACTGCAGCTTCGCCAATAAAAGTTTCCCAGAAACAGCAACTAAAAAGAAGGGAAATTCCGTCCGGTACCCTTTTCTGATTACGGCTGGTACCCCTGAGGTTGTATGAAATATAGTTTGGTATCCCTGAATTACCAAAACTGGATTTAAAATACTTAAAATAATCAGAAATTCAAGAATCAAATATTTTTCGTTTAAAAAATAATTTTAATTATAAAAAATAGTATATAGTTGGGAAAATAATATAAATATTATTAAAAATAGAAAAATATATTTTCCGAATCCCGCATGAATGTTGAGATCGAAAATCGAGCGTTCTTATCGAAAAAATATTTTTATCATGGACTATATATTTTGATTATTATCGATTACCATGACCGATCGTGAGTACAATAAAAATCCAATTGAAACATTAGTTATTTTGCAAAGAATGCTCGATTTTAAGCTCAACGTTCGTGCGGGATTTGGAAATATATTTTTCTATTTTTTAAATTTAAATTTTCCCCACTATATACTATTTTTAATAATTAAAATTATTTTTAAAATAAAAATATTTTATTTTTGAATTTCTGATTATTTTAAGTATTTCGGATAATATATTTTCTATTTTAAATATATTTATATAACTTTCCAAACTATATACTAATTTTGTATTATTACAATTTTTATTTTTTAAATAAAAAATATTTTAGTTTTGAATTTCTGATTATTTTAAGTATTTTAAATGCAAGTTTTACTAATTCAGGGGTACCAAATTACATTTCACAAAACCCCAGAGGTACCGGCCGGCATCGAGGAAACTTCGGGTACAACAAGAAAAGTCATAAACACGGGGGTACCAGATGGAATTTCCCTAAAAGGAATTTCTTTAGTTTCGCACTATAAACTTTAGAAAATCATATAAAATCGAAGAATGATCGGATTGAACCGAATCCAGAGGCAGTGTGAAGAGGTTATCTTTCCACAGAAAAAAGCTTATAAGAATCCCAAAACTGTAGCTAGGTCAAAAACGTTTAAAACAAAGGCTACGACTTCAAATTAAACATGCACCCAAGAACGAATCCGAAATCTGCAACCACCTTAGCCTTGCTTACCTTAATCAAGCTAAGATAGAACAGAACAATAGAGATTGGAGCTTCGCTGGTATTAATTTATATAGACTTTTTTATTTGGTCTCCTCTTTCGTTACTTCCAATGAAGGAAAAAAATGAAGACGATAAGGATAAAAAAACGAATGGTATATGGAGTTAGATAACGAATGAATGATGATTTTGAGTTTGACCTTTTTCTGATTGATTGGTCGTGGAGATGATCAGTTTTTATAAGATATACTTAGCTTGGCTGATAAAAGAGACGGTAACAGAATTATATTCTGGCTTAATTTCGTTTGGTTTAATGATTTATGGCGTCTTTGGCTATGATTTGTGTGTGTGTGTGTGTGTTTTATCTGCTTGCTCACACTGACTATTTCATTTCTTTCGATAGATTTCGATCGATTGTCCGTTCATTTTTGTGATAAGCTTGAAAGATGTTTGGATTATCATTACAAGATGTAATGGAGGTGGACATACAGTTTAGGTTTATCAATGGAACTGATATTGGCCCCAAGAGTTATCCAATAACATCAATTGTATTGACTTTGAAGGAAAACATCATATCCCAATGGCCCAAATGTAAGAAGAAATCTGTGTTCCTTTTTTTTTTTATCATCTATCGATTAGCACAAATACGGAAAATCTATGACTTGTTAGGCTGTGTTGTGTTACAAGGCAACGACGTTTTAGACCCTAATGTCTTGGGCACGAGCATTTCTGGTTCCATGTTTCTAGATGTCACTTAGTTACCAATGTTATCGATTTTGGATTGTTTTGGTCCCTCGGTTAATTTAATTGCTAGCTTCGGCAAAGTTTAATGCATCAGACCATATGATCTCCTTTTAATCGACTTAAATGATCACAAGTCATCTTTTTCTTCGACTTAAATGCACATGAGCATCGTTACGCGTTACATTTTGAGAATGATTAACGATGTTAAAGCTGAACTAAATGCGTTGTGTAATGATGGCCACTTGCGTTCAGTCGAAGAAGAAGATGAGTTATGAAGGTTTAAGTTGACTAAAATGAGATTATGTGCTCTCGCGCGCTAAGTACGGAAAATATTGATTTCTCCTTTTTCATCTGTATTTATACGAACTTTTCAGACAAAGAAAATTGGCCAAAAATGACAAAAGACGTCAAGTTGATCTGCCATGGGCGAATACTAGAGAACGATAGGACAGTAGGGGAATAGAAGTCCTTTATGCGACATAATGATCATGTTTGTAGTTATCCAACCTCCACAAGCTGAAAAATGTTCCGGACTTTCTACTTATATTTCTCGCAAAACAAAAAGACATCCTAAATGGTGTGAAAACTTTGTTGTGTAAATGTAGAGGAAGTTGCCTAATGATCCCGAGAAGGTGAAATGTGGCTGCACAATACTGTGATTCGTCGACCCGCCAAGCTTTTGGTAATAATTGATGGTAGGTATGAACTTATGTGTGTTAGGAAAAGCTGCTATTTGTAGTAAATATACGATATTTGTACAATCGTGAAGGAAAAGAAAGCGCGCAAACTGTATCACCGTAAGAACATTCTGTTTGTTCTTTTTTCCTTCACTCTTTGAATCGTATTGCTTTTGTTCGTTGAACCTGGAAATACATATCTATATATATATATATATATATATATATATATATATCTTATATTACTAAAGAAATGTAGGTGTCATCATATGCAGCCACGTGTCCCATAATAATTAACTATAATAGACTAAAAAATAATAAAAATATGAAAAACTTCCCACTATCACACTATCCTCTATAAATAGTTATTTATTAATTTTAAATATAAATATGGATAGTTAACCCGTGCAATGCACGAGTAATAAACTAGCATATGTATATGTCATAGTTTTACTATATAGTCGCCTGGCAAATAGCTTGAATTATGACGGTAATGGTGAATGTTATTTGCGAATCATTTGTCTGAATTGTATGTGTGACCAAAAAGGAGATTTATTTTTTTTTTGGAAAGGTGGGATGGAAAATAGTTCAATGAAAGATTGAATCGCCAGACAAACTTGAGCTAACTGCAAAGGTAAAACTTCTTTCTCTGAAATATCTGTAGCAATTGCAGTCCTTTGCCTCTCCTACATGTACTCTTATATAAAGAGCTTAATGTGTTTAAAAATTGTCAATGAGTTTGTCAAATAGATGTGGTCATTCGGTCACGGTTATGGTTCACGGTTATGAACTGCGATTGGTAAAACCTCTAACTGTACCGTCAACTTAACCCTTAGAAAGAGCGATTAGGTTTAATAAAATAAAAGATTCTAACCATCTTATTATTAGATAGATAAATTCAATGAAATGAATGGAAAAAGAGAGGTTAGAGAATCCTTCTTCCACTCTGTCCCGAAGAGTAAGTAGGACCAAATTAGTCGCATTTTCATGTTCCAACTGAACTCCGAAAGTATCTCTGCTCTCTAAATCATTCTGAAGTCTCTTGCCTACCTGCTGAAGACCGTAACGTAAGTAACTCAGTGAAATGTATACTTAGTTAAGAACCTACACTATAACTTAATCAATGTCAGTCAACTTAGCGATATCGCGTATGAAGTTGGTTTTAAAAATGATAAATGCTTTGTTGAAAACAAAGGAGGGAATACCATACTGACCGGACAGAGAATCGATGTCACCTACACAATTAACTGGGGTGAGCAGACCGCTCACATTCCAACGTGTTTGGTCGCCGGTGAGTCTAGAAGTTGGCTATGTCACAAAAGATTAAATTATTTAAACTTTAAAACAATCTCAACCCTAAGTAGAAACAATCTAGTTAGAGGTTTGCCAAAACTAACATATGTTGAAGATAAAATATGTTCGGCATGTCAGCTAGGTAAACAGATTAGATCAACCGTTAAGAGTAACAGAAACTAACTATCATACCAATGTCTAGGTCTATTACATAAGGACTTGTTTGGTCCAGTTTCGGTAACCAGTCTAGGGGGACCTAGGTATACATTAGTTGCCGTAGATGATTACTCTAGGTACATGAGTGGTCCCGATATCATATGGATGCAACCTAACGAAGTTTAAAACTAGACGCATAGATGTTGACAAAAATGTCGATCCAAAACACTGGCCAACACTCGCGATCAGAACGGTTTAGCACGCGGAATAATAAAACTTAGTAGTAAAAGATGACACACACGAGATGTAAATTTATGCAGCAAGTTCTTCAACTTGTTGCGAGCCTCATGACAAAATTCCAATATTAAAACTGGATTACAAAAAGAACAACTATCGAAGACAGTTAACTCATGCCTAAAACGAATCTAAAGATTCGAAACCTTTCCTAAAAGCTTACGTCTAGACTTTATACTCAAAGGGAAAGAATAAAACTAGGCAAACCAATGAATGCTCTCTCGTTCTTTTCAGAGCTCGTTCGCTCAATATAACTCGTGTTTTCGCTCAAGGTTACTCCATAAAAAGCTCTTAATGGCAGCTCGAAATCCTCCTTATATTTATAGGCCTTGGCTCCCTCTTGAATTGGTAAAAGATATCTTGAGAATCTCCTAATATATCTCCTCGAAGATCTCCCTAAATATAGTAAATATGTGAGTTTGATTCTTCTTAAGTTCTTGGGTGATCTCATATCTTCTTAAGTTCGACATATGCTATGTTGATCCAAATGTTGACCAACAATCAGACAGAATGATGCAAACCTATGGATTTTTTCAGGTCCGAAAACCTTTCAGAATCCAATGCTTTCGTGAAAATGTCAGCTAACAGATATTTCGTGTCTATGCACACTAATTCTTTCTCTACCATATCTCTCAGAAATGATGCCTAATATCTATATGTTTGGTACGTGAATGCTGAATAAGGTTCTTAGAGATGTTGATGGCACTAAGATTATCGCAATACATTAGTACGGACTCACATTCTAAACTATAGCCACACAACATGCTATTTAACCACATAATCACAAGGTTCTTAGAGATATTACCTGCGCGCTGACACTGATCACAAGTGTCAACGTACCTTTGGACGTCCTCGAAGATCGTGGGCCAGTAGAATCCGCTTTCTAACACCTTTTGAGCGGTTCTGTTGGTTGCGTAGTGCCCTCGGTCGGTCCGTTGTGGCAGTGCTTAAGGATCTGCGTCGTCTCTGGAGCAGCCACGCATCGTCGTATCACCTGGTCTGCACATCGCCTGAAAAGATACGGATCTTCCCAAAAGTAGTACCTCAAATCAGAAAAGAATTTCTTCTTTTGCTGACTGGTGTACTCCTTTGGTAGGACCCTCACAACGAGATAGTTAGCGTAATCTGCAAACCATGGGGTATCATCACTTACCACCTGTATCGAGTAAAGATGCTCGTCTGGGAACCTATCTTGTATCGGCCTTCCATCCTTGTGGTATATTTCGGACTCCTCCAGTCGAGAGAGGTGATCCGCCGCTAGGTTCTCTGCACCCTTCTTATCCCGGATCTCTATATCGAACTCTTGCAGTAGTAGGATCCAACTGATTAGCCGCGGCTTGGCATCGGGCTTTGCTAACAAGTACTTAAGAGCAGAATGGTCAGTAAAAAAATTAACTTTGGATAGGATAAGATATGACATGAACTTGTCGAAAGCAAATACGACGGCCAACAGCTCCTTTTCGGTGGTCGTGTAATTGGCCTGAGCTGCGTCTAACGTCTTACTCGCGTAGTAGATCGGCCTGAAATGGTTGTCCTTATGCTGCCCTAGCACGGCCCCAACTGCATAATCACTCGCATCGCACATTAGTTCAAAGGGTAGCCCCCAATCGGGGGCCACCATGATAGGTGTTGCGATAAGACGCTCCTTAAGTAAATTAAACGCATGCAAGCACTCGTCATTAAAATCAAATGGGGCATCCTTTTCAAGTAATCTATACATGGGTCGAGCGATCTTAGAAAAATCCTTAATGAACCTACGGTAAAATCCAGCATGTCCTAGAAAACTCCTAATTCACTTCACGTTCGAGGGAACGGGCAGCTTTTCTATCGTTTCCAGCTTAGCTCGGTCCACTTCGATTCCTTTAGAGGAAATCATATGGCCCAGAACTATGCCCTCTCGAACCATGAAGTGGCACTTTTCCCAATTAAGTGCCAAGTTCGTTTCCTCGCATCGTGCGAGTACGAGCTTCAGATTAGATAAGCATATATCGAATGACGAGCCGAACACCGAAAAGTCGTCCATAAATACCTCCATTACCTCACCTACCAATTCGTCAAATATAGCCATCATGCATCGCTGGAAGGTGACTGGGGCATTGCAGAGACCGAATGGCATCCTTCGGTACGCGAATGTCCCGAACGAGCAAGTGAATGTGGTCTTCTCCTGGTCCTCGGGTGCTATGGAGATTTGTAGACAACCTGACAAACCATCAAGAAAACAATGAAATGAGTGACCGGCTAACTTTTCTAACATCTGATCAATAAACGATAAAGGAAAGTGATCCTTTCGCGTGGCGTCGTCAACTTCCTGTAGTCGATGCAGACGCGCCACCCAGTCACTGTCTGATATGTTAGGATTTTACGCCATTTTTATACCCCGAAAAGCGTATTTTCGGCCACTATTTATTCGAATAAACTTGGATATCATACACTTACGTGCATTTTTCTTGTTTGATAGATATCGAGGAAAAAGAACCAAAGTCGACCATCAATTAGATTTATACTTGGAGAACAAGTCAAAGAAGATTTTTTATATTTTCCACCAAGATATACATTTAAAGATCATCTAAACTCCTTAACTAAAGAACTGTTCCTACTAAATTCCACTCTCCAAGACGTAATGCTAATATTTAATATGCTAACATAAATTCAAAATATAATTAGGATTAGAGATCTCATACCAGTCTCCCGTTCCTCTTCTGTAGGGCTTTCGAGGGTTTCATATGCTGTGTTGATGAATTGAAGTTATATATTTAGTCTTAAGTTAACGTGTACAAAGGAAAAATTTTGTACGCATTTTCGTATATAGATTTCATTTATATCACATGCAATCACATAAAATAGTAGTAAGAATGGGCGGTAGGAGTTAGGGGCGCCGTGCAAGGAGAGAAGAACAAGTCAAGATCACTTTATATTTACCCCAAGATAGGCGCACCAATCACCAATGAGAAGGAAAGTCAAATATGTTTCCATTCAAACTTGAAGCAAAAAGATACGTGGAGTAATTATCGCATATTAGGTGCAATTTGGTGGCCCTTCTATATAAGGAGAACATGCGACTGAAATAAAGGCACTTTTGCACAGCGAATAAAAAGAGGCTTGACGGCTGAAATAAAAAGCGGCGAAGAGCAGAGAGCTATCGAGGCTGAGAATAAGAGACGAACGACGGCGAAGAAAGAGACGACGTGAACACCGTAACGAGGGCGAATTTCTTACCTTTTAATATTTCGATTTCGACAATGTTTTCTTTGGACTTATTGTCGTTTTCGTTTATTAATATGCTAGACTAATTTCTTTTGTGATTGAGGCCGTGTGAGGTCGAATTATGACTACGTATTAATGCTATTATTATTTTATTTAATCGTATGATTTGAGTTATGTGTTCGCTATTTGAGTTTAATGACGTGTGTGTGATCGGCCACCGCACACACGATTATTGACCTAGTACATGAGACCGAAAAAGTGATTAGAAAGGTTAGATCAAAATAGCGAGCACCACTACGTAAAACCGACCAGAGATGGAATTCGGTTTCGTATGTGTGGTTTCTGAGATCTTAGACGCCGAAAGCGCCTAAACTCGGGGAATTTCACGAAGAATTAATGCACGTGTAGGAACTACAGTCATATAGACATATAGTTGATTGGTTCTCTATTTATGTAGGGTTGCTATTGCGGGACAAACGAGTAGCACGTATGTTAGGAAATTCCACCTTGACTTGATTCATGTTGATTAGATAGATGATATTGCATGAAGACGTAGGAGTAATTTGTGCCGAGCATGTGTCTTAATCACGTCGTCGTTAATTGCTCTATCCTCATTTATTTTATTTGCGTTTATTTTATTATTTGCGTCTTTTATCTCTTTTATCAAATCATCAAAACTATAAAAATTCCGTTAGTCTAAATTAGAATTAGGAATATTTTCTTAGAATTAATCGAGCTGTCTTCGTGGATCGATACTCGGACTTCATCCGTTTTATACTACTTGCACGACCTAGTACACTTGCTAGTATTTGAGCGTGTCAAGTTTTTGGCGCCGTTGCCGGGGACAGCGGTATTATTAGTTTTAGAATTTTATTCCAGATTTAGTTTAGATTTATTTTTATTTTTATTTTTTTTTTCTTTCTTTATTATTATCATTTTCACTAATTTTTATTTTAATTTTTATTTTCTTTCGCAAGAACAATGGAGAATCAAGAACGCCAGGAGATTCCTCCACGACCCACTCTACTAAGTCGAGCGCTTCCAGGCCTCTTCGACGATAATGACCCGATAGTGATCCCCGAAGGACCTAACAATCAATTCGAAATCAAGCCCGTGACTTTGCATATGGTGACAGGAGCAGTCCAATTCCGTGGGCTAACTAATGAGGACGCTAATGCCCACATTACCAAATTTCAACAGATTTGCAGAACTATTAAGTATCCTGGGGTATCTACTACGGTTATAAGGCTTACATTTTTTCCATTCTCTCTTATAGGTAAAGCGTCAGAGTGGTTTTCGTCACTGCCACACGCATCCATCACTAGTTGGGAACAGATGGTGGAGTGTTTCTTGGGCAAGTACTACCCACTCTCGCGGACTAGCGAGATAAGGAGCGAGCTTGTGAACTTCAAACAAGAAGGAGGCGAGACGTTGAGTGATGCATGGAGTCGCTACAAGAGCCTTCTCAGACAATGCCCGAACCACAGCATACCCTTGAGCGTTCAAATGCAGTCGTTCTTCTTGGGACTTAGCACGCAGAACAAGCGCATCATCGACGGAGGATGCAGGACGAACTTTATGGAGCTCGACGATGCGGACGCACTTGCAGCCATCGAGAGGATCGCGGCCTACCCTGCAAGATATACTGAGCAAGATTTGGACCGTCGGAAGGCTGGGGTACATGAGATTAGTAGCTCACTGGAGGCGCAATTTGAAGCTATACACCGGAGACTAGACATGATGCAAGCCAAGAACCCCGAGGAAGTGAAACAAATCCAGTCGAGGCAAAAGAACTTTTACTCGAACACATACGACCTGAGTTGGAGAGGTCATCCTAATTTATCTTATGGCAACTCGCACTACGTGAAGCCTCCAGAAATTCAAAGTCAGCATAGCGCGCCACCACCAAAACAAAAGGCCGATTGGGAGATAGCATTTGAGAAATTAACGGACTATCAAGGCAGTCAGAATCGTAAGACAGACGAACGGCTTAACAAGATAGAGGATACAATGCATAGTCTGGTGACTACAATTGGACATTTAACAAGTTCAATGGCCGAGCGCAAGCCTGGCACACTTCCGAGCGACACCGAAAAGAACCCTCGAGAGTACGCGAATGTCATTGAATTAAGAAGTGGGGTGAAGAAAGCAAAAGAGACGGAGACATCCGATCAGAGAGAGTTCACGGCCACAAACACTACGGTTCACGACCCTGAAAAGGACAAGCAGGCCGAAAAAGTCGAAGACGAGCCAGATTCATTCTTGGAGGAAAAGAAGGTCAACCCACTCCCACCGATAAAAATCCGACCTCCATATCCAGCGGCTTTACGAAAAGGGAAGAATCATGAAGATTTTGATCGTTTCATTAATATATTTAAAAAACTTGAAGTTAATATCCCTTTTATTGAGGCTTTGTTGCAGATGCCAAAGTACGCCAAATGCCTGAAGGAGCTACTATTCAAGAGAAACAAGTTAGAAGAAGACGGAACGATCGCTCTCACCGAAGAATGTTCAGCCGTATTACAGAAGAAGCTTCCGCCGAAGCTTAGGGATCGAGGGAGTTTCTCTATTCCTTGTTCTATTGGATCTCTTTCATTTAATAATGTGTTATGCGATCTTGGTGCGAGTATTAATTTGATGCCATTTTCATTATTTAGGAAATTGGGACTTGGCGAGCCAAAACCCACATCGACTATCCTTCAGCTCGCCGATAGATCTATCACGTATCCACGAGGAAAAATGGAAGACGTATTGGTGAAAGTAGGAGAGCACTACTTCCCGGCTGATTTTATTGTGTTGGATATGGAAGAAGACGACGAACTCCCATTGATACTCGGACGCCCGTTCCTAAACACGGCAAGAGCTATCATTGATGTCGGTAATGGTAAACTTATTTTGCAAGTAGGGGACGAGAAAGTTGAATTCGATGTTTATAAATCTATGAAACGCCCTACTGATGATTCTTGTTCCTTTATCGATATCTTTGACCCTTGTGCTTTTAAGTGTTCTGAGTCTTTCAGGTACAACTTGTCTGGAGAGAATACCAGCAAGCTGAAGGACCGCCAGAACATGAAGGCTGACGCTCGAATAGATGCGCTGAATGGGAACAAGGCTAAATCTAGTCATAACTTAGTTTCTTCTGTATTGAATTTTAACAGGTGGACCCCATGGACAAAAAACAGCAGCTGCTTTAAATCAATCAAGAAGGTGGTTTCGCCAAAGAAAAAGAAAAAGCGTCGTCAGAAAGATTGCACAGACGATGGCATCTACATATGGCGAAAAAAGAACTCTCGACCCCACACGATGATGCAGACACTATCACCAGGAAGAGGAGAACCCAATGTATACAACGATCGAGATGTTTGGAAAGAAGACTCGATCAACCTCGATCGTCCACCAGAATAAGCGGTTTGTGAGTCGAGCTAACGACTATAAAAGTAGCGCTTCTTGGGAGGCAACCCAAGGCCTATCGATGCATATATATTATTTTATTAAGTTCTATTTACTTTATGGCTTTTTTTTCTAATAAAAATTTGCTCTCACGGTTCCGCCTAGTCACGTTTTCTCGCGGGATCATAGCCAGTTTGGGGGTTGTCCGTTCACGATGGTTGCTTGTTACTGCATATAAACCAAGTCTTCTACATGATCGATGCAAAATTCAGGGCAGTGTCACTTCTACTCTCTCTTGCCTTTATTTTATACACTGAGGACAGTGTACTATTTAGTTTGGGGGTGGGATGTGACTCATGCTAGATTTAATATGCTTACATGTTTAGGTATCGACATGCTTCGGTCTTTTAGTGGGGTAGAACTGATGAAAGTTGAGATTTGAATGTCATCTGTGGAATCTCCTATCAATGATGACAAATTTTAAAATTTTACCGTGTCGTGATATGATTCGATGAATTGAGTGAGATAGTCTTACATGTTGCATTGTCGTGATATAAGCATGATTATTTGGTTATATTGACTGCTTTAGGAGAATATTACGTATCATGAAGCACAAACCCAGCTATATATGTGAGTTTTTTAGCCTTCAGAGATTAATTCAGAGCAACTCATTGTGCTCGGTGTTTATTCTTGTGTGACATGCATGGACTGAATATTTTCGAACTTGCTCTGTTATGCATGTCAATGGTGACTATGTGGATTTTTATGTGCGAAAACGAGAAGGGCACTAGGATTGAGTCATTGGCCTAAATATTTCCCCACCTTATGCATTTACCACTTAGTGAGCCCCTTTGAGCCTTATTTGACTTATTTGTTGATTTGGAGCCCAGATATTTAGCCTAAGTCCCTCAAATTTAGCCTATACAACCCCGGATCAACGTGTTAATTTATCGATATCATGAATAGTGATTTTTTGGTTGAGAAGGAGCTAATCGTCGATGCATATTAGTTATGAACTCGTCCTATAATATAGATCTCTCGTCGTAATGTTGCAGCGGACTAGAAACCTCTCTCCTCGATAAGACATACAAAAAAAAAAGAAGGTATGAGGGGCTAGTTCGAAAAAAAAAAAAAGAAAAAGGAAAAAAGAAGAAGAAAAAAAAAGAAAAAAAAAAGAGAGAGTGAAAAAAAAAAGAGGCGAGCGAGAAGAGCTAGAAAAGGAAAAAGGACGAGTCGAGTGAAAAATAGACACGGCGTTAGAAGAGCAAAATAAGTGGTTAGAAGAGCGATTCGATGATTGACACGTTTGATATTTTTAGCTCACTTTCCCATACGACGCACCTTTTTAAAACCCGAGCCCCATTACAACCCTTGATGAAAGACCCTTCGATTCGTGCATGACTTCTATTATGTGACTATGATGTGATATATTTGCAAGCCTAGAGTAATATCTTTTCATGTCGGCTCGGTGTAGCTTGGGAGAGCGCCCTGAGTATGCCCCGCCAATTGCTTCGCCATCTCGCCCACCTGTTGCTCCAGCTTCTTGAGTAAGGCGTCCGTGTTCTGGGAACGCACGTCGTTCGCCTCCATGTACTCCTCCATCTTCGTCATTCGGCTCTCTGGGCTGCGGTGGTGCTACTGAAATTCATGAGGAGTGCCTTCATCATATCTTTCATCTCCTTCATGTCGTCGGATCCTCCTGTGGGCGCGTTCTGGCACTGGCGTGGCGCCCCGTCGGACGGCCTGGGCTGAAATCCAGGCGGTCCTTGCCCCTGGTGGTTCTGGTTCCCGTACGCCAGATTGGGGTGCGCCCGGGGTTGGAAGCTTCGCTGGCCACCTTGGTAGTTGTCCATATAGTCTACATCTCCAACGATTGCCCAATTTGGCATTCCGATGTCTCGTGGGCTGCGCCATAGATCCCGCACAATGGCACGTATGGCGTGTGCTGCGTCGGTGCGGTGGTCGTCACGGCGTTCACGGGCTGAGTCTGCCCGGACTTTGGGAGTAGTGCGCCGATGACTGTCTGCAACTGAGAGTTCATCGCAGCGATCTGTTGCTGAAGTGCCTCGAATTTGGCATTCGTGGCCGTCTCCTCGCTCACTCCAAATACGCCTGTTGTCTTCATCCTGGTATTGCCCCTCATGAAGATATTCCTCGAGTAGTCCTCAATCAGATTCCACGCGTCGGTGGCATTGAGCTTCACGAGTCCTCCTCCTGCGGCTCCGTCTAGCATATGGATAGCCTGGTCATTGAGCCCCTCATAGAATCGGTTGATCTGGGCTGCCTTCGACATCCCGTGCTGTGGGCACCTCTTCAGTAGCGCCTTATATCGCTCCCAAACCTCGTAGAGGTTTTCTGAATCCTTCTGATGAAACAGGGAGATCTCCGTTTTTAGTCTGAGCACCTTCGACAGTGGGAAGTAGTGGTTGATGAAGGCGGCTCGCATCTCCTCCTATGTGGTGATCGATCTGGGCGGCAACATATCTAACCAGTCCTTCGCCCTGAACTTGAGCGAGAATGGCAATAACATCAGCTTGATCGCATCGCTCGAGACCCCGTTGATCTTGATCGTATTGATGACCGTCAAGAACGCCTTCAGATGGGAGTTGGGATCGTCGTCGAGATTGCCCTCGAACCGGGCCGTCTGGAAGATCATCTGAAGCCAAGAGTGCTTTAGCTCGAAATTGTTGTTCTCGATCGGCGGGATGACAATCGACGACTCAGTACCGCCTAGTGCGGCATTCTTGAGAAGGTCCTGAAGTGATGGCTCCTCCTCATGGACGGGCACTCTATGGTCCGCCATGTATACTTCTGTGTAGGGACTATCGGCTGCCTCTACACGTGAGTGTTGGGTCTATTCCTGCGAACTATCCTCTGAATAGCTAAGTAAATGGTCATGCGAGCTAGTGGAAGCTCCTCCGGTGTCGTACTTGAGTTTCCTTCGTAACTTCCGCTCGAAATCTGAGTCTGCGTCAACAATGGGACCCATTGGATGGCTTCGGGTCATTCACTGCTGAATCGTACCTTCAAAAAGTGCGAACAAAAATTAGCAACGAAATAAGTAAATACGTTGAACAGATTACGAGACTAATAGTGACGTAGGGAAACGAATAACGCAAATAACACGAGTAACGCAAATAGAAACGACAAAACTAAAATTAAGAAAAACGTCAAATAAAGTGGCCAAAGTACCGAACTACGGTGTTCCTAATATCAATTTATTCCCCGGCAACGGCGCCAAAAACTTGATCGACACGTGGTGTAATGTGCAAGTGCGACAAGTGATAAAATAAAACGTATACCTAATTACTATCACCGACGTGCGAAAGGCAGTGGACCTATCGTTTGTAGTGCAGTAAAGTGAGTAAAAGAGTATCGAACACGAGGAATAAACTAAGTATCAGTATTAACCTATCGACTCGATTTCTAGCCTAAACAAAATAAGCAGATTCTTATATGGACTATCCTAACAGATTACTAAGTCAACTAGAGATCAACAGAACACGCCTAAAACTGGTAAGAAGCTTTCAGATAATAAAGATGTGCTCGGGATTCGAATCCCGCTAGGTAGATTGCCTAAGCCAGTAAATTATCATTCCAACGTGATTCTGACTAGATCGCAGTAATTTCCTACCCGCTAACGGATTCGTTGTTGCCCTAAACGCCCGCGGAGATCTAAAGTTCAGTAATTAATAAAGGCGGTGATCGAGTATTTGCTTTCGCCCTATACTCGAATCCTATCTTCTACGAACGGCTTAATCATTGTTTAGCTGTCGCCCTAAACGATTTTCCACACGATCACTTTAACACATAGACATATTAAAGTGACAAAGCAATTTCATAGATAGATAAATAGTCATAAACACGAGTCACAATAACATATGTCTTAATTACAAAATAACCTAGCGTTCATCTAATCCCAAACACATAGGGAATTTAGCTACTCATAGTAGACGAGAAAACAACGAAAGAAATAGAGAACAGAGAAGGAAGACTCATGATCTTGAATACTTGCGAATTATCGGTACTAGCGTGATGAATCTTCGTTCTTTGATCAATTGGGCGTGATTGCGTCGTTGATCCGTCTCTTGCGCTTCGGGACGTAATTCAGCGTTCTTTTGGCTCTTCTTTCGTCTCTGGAGAATTTAGGGTTGATATCTGGTAAGAATCCCCTTTTTCTGAGTCGAATTTGGGCTTTTCTAGGAATTTTCGTAACGGTCACGGCTGGGACATGGGCCACTCAACTCGCTCAACTCTCTGCCAAGTGTCACGGCCAAGTGCAATGGGCATCACGGCTGTGACCATCTTCGATCCAACTCTCTGCCAAGTGTCACGTCCAAGTGCAATGGGTGTCACGGCCGTGACCATCTCTTTGATTAGCCTCTGCCCCTTGTCACGGCCGCGTGCACTAGGTGTCACGGCCGTGACCTTCGCCAGTTTTCACTGTCTTCGCGCCGTTTTGCCCCGTTTTCGCTTCTTTTCGCCCGAAACTCGTCCTAAGCTCCTTCAATATAAAAATAAGTGTAAATATGACGAATAAACGCATAAAATGATTGCTAGAGCTCTATTATATCCTAATTAAATAATACGATAAATGCATTGAAATACGTTTATCAACCATCATGAGGTGAATTTTGAGTGGGAGAGTCTAGATAAAACAAGCATAGATTATATGTTACCCGTGTGTAAAATTGTTACTAGTTATACATTTTTCTGTTATCAGAATTATTTTAGTTTGTAAAACTTCTATAATTCCAACATAACCTCCAGGAAAATCATAACTTAAACTAATATATTTTTATCTAAAACTTTGTAAGTTCGTATATAGTAGCGTGTTTACAATATAAAATTTAAAAGTCATAAACTAAACTAATTACATATTAAATTTACTATGACAGCGTGATCTGTTACCTACATATCTACTTTCGTTACTTTTTCTTTTTCACTTGTTTATGAACATTGTTAAACTGTTACTGAAGGAAATCTGTAAACAACATAGGGTTTACGTTAAAGATTAATTGAAGATGTCATTAACTTTGTTGAATCATTTATGTTTGGTCGACCGTTTGGATTGTAATAAACAACAAAGAGTTTATTTCCACAGCGTTTTGTGTAAGTAGAATCAATTTCGTAGAAGCATGATCATCCTCTCAAGAAGAGTGCTACTTTTTTTCATACTATATACTTCAACATCTTCAATTCCAACATAACCTCCACGAAAATCATAACCTAAACTAATATATTTTTATCTAAAACTTCAAAAGTTCGTATATTTTAGTGAATGTAGCGTGTTACAATATAAAATCTAAAAATCATAAACTACACTAATTACATATTAAGTTGTTATTGTGATAATGTCTTCTGTTACTCGTATAGTTTGTTACCTACATATCTACTTCTGTCTTTTTCTCTTACTAAATTGTTTCTGATCATTGTTAAACTGTTGCAGCAGGAAATCAATAAACAACATAGAGTTTACGCTTAAGATTAATTGAAGATGTCATTAATTTTGTTGAATCATTTATGTTAGGTCGACCACCTGGATTGTAATAAACAACTAATAGTTCATATCCACAACGTTCTGAGTAAGTAGAATTAATTTCGTAGAAGCATGATCATCCTTTGGAGAAGAGTGTTACTTGTTTTCCATACTATATACTTCAACTTCTTCAATTCCACATAACCTCCACGAAAATCATAACCTAAACTAATATATTTTTATCTAGAAGTTCATAAAGGTGCCGGTTGGCTATTCACAGGATTTTGAATCAAGCTCATTGGAATTCTAGATCGAAAGTTATACTAAAAAGGTGCCGGTTGCCATTTTCGGACAACATCCCTAAGCACCCATAAATCTTTTTCGGGCACTTTTTTAGGTCAGTGGACTTCGAATCAGAAAGAACTTAAAGAATAAAAGTTATACATAATTAAGTTGGCTAATCAAGTGAGCTTGAATGAAGGTCATTTGAATTCTAGATCGAAAGTTATACTCCAAAAGGTGCAGGTTGCCATTTTCGGGCAATGCCATTTTCAGACATCACCTCTAAGCACCCAAAATGTTTTTTCGGGCACGTTTTTTATGTCAATGGACTTCGAATCAGAAAGAGCTTAAAGAATAAAAGTTATACATAATTAAGTTGCCTATTCATAGGAGTTTGAGTCAAGGTCATTTGAATTTTAGACCAAAAGTTATACTCAGAAAGGTGCAGCGTGTCATCGGTAGTGTCTTGCTACCCAAGAAGTGTTACGCAGAATGCACGAAGTGTTATCCAGAATGCACAAAGCGTTACCCGTTGAACGTTTTATTAGCAATGCAGAATCTGAGTGAATTTTCGTGTTTCTGAGCCTGAAATCGTTTTCAAACAAAAAACGGTTTATTCGATTTTTTATTCGAATTGTTCGACCTCAGATTGAGTTACTCGAATAACATTCTGGTAGAAAAATAGCATTTATTTGGGTGAAAAAATCGAATTAAAAATTCGAGTTATTATTTTCTTTTTCAAATTTTTTTACTCGAATTTATTATTCGAATTAGAAAATAATAATTCGAATTATTCGAATCATAAAGTGTTACCCAGAATGCATAAATTGTTACCCGGCGAGCATTTTATTAGCAAAAGCTTCAATCATAGGCCGCATCAAATTTCTTCGCGATTAACATCAATATTTTAATTGATTATTAAGGCCCACGATTCACCTTATTCAGTCATTAAACTCCAGATTTTCCATTGTTTCAACGAGATTTTCGAATTACTTTTAATACATTATTCCGTTATAAACTTCAAAAATTTTCATTGATTATTGTCACCCATGGGAGATTATCACCGATTTAACCTTATTCGGCCAGTCGAGATTGAGTCAGCTTTTAGATCGTAAATTTTGGTCTTCGTTGAACAGGGTTTGTGCATCAATCGTTTGGAAGGGACGATGGCACATGTGTGTAATTTTGGCAAGTTTGAAGGATAGAAAGGTCATTTAAAATGAGCCGAGTCCTTCAAACTAATATTTTCTTTAACTAGGTCCTTGGCCTAAATGAAAATACAAAAAGGCCTGAACTCTTCGGAAAAATAGCTTCTTGGGCCTGATCCGAAATATACCGTTGATTAAACCGTAGTAGATAGAGAAGACAATGCCAAGATTGAAGTTTCAGACATTTGAGTTGCTCCCTTTATTGAAGTGAGCTTTGAGATAATTAAAAGATATATAACGTGGAGTCTTAGATTTGTTCGGTAGATTCTTTAGTTTTTCTCAATACTGTCATTTTAGTTTTTCTTTTGTACAAGTAAAGCTCTCTAAATTTATAACATTGGACCGTTAAATTTTATTAGAGAGATATTAGTATATCGTGAAATTAATATTTTATTAAACAAGAGAAGTTTTTTAAATTTAGTTAAGTTTAGTATTCATATATGTTTCATTGATTATATTCATGCAACAAATCAACCAATCCCTTTGTAACTAAATAAAATATCTTCACGTATAATATCAATTCATTCTATACGATTAACGTTGGATGCAGCTTGAGAAGTCGACACCGGAACTCGAGCTTCGATTAAAAAAGTTATGGATGAAATCGAAAGTAACAATAGATTCATATGTATAACAAATTACTATAATATATTTATAATTGTAATGAATCATTAATTTATAGTTTTCATGCGACCTAATATTTAGAATGGGATTTTTAAAAAAAATTATTATCTTATATCTTATCGAATTTGATGAGTTTTTACAAAGGCCAAAATCGGAGCCAAAAGATTTTATTATTTTAGGGAGTATTAAACTTATAGAGTTCTTACTTTAGTTTTTCTTTGAATATTTCTGTATCTCGATAGGAATTCTACTTTTAACAGTCAGGGTGAATGAAGACAAAAGACACGATATTTTACGTGGTTCGTATCGATTCGCCGAAGCAAAACGAT
Source organism: Craterostigma plantagineum (assembly GCA_027422505.1). NCBI lineage: Eukaryota > Viridiplantae > Streptophyta > Magnoliopsida > Lamiales > Linderniaceae > Craterostigma > Craterostigma plantagineum. The sequence goes on along the minus strand of JAPQWV010000236.1, from coordinate 402,083 downwards.
CTTACATCCACGGGTCAAACTTTCCATCTTCTTTATTGATTGTTTTGATGGATACAATACGGAAGTAGTAGTACTACCCTCACAAATATTTCTCTTCTCTAATGTTACACAGTTCATCCTAGGCCTTCTTCAGATCTGCATATGTCCTTGGAGCTTCAAGCCTGAGACAAAGGAATATCAGTTGCCTGCAAATGGTAAAATACAAATAAACCAATGAGAAGAGTCTCATGGTGATTTTAGAACAAGTACACACTCTACTTATCTGAATCATTTCGCAGACATAAAAACGAACATTCAAAGTTTCCAACTATTGCACACAACTAAAAAGTGAAAAGAGCCCATAATGAAGTCTTTCAAGAATCATCACATGAACTAACACTAGCACAAGGAAAGAAAACATGGAACTATGGTAAAATTAGATACCCTAATCATGGATTCTCATTTCCGCACGTTGAACAAAAGCTTAACATAAGGAAATCTTAATAATATTACCTCACCTTCGTTGATCGATCTATCGTACTGCACGGCTTGTGCGCAACGCAGCTTCGTCGTCCAATCCACCAAAGAATAGTCTCAGAGAATGGAGGATATTCGATAATCGTTGGCAATTGATTCGACATAGCAGTAACAAGAAGTACGATCGGCATCATCGTTATTTCTCCACAATCACTCGTCTAGAAAACCATCTTCAGCAGAAAAGGCCAAGGCACACGCTCGACACTGAAAAACAACTCAAGTCCCACCATTTCGTTCCACAAACCCTTGCTCAAATCTCAAGATCCCGTAATCTTTTGTTTAGTCCCGGGATTAATGGAGTCTTTTGTTTTCTTTTTTTTCAGCAGTTAGGTTCGGAGATGTGGTCACATGGCACATCGATATCCGAATGCTTTGCATGATCTTACTCATTGTTACGGATCGCTTTGATTCTTCAAGAGCATTGGATCATGTGCCTCCGCTATTTTTATTTATTTCTCCCAAAAAGACCCAAAGGACTGAAACCTCATACGATTCTCAAGACCGAGCCTCTCCTTACAAGCTCGGTTCGCTAGTTGAGCGTCAATCAATATCAAGCACGTAACAAGTCTCAAAGGCTGAAGAAGACTGACTTTTAACTCATAGAAACCGTGAACCAAGAACTAGCCGAAAACCAACTAGCCTGAGATGCCAAACCATGCCATGGATTATACTTTTTTTTTTTTTTTTTTATGGGGATGGGTTTTTCATCATCGACTGATGGTGGATGAGGCGACTAAGTACTAACGCATATCACCAGGCTGAAACAAACACACCGTTTAAGAGCTTGAAGAAGAGGAACGAAAATTCTGCTATTTACATAAAGGTGATGGTTGGAAATATTGGAATTTACTTACAGGATTTCCAGGCTGGGAACATGATGCCTCAATTTCTTTCAGAAAATCAAAGTTATCACGAGTCTCCTCGGCTTCCTCCGTCTTGAAGAAGGTAAAATCACATAACCCGAAATTTTACAACTTTAAAACTTAGAACAGAACGAACTATGGCTACGAGTATGGTCATGAAAATATGTGCGTACCTTTTCTAAAGCCAAATTTCCATTAGCTAGTTCTTTCTCAAGCAGCAACTTCGGATCATGCGACCTTAGGGATGATGCATTGACTCTGGCACTTTCTGGAGAAGTTTGGAAAACAAAATTCGATATTCAAACCAGGTTTCTCTGACATTGACATTAATAAAAAAAAAACTGTCCAAGTACCTCCTTGTCGTTCCATTTCCTCCATCATCTCTATCCCTTTCCACATCCTCTCTATCTCTTTCCGTTCCATTTCCTCCATCCTCTCTATCTCTTTCAGCATCCTCTCCATCTTTATCCGCACATCTGTGCAATATAACTTTGTAACTGTAACCTGCACGGCGACCAGGATAAGAAAAACTTGCGCAGATTAAATCATGTTCAAATTTCAACCAAAGGCAACCTAAGGAAGCATACTTTCTTTGGATTCCCCTGACGTGTCGCTTTGACAATCATGCCTGACGATGATATCCTAGAACATTTGTCTGGAAAAAGGAATTTCGCTCAATAAACGACAGTCGAGTTATAATTTCAAACATGCACAATAAAACTAGGAGCGGTAATCTTTAACTAACCACTTGCACTTGTAGTAGCAGAACCATTATTTGCACACATGCACCGACTTTGGATTGATTGTCTATTGTTGGCTGCTGTGAGATCATTTCGAGCATAGCTTTCTGCAAGAATTTGTAAAATAATTAGTTCGAGTCAATTAAAGCGAAAGAAAGCTGAATGCAGAAAGATTTCGCTGCATACCTTCTCGAACCCTTTTTCCCAGTCTGGTCTTTACCTGAAACATAAAGTAACATCAAGCAGGAAATATTTACACTCAAAAAACAAACACGCATAAACTGTTGGCGGGAATTTCGTACTTACAATCTTTATGAGTTCTGAACTCTTATCTTCCATCTTCTGCTTCTTCACATTATCAGCATCACAAAACATTACAACTGGCTGACGTTCTCCCGAGGAAGATGGCGTCGCTGAGATATTTGCTGGAGCTGATATAGAAGCTTCTCGGATTACATCGTGGGTCTTGGCTTCTTCAATACAGATTATCTTAATCCTTCTAACATTCAATCTCAGCTTCTTAGGAGGCATCATGACGACTAGTTTTGTTTCTGAACTCCTTAATAACAAGATGCTGCCCAAGAAAGCAATCACCAGAATTGATTATTGAGTCATTCAATCGAATAATCTTTAGATTCAAAATGCAGATTAGTCTAGAATACAAACTCATAAAAGATTCCAATACTAGGAAAAAAAAATGTCTAATCTCCTTCAATTCATCTACGTTATAAAGTCATGATCTTTGAAAAAGAAGATACACGACGCTTACCAAGTACCTAAAACTACGCCTCAAAAATAATCCAAAGAAAAAGCATCATCTCTAGGATCGACAACGAAAACAGAAACCAGTAAACCTACACATGTTCGCCCCAACCACTAGAATTAAATTTTCAGAGAGAATAATGCAACGCAGAAAAAAGAATGCGAAAACACTTACATCGTAAACGAATGGCGAGAAGGATAACGCTCGAATTCTGCGTTGAAATCCAAAGACAGTTGAAACATGTAAATCCAGCGAGCGAACACTGAGGAAAAAGAGAAAAAAAAAAAAGAAGCGTTTTGAGGTGTTGAACGACTTCAAGAACGGTGGTGGTCTACTTTTATAGTGAGCAGAGCAGATATACGAGGTCGTCTTCTCTGCGCAAAGGGATTGGCTCAAGTCACGGATATTCTGTTATATTACTCCTATATTTTCTCAAATACGTTATTCTTTTTCTTTTTCTTTGACACTTTCAAAACGTATTATTCGTGGATATTAAACGATTGATTTTCTATTAACATTCAACTAAAATGAATCGTCAAATGAAATGGATATATACAGGTAACAAATTAGTACGAATGACAAATTTTAATGAAGGTGATGATAATTAACAGATTTCTCTGAATAACGGGTGTTTATAACGTGAAATTAGTCATTTCGTTATCCTTCAAAATTATAAACATCTTAAGAACGCTCTAAATTTCTTGACCATCGGATTTATTCCATATTTTCGGACTGTTTGAGAAGTTTTGAATATCTATTCTCTTTTATTAAGGGAGATGGACTTAGTTAAACTGCTCTAATTTGAACTTAATTTGGTCTGTAGGGATCCTTAATTTAAGGGAAATTGTTACTTAAAATAACCACCAACTAACAACAGTTATTTACACTAATAATCCTTAAAATTTTTTTTTTTTTTTGCACAGACATTTGACTGTGCGGATTTTACTAGTGGAATATATATACTTAGATAATTTTGACTTAGAATAAGAAATGTTGTAATTTCTTGATTTTGTCAGATCCCAGTGGATGTATGCTTCAATCCATATGATTTTTCTTTTGTTATATAGTTTAATGTCACACCCCGACCCGCGTCAGAAGGCGAGACAGCCGCGACGTTTCTCAATAAATGCAAGGCTCAATGTCCAACTCATACGTCGCAAAAATAACAAGAACACTCGATGAAGAATAAGCCGAACGTATATACTAATATATATTAAGGAGGTTTTACAACATATCAAAGATCTCGACATGATGGAGTGAACGTGCAAATAAAATCTCCTTGCAAAAGTACCCCTGCCAATGGGTCCAAGTATAACGATGTCGTACCCCAAATGGAAGAACCAGCAGTGGAACTGATGATCGCAAAAAGGCAACCTCTTATCAAAAGCGATATCAACCTAGAAGAAGGAAATATATATATGGGGTGAGCAAACCTCAAGCTCAATGATATGATAATACAAACACACCTTTCTCTCACAGAAGGTGCGTCATCAAGGATGATTCCACCCCAACAAACCAAGCAGACACTAACTAAGTATATTTCACCCTAACATACAACCTTACCTTCGATTGTCGCACAAAGAATCCTAGACGCACCAACAAATATACGAAAATCCCAAAGACATAACATATCAAGGATAATACAATTAATCACATAAAGACGTGTGGGTATCCATAATCACCCTCGAACTGAAATCCCCGTCGAGAGTCAGCGAACCCGTCACCGTACTCTAAACGATGTACCATGGCTATAATCTCAATCGTACATCACATGCATATCCCAAACTGGTGACGTTGGCCGAGCTAGTACTCAATATGCCACTCTCACTCACCCAAACCATGGCCATTCAGGCTACTAATCAATATATGTGCCACTTTCACTCACCCGAATCGTGGCTATTCGGGCTACTAATAGATATCTGCCACTCTCACTCACACGAATCGTGGCTATTCGGGATACTAATAAACATATGCCACTCTCGCTCACCCGAACCGTGGCAATTCGGGCTATTGAACCTCGGTACAGAGTAAATAAAACATCAATAGTATCAATAACACAACTGCTAATCCATAATCAGCTTACTAGCACATACCGATCACATCGTCAATGTACAATAGATAATTACCAGTGCAATCGTCAACTCATAACACCACACGTCCGACCAAGTACTCGTCATCCATAACAAATATGCACATCCTATAGCCGGCAAGGCTCAGTATCACAAATATCACATCATATCATAAAACGACAAAGTAAAACGACCCATCGAGACGTTCACACATCCCGCGAAGGGAAGGTGTTCCCGTATTATCAACTCATAGTGTCAATGTCTAGCTTTCTACAAAACGTGGAGCTCCTTATGCGTCCTTATTCGATGTATCGTGGCCGAAGAAGATATAACGAATCAATTCAACTTTAGAAGATATAGTCGACAATACCCATATGATACAACAAGTGTCCCAATATCAAAACTAGTCCGAGCATGCTTAACGAACATGACAATGGATACATGGACATCTACCAAAGCAACTGAAACATAAGCTCGGAATTAACATGGAAACTACTTCAAGACTTACAAGCGTTATCCTCAGGTTTTCACCGACCTCGCGGAAAAGTAACCGACCTGCCCTAACCAACCTAACCACCTTGATGGGGACTGATCCTGCCCTTCGCAGGGGCTCGGACCGATGGGAGCGACCCCCACGAATGAGGCCCCGAGCCCGTTGAGAACCCCATCCACAACAGGCTGCCCCCGGAGCTCTAGGGGCTTCTCTGACCCCCAGGTAGGTTGTCTGAGGTCTCACATACGCCCGAGGTACCTGCACAGTCGCCTCGGTGAAAGAACGTGGTCTCCTTGGATCTTTGCCCGAAGCCGAGGCCAGACATTGACCTTGGGGACTTTGGCCGCCTAGCTCGAGAACCGCCACGATCCCCCTTGCCGGCGCCAGCAGAATCTGCAAAGGGTAATCGTCAAGGGCCGGGCAGGCCAGGAGGACGTGCGATCGTGGGAAGGTGGAGAACCAAGCCCATCCAAACTCGGAAAACAGCGTGGCCCGAACTGCCCGAAAACCGCCCAAGGCAAGAGTCCTATAACTACCACAAGGCACATTCAAGGCAGGTATCTAACCTCACGTATCCTCACAGTTACTCGGTCATTTCTTACTACTCACTTTAGCACTTATCAGCACTTCACACCATTTTTTTTTTATCATTTTCTATACTACTTTACACCTGGAACGTGGAAACCACCCTCTTGTCCTAGGCAAAAGGGCGAACGACCCCCCACCCAATCCTATTTTCGTGATCTTCAGGCAGAATCGGCGGCAAAGTAAGGGCGGGAAAGAGCTCGTTGGTCAGTTAGTGCGGTAGATCAATTTTCGACGGCATCAACAGGATACTTTCATATTTGCAGCAACTACCTCAAATAATCATAGAAAATTGTAGGATTGTCCGATTGATATGTGTTTGGTTGCTGTAAATAGCTTATGAAATCAGCTTTCGATAGAGACCAATTTCAAGAAAATCGAAGAAGCATAGACGGGTCAAAATTAAGAAATAGTGCAGCTTCGCCAATAAAAGTTTCCCAGAAACAGCAACTAAAAAGAAGGGAAATTCCGTCCGCTACCCTTTTTTTATTACGACTGGTACCCCTGAGGTTGTATGAAATATAATTTGGTATCCCTGATTTACCAAAACTGGATTTAAAATACTTAAAATAATCAGAAATTCAAGAATAAAATATATTTTATTTAAAAAATAATTTTAATTATAAAAATAGTATATAGTTGGGAAAATTATATAAATATTATTAAAAATAGAAAAATATATTTTCCGAATCCCGCACGAATGTTGAGATCGAAAATCGAGCGTTCTTATCGAAAAAATATTTTTATCATGGACTATATATTTTGATTATTATCGATTACCATGACCGATCGTGAGTAAAATAAAAATCCAATTGAAACATTAGTTATTTTGCAAAGAATGCTCGATTTTAAGCTCAACGTTCGTGCGGGATTTGGAAATATATTTTTCTATTTTTTAAATATAATTTTTCCCCACTATATACTATTTTTAATAATTAAAATTATTTTTAAAATAAAAAATATTTTATTTTTGAATTTCTGATTATTTTAAGTATTTCGGGTAATATATTTTCTATTTTAAATATATTTATATAATTTTCCAAACTATATACTAATTTTGTATGATTACAATTTTTATTTTTTAAATAAAAAATATTTTAGTTCTGAATTTCTGATTATTTTAAGTATTTTAAATCCAGTTTTGCTAATTCAGGGGTACCAAATTACATTTCACAAAACCTCAGAGGTACCGGCCGGCATCGAGGAAACTTCAGGTACCAACAAGAAAAGTCATAAACACGGGGGTACCAGATGGAATTTCCCTAAAGGGAATTTTTTTAGTTTCGCACTATAAACTTTAGAAAATCTTATAAATCCGAAGAATGATCGGATTGAACCGAATCCAGAGGCAGTGTGAAGAGGTTATCTTTCCACAGAAAAAAGCTTATAAGAATCCAAAAACTGTAGCTAGGTCAAAAACGTTTAAAACAAAGGCTACGACTTCAAATTAAACATGCACCCAAGAACGAATCCGAAATCTGCAACCACCTTAGCCTTGCTTACCTTAATCAAGCTAAGATAGAACAGAACAATAGAGATTGGAGCTTCGCTGGTATTAATTTATATAGACTTTTTTATTTGGTCTCCTCTTTCGTTACTTCCAATGAAGGAAAAAATGAAGACGATAAGGATAAAAAAACGAATGGTATATGGAGTTAGATAACGAATTAATGATGATTTTGAGTTTGACCTTTTTCTGATTGATTGGTCGTGGAGATGATCAGTTTTTATAAGATATACTTAGCTTGGCTGATAAAAGTGACGGTAACAGAATTAGATTCTGGCTTAATTTCGTTTGGTTTAATGATTTATGGGGTCTTTGGCTATGGTTTGTGTATGTGTGTGTGTGTGTTTTATCTGCTTGCTCACACTGACTATTTCATTTCTTTCGATAGATTTCGATCGATTGTCCGTTCATTTTTGTGATAAGCTTGAAAGATGTTTGGATTATCATTACAAGTTGTAATGGAGGTGGACATACAGTTTAGGTTTATCAATGGAACTGATATTGGCCCCAAGAGTTATCCCATAACATCAACTGTATTGACTTTGAAGGAAAACATCATATCCCAATGGCCCAAATGTAAGAAGAAATCTGTGTTCCTTTTTTTTTTTTTTTTTATCATCTATCGATTAGCACAAATACGGCAAATCTATGACTTGTTAGGCTGTGTTGTGTTACAAGGCAACGGCGTTTTAGACCCTAATGTCTTGGGCACGAGCATTTCTGGTTCCATGTTTCTAGATGCCACTTTAGTTACCAATGTTACCGATTTTGAATTGTTTTGGTCCCTCGGTTATTTAATTGCTAGCTTCGGCAAAGTTTAATGCATCAGACCATATGATCTCCTTTTAATCGACTTAAATGATCACAAGTCATCTTTTTCTTCGACTTAAGTGCACATGAGCATCGTTACGCGTTACATTTTGAGAATGATTGACGATGTTAAAGCTGAACTAAGTGCGTTGTGTAATGATGGCCACTTGCGTTCAGTCGAAGAAGAAGATGAGTTATGAAGGTTTAAGTTGACTAAAATGAGATTATGTGCTCTCGCGCGCTAAGTACGGAAAATATTGATTTCTCCTTTTTCATCTGTATTTATACGAACTTTTCAGACAAAGAAAATTGGCCAAAAATGACAAAAGACGTCAAGTTGATCTGCCATGGGCGAATACTAGAGAACGACAGGACAATAGGGGAATAGAAGCCCTTTATGCGACATAATGATCATGTTTGTAGTTATCCAACCTCCACAAGCTGAAAAATGTTCCGGACTTTCTACTTATAATTCTCGCAAAAAAAAAAGACATCCTAAATGGTGTGAAAACTTTGTTGTGTAAATGTAGAGAAGTTGCCTAATGATCCCGAGAAGGTGAAATGTGGCTGCACGATACTGTGATTCGTCGACCCACCAAGCTTTTGGTAATAATTGATGGTAGGTATGAACTTATGTGTGTTAGCAAAAGCTGCTATTTGTAGTAAATATACGATATTTGTACAATCGTGAAGGAAAATAGACTAGCATATGTATATGTCATAGTAACTATAATAGACTAAAAAATAATAAAAATATGAAAAACTTCCCACTATCACACTATCCTCTATAAATAGTTAATTATTAATTTTAAATATAAATATGGATAGTTAACCCGTGCAATGCACGAGTAATAAACTAGCATATGTATATGTCATAGTTTTACTATATAGTCGCCTGGCAAATAGCTTGAATTATGACGGTAATGGTGAATGTTATTTGCGATCTGAATTGTGTGTGTGACCAAAAAGGAGAATTTTTTTTTTTTTGGAAAGGCGGGATGGAAAATAGTTCAATGAAAGATTGAATCGCCAGACAAACTTGAGCTAACTGCAAAGGTAAAACTTCTTTCTCTGAAATATCTGTAGCAATTGCAGTCCTTTGCCTCTCCTACATGTACTCTTATAAAGAGCTTAATGTGTTTAAAAATTGTCAATGAGTTTGTAAAGTAGATGTGGTCATTCGGTCACGGTTACGGTTCACGGTTATGAACTGCGATTGGTAAAACCTCTAACCGTACCGTCAACTTAACCCTTAGAAAGAGCGATTAGGTTTAATCAAATAAAAGATTTCTAACCATCTTATTATTAGATAGATAAATTCAATGAAATGAATGGAAAAAGAGAGGTTAGAGAATCCTTCTTCCACTCTGTCCCGAAGAGTAAGTAGGACCAATTTAGTCGCATTTTCATGTTCCAACTGAACTCTGAAAGTATCTCTGCTCTCTAAATCATTCTGAAGTCTCTTGCCTAGCTGCTGAAGACCGTAACGTAAGTAACTCAGTGAAATGTATACTTAGTTAAGAACCTACACTATAACTTAATCAATGTCAGTCAACTTAGCGATATCGCGTATGAAGTTGGTTTTAAAAATGATAAATGCTTTGTTAAAAACAAAGGAGGGAATACCATACTGACCGGACAGAGAATCGATGTCACCTACACAATTAACTGGGGTGAGCAGACCGCTCACATTCCAACATGTTTGGTCGCCGGTGAGTCTAGAAGTTGGCTATGTCACAAAAGATTAAATCATTTAAACTTTAAAACAATCTCAACCCTAAGTAGAAACAATCTAGTTAGAGGTTTGCCAAAACTAACATATGTTGAAGATAAAATATGTTCGGCATGTCAGCTAGGTAAACAGATTAGATCAACCGTTAAGAGTAACAGAAACTAACTATCATACCAATGTCTAGGTCTATTACATAAGGACTTGTTTGGTCCAGTTTCGGTAACCAGTCTTGGGGGACCTAGGTATACATTAGTTGTCGTAGATGATTACTCTAGGTACATGAAGTGGTCCCGATATCATATGGATGCAACCTAACTAAGTTTAAAACTAGACGCATAGATGTTGACTAAAATGTTGATCCAAAACACTGGCCAACACTCGCGATCAGAACGGTTTAGCACACGAAATAATAAAAGTTAGTAGTAAAAGATGACACACACGAGATGTAAATTTATGCAGCAAGTTCTTTAACTTGCTGCGAGCCTCATGACAAAATTCCACTATTAAAACTGGATTACAAAAAGAACAACTATCGAAGACAGTAAACTCATGCCTAAAACGAATCTAAAGATTCGAAACCTTTCCTAAAAGCTTACGTCTAGACTTTGTACTCAAAGGGAAAGAACAAAACTAGGCAAACCAATGAATGCTCTCTCGTTCTTTTCAGAGCTCGTTCGCTCAATATAACTCGTGTTTTCGCTCAAGGTTACTCCATAAAAAGCTCTTAATGGCAGCTCGAAATCCTCCTTATATTTATAGGCCTTGGCTCCCTCTTGAATTGGTAAAAGATATCTTGAGAATCTCCTAATATATCTCCTCGAAGATCTCCCTAAATATAGTAAATATGTGAGTTTGATTCTTCTTAAGTTCTTGGGTGATCTCATATCTTCTTAAGTTCGACATATGCTATGTTGATCCAAATATTGACCAACAATCACACAGAATGATGCAAACCTATGGATTTTTTCAGGTCCGAAAACTTTCAGAATCCAATGCTTTCGTGAAAATGTCAGCTAACTGATATTTCGTGTCTATGCACACTAATTCTTTCTCTACCATATCTCTCAAAAATGATGCCTAATATCTATATGCTTGGTACGTGAATGCTGAATAAGGTTCTTAGAGATGTTGATGGCACTAAGATTATCGCAATACATAAGTACGGACTCACATTCTAAACCATAGTCACACAACATGCTATTTAACCACATAAGCTGAGTACAGCAGCTACCCGCAGCTACGTATTCAGACTCAGCTGTAGACAATGACACGCAATTTGTTTCTTACTATACCAAGACACAAGATTATTACCTAAGAAGACACAGCCTCACTTGTGCTCTTGCGGTCATCTTCATCACCACAATCAGCATCGCTATATCCTACAAGATTCGTGTTAGTATCTTTTGAGAACCATAACCCTAAACTACACGAGCCACTCAAATATCTTAATATTCTCTTCACATCATTTAAAGGGAAATTTTTGGCTCAGCCTAATATCTAGCACAAACACAAACAATGTACATAATATCATGTCTACTCGCTGAAAGATATAAAAGACTGCCTATCATGGAACGATACAATGTGGGGTAAACATTATGTCCAACATTATCTTTACTTACCTTCTGCGTTGAACGTACCAGTGTTTTCATTACCTTGGCAGTATCTAGCCCGAAATTCTTCACTGTGTTCTTTGTATACTTCTCACGGGACATGAAAATACCGTAGTTGCTTTGCTTAATCTGCAGGGCTACAAAAAATGTTTGCTCACCAATCACACTCATTTCGAAAGTAGAATTTATAGCATGACGAATTGGTCTAACATGGATTGTGAACTAGAGGAAAAAACAATATCATCTACATAAATCTAGGCAACCAAAATATCAGAACCAACTCTTTTTACAAAGAGTGTTTGATCGGCTTCACCTTGCGCGAATCCAAATTCAAGTAGGAACGTAGTCAACCTACCATACCAAGCTCTAGGCGCCTACTTAAGTCCGTAAAGCGCTTTCTGCAACTTAAAAACATGATTAGAAAAATGTGGATCTTCGAAACCTTTCGGCTGCTCAACATATATTTCTTTATCTATATATCCATTCAAAAATTCACCCTTAACATCCATTTGATGTAAGGTAATGTTGAGCCAATATGCAATAGCTAGTAATAACCTAATCTATTCAAGTCTAGCAATGGGGGCAAAACGTTGATGCGTTGGAGTAAAACGAACACCTGCAAATACTATAGTCGGTCCTTAAAACTTGCAGGTGGCAAGGAGCATAAGGATTCGGTTTTCGATAAGGCTTGTAACGTGATTTATTTTCAACTACTTCCTCTGTACCACATATAGACATGCTCATTTTTAACCGTAACAGGCGGTTAAACGGCTAACCGGCGATTAGAGTTATAACCGTAACCGGCCGGTTAGGGGTTTTCCTAAACCGCCAACCGCCGGTTATAACCATTAAAAAAAATAATAAAAAAAATATATACTATTTTAATTTACTAATATAATTATTTTAGAAATACTATATAACTTCACTAATATTAATAGTAATTAATCAGAAATTTTGAAAATATGTATTTTATATTATATGAAAATTTTGTAATTTATTTTATAATTCCTAAATTTATTATATTTAAAATTTTACATCAAAATAATAAATGCGAAAGAAAATACACCAAAAATTCATTTAATTTTGTAGTAATTTGCAAAATAAAAATTAAAAAATTTAAAAAACTAAAAATAATAAAAAATTAACCGGCGGTTTAACTGCCGGTTAACCGTAACCGGCGGTTCACTAACAGGCGGTTAAATTAACCGGCAACCGGGGACGGCTAACCGTCAACCGCTCCGGGCCGGTTAGGTGATGGTTAGTACAGGTTAGTCCGTCGACCGCCGGTTAACCTAACCGGCGGTTGGGCATCTCTACCCACATACTACTTCCCAAAAATTAGTGGACACGCAAATTAAGAAGCCTTGTTTAATATTATAGTAGACTTGTTATGGCACGGAGATAGAAAATTAATTCGCTACACCAAAACTTCAATTCCCTTCTCATTTAGTAATTTTAAACACAATTCAAATTTTAAACTTCCTCTCCTTCCTTATTTAATACTCCTTTAGTTTAATTATTCGTAATTTGTTAATCAAAAATAGAAACGTGAAGATTGACATACCAATTGATTTGCAAACTATTACTATTCTGGTAGTGAAATATTTTTAATTTTTCCAACTTGTAGAATATATGCGTGGCCCGTGTCCGATTTTATGTTTAATTTATGTATCCAAATTCCAAACCAAAACGAGCGCAAAAAAGTACATTTCGAAGCCCCCTTTTGAATTTCTGGGGAAATCGTTTCGAAGATCTATTCTATCTTGCAAAGTAGATCGAAAAGGAAAGTAGCTGTGATAATTCCAAGTAATGAAAAGCCCTTATGCCGACTGGGAGCTCATACACGACGATGGCTTCGTTTACAAGCGCGAGAAGCGTCCTAATCCATACCCCACCGCGTCGTCTTCCGCAGTCCAGCCTCCGCCAGATCCGACGGCGGAGATTCGGCACCGAATGGAGCGGAAGAAGAGGGCCCTATTGAAGCTGAGAGATAAGTATTCAAAAGAGGTTAGTCGTTGGGAACTTTTGTCGAACACCTTAAAGGACGTATCGGAAAACCAGGAGGCGCTCGCCAGGACGCCGGTCACCGACGACCCAACGTCTGAGGGGCCTTCGCCGGTCGAGGAGACTTCTCGTGAAGCCGTAATCGACGAATCATTGCGTAAGGTAGTACCTTGAGCTGAGCCCTAGTAGATTTTGAATTTCGCCACTCTCTTAATTTGAGCTTATGTTGGAGTTCAATTCAGGTTTTCGAACTATTTCCCTATGTTATCTGGTTTGAACCCTAGCCTTGAATTTCCATATTGCGCGTGGAAAGGCGTGGGAATATGATTTAGTGAATAAAGATGTCATCTTTATTAGATCTATGCATTGCTTGTACGGATAGAGCTAGAATCTAAAGACTTGAACTTTTTGCAAATGTTCAGGTTGAAGGAGAAGAGGCTATGATTCAAAGGGTCTCCAATTTACGTGATGTTGCTGAATCGTTATGCACTGCAGATGAGGAGAGATTGCAAAAGCAGCTCAGTGAACTGCCAATTTGGGATCCATCACCTCAAGAGCTCATGGCAGCATTAACCGAACGATAGCCTTTCTTCACCGTAAGATCGAATCTGCATGGGAAAATGGTAAACTAAGGGAGACCCCTCTCATTTTGTATCGCTTCTGTGCATGCATTATTGATTTGTTGTACGGTTATGTGGATATAGTAATTTAGTGTATAACTCGCCTCAGTGCATTTGTTTGCTATGCTACTCACTATTTAGCTGGCTGTGAAAGATGAGTGATTTCCTCTCGCTAAGATGTATCTATGCGCCCTTGCTATAGCTGGGGCGGAGTGTTTTGTTACGTTGCTTTCTTGATGAAGGATTATTGTGTATGGAGTTTATGTATATGAATTGCAAGTTAGTTTCTCTCATCTGTAGAGTTAGTTCTTTTATGTTGAAGAATCTTACTTACATCCCATGTCTCACTTGTACTTTGATGTGTGCCTGAAAGAAATGAGGCTTTTGTATGGGATGGTCTTAGATTTGAAGCAACTGTAGCTATACAAGAAGATGTACATATGTTGTAGGATAATATGCCTACTGGTGTCGCCTTTACTTTGTTTCTTAAATTTAATCCGTACCCCAACCAAAATGAGCTCGTGCTTTCTTTTGTTCTTTTTGCTTGCGTTAAATTTCATTATAGGGCTACACATCGACCCACTTAGGAGAAGAGTTGGCCCATATATGAGATGGAGTTCCATCCTAAAACTAGTTGGTGATAGGTGAAGTAGCCCATCTACATATAAGCGATAGCGATTCAATCTCTTCTCAATTATTCGATGTGGAACACATGTGACTTACTAGGGTTTCTAAACCTTAATAGTTTTGCTTGTTCCTATTGTGGTTTGGTTTATAAGCCAAAGCCAGGTCAATCTTCAGTTGGATTTTATTAGTCTATTTAGCATTCGTTCCTTGGTAATTTTTTACTTTTTTTTTGGATTTTGTCCCCATTAGCGGCGATAGAGATATAATCAATATCATCATCGTCATCATTCTATTTAAATATGTTTCAGTTCTCAACGACAGTCAACAAAGGACCAGAAAAGTACAAGTAACTATATACCTTCTTCAATCCCACGTGAACAAGAATTCCACGGCCATATTAAATGTGTGCTAAGCTAAGCTCACCTTACATATCATATCATATCAAGACTCTAAATGGGCAAAAAAGAAACGCCCATTTAATCTTTAGAAATGGGCGTTAATGAGCGTTGACCTGCCACATGTACTTAAATAGATCCTTGTAATAAATCAATCCTCCAAACACTACACATGTGATAAGAAGGCAAGTATAAGGAACACAGATAGCGAGCCATGCATTGTTTCCCTATTCCAGTTCAAAGCCACTATTTCTCTGCTCTATCTGTTGAATGTGACCATTATGTCGACAATGAGAAAATGAAAAGAGATCTTTGACCATTCAACCTTCAACAACTATGGCTAATGAATTCTCAGGTGGAAATGGGACAAAAGAAAAACAAAGTCTTCCTCTGACAGGCGCCGTATTATGCAGTCAGAGGTGGGATGATTTCTTTTAGACATTTTCACATGGAAAATACTACAGACCATCACCTATAAAAGGATACCATTCATGAAGAGAAGAATTGCCACGAGCCAAGAGCCACAGGCCATATACCACCACAATACAGGATCTTCGTTTTCTTCGATTAATATTTTCTGTAACTTACTCCTTATATTGTTGTACAGTGACGGAACCAATATTTTTCATTTGGGGGGTCGAGAATACTATACTAGTACGACATAAATTGAGAAGTATTCAAGTTTTGGTACAATAATCACGACTTATTATATACAAATAAATAATATTAAATTATAATATGTTATAATGAGACCTACATCTTTAGATAACTTCAAAATGCTTCATTTCCAATACTTTCATATAATTATTTTTTGATAAAACATATCAGTAAATTTGAGAGGAAGTTATCACAATTCTTGTGTAGACTTTTCTTGATCTTTTCAAGGTAACAGTTTACTGAAATTATTAGCCAGTATGTCAATATTATTAGACCTAGACATCTTTTATATATAATAGCAAGTTATTAAAAATTAAAAAACATATTTATAGCCCATTAAGGCCATCTCCAACCATCAGTCGATATACCGTTGTTATAGGATGATATAGAGTTTGAACAGTACCAGCAAACTCCAACATCTCCCTTATATTTTAATTGTACAGAATATTTTAATAAATTTCGTTATAATTTGCTTTCTATTATCCATTTTATTATGATTTAGATAATATGTTTTACGAAAACTCATTTAAAAATAATCATTACCAAAACTAAAAATACTAACATCAATTTACTTATAGTTAAAAAATGGTTACATAAAAAATTGAAATATTGCATTATTGTTGAATTTAGAACTCTTTCAGATTTTTTTTGTACTATTTACGTAAACTAATTTTATACACTTTAATGTATATTATCGATGACAAGTTTTGCAATTTTCATTAAATTTATGGGCATAGTAGTAAATTCATAGCTTTCCCCAATTCTCTATCACATTCACGCATCCATCGTCGTCTTCATTCATCTGCTGTAAACAGAACTCATTTTCTCTTCCATCAAACACTTGAATTTACTCTACCAATCTCTCCTCAAGCCACCATATCTACACTACTACCCTCTAGCTCCGGCTGTCGGGGGGTCGGCTGACCCCTCTGACCCCCCTGTGGTTCCGTCGCTGTTGTTGTAGCTGCTTTTGTGTCACGTCACTGTACGTGTGTGTAATCACTCCACATAATAGAAGTTCTACCCTCCGACCCGTGGACGTAGGTCATTCTGACCTAACCATGTAAATCTCCTATCACTGTCCAAAATTTTTTTTTCGTCTTATTATTGTCATTTTTCGAGCAAATAAATTATCGGGGATTTCCGCATATTCTAACAAATTGGTATCAGGGCCAACCCCGATTTATTTCTTAGCCACAATGACAATAACAAAAATGTCAATTGAAATGTTCGACAGAAATGTCAACTTTGCAATGTGGAGTCTCAAGATGGAGGCTATAATCATTCAAGACGGTTGTGAGGTGGCGCTTGAAGGCGCAAAGAAGAAACAAACCGAAATGAAGGACGATCAATTTAATGAATTGGACAAGAAAGCCAGATCGGCTATTATATTAAATCTCTCTTACGAGGTTTTACAAGACGTTGCCACGGAGACGGCATTCATGGATATGTGGGATGCATTAAAAGCTATCTACATGAAGAAGACTAAGGAGAATCGGCTTTATTTAAAGTAGAAGCTATAGAGTATGAAAATGATGGAAGATACTTCTATTCTCTCGCATATCGATAAATTGGATTCGATCATCATTGATTTGGCGAACGTATAAGTTAAAGTGACGGACGAAGATCAGGTCATAATATTGTTGTGTTCCCTTCCCCCGTCTTTAAAGCATTTTCGTGACACTATAATATATGGGAAAGATATAATATCATATTCTAGTGTCAAATCTGCATTACAATCGAAAGAACAGATAGATAGGGATATTACTGGAGAAACAAGTGATGGCTAGGCAGAAGGCCTATTTGCACGGGGAAGACCAGAACATAGAGACGCTGAAAGCAACAGATCTAAAGAAAGGTCAAAATCCAGGTACAAAAATAAAGTCTGTAATTTTTGCAAGAAAAATGGTCACATCAAAGCTAATTGTTATAAATTTAAAAATAAGGAGAAAAATATTAGCAATTTAGTAAACCCGCCGAAGCTAGTTTAGCTGCTGATGAGAGCGATGAAACTATATTTGTAGCAACTGCAAATATTGTTAGGTCAGATAATGAGTGGATCTTAGATTCAGGTTGTTCTTACCACATAAGTTGGAGTCGAGATTGTTTTTCCACATATGAAAAATTCGATGGTGGATATGTTTTAATGGGAAATTATGCTCCATGTAAAGTTGTTGGTAAAGGCACAATTAGGATCAAGATGTTCGACGGAATCATCCGAACATTCACAGAAGTCAGACATGTTCTGGATATGAAGAGAAATCTTATCTCTTTAGGCACACTTGAATCTCAAGAGTGCAGGTAGGTGAAGGTGGAGTTTTGAAATTGCCAGAGGTGCCCTTGTCGTGATGAAAACTTGCAGGTCTGGAAATTTATATATTTTGCAGGGAACCACTGTTACAGGTTCCGCTGCAGTTTTGATATCCCCGGAGGTTGATACCAGGAGATTATGACATATGCGACTTGGACACATGGGAGAAAACGGCTTGACGATTTTAATCAAGCGGGGCCTACTTTGCGGTCAAAGTACTGGTAAGATGGACTTTTGCGAACATTGTATTTTTTGGGAAGCAGAAATGAGTCAGCTTCAATTCGCCAGCTGTCCACAGGACGAAAGGTACTTTGGACTATATTCATTCTGATGTATGGGGCCCTTTTCGTGTTCCGTCCAAAGGTGGTGCGGGATATATGTTGACTTTCATTGATGATTTTTCAAGGAAAATCTGGGCCTATTTTCTTAAACAGAAAAGTGATGTTTTCCTAACATTTAAAGAATGGAAAGCTTTGATTCAAAAGCAGACAGGAAAATAGATCAAGCAGTTGCAGACAGATAATGGCTTAGAATTTTGCGGAGATGAGTTCAACGAATTTTGCAAGAATGAAGGCATTGCTCGACATCACACTGCACGAATGACGCCTCAACAAAATGGTGTTGCCGAGCGCATGAGCATGCCGCTTTAAGAGAGAGCTCGATGTATGATCTCCAACGCTGGGTTGACAAATGATTTTTGGGCTGAAGCTATCGCCGCAGCATGTTATATTGTCAACCGCTCACCGTGTTCACCGATAAATTTCAAGACTCCTGAGGAAGCATGGTCAGGTACTCCTGTTGATTACTCCAACTTAAGAATATTTGGGTGCCTAGCTTATATGCACGTAAACGAGAGAAAGTTAGAGCCTAGAGCTAAAAAGTGTATTTTTCTCGGTTACGCTTCAGGGGCGAAATGATATAGACTATATAATTCTGATCCCAAGTCACCCAAATTCATAATTAGCAGAGATGTTACATATGACGAGTCTTCTATGTTACATCCTTCAAACGAGCCTACTAATTCTTCTAATAAAGAAAATAAGGATAGTGTACACAGTGAGGTGGAGCTCGAGATCAGCAAACACTTTTCAGATGAGCCTGCAAAGAGTTCAACAGATCAAGATGCTGCAGAGCCAGAACCCGATTCAGATCCTGTTGAAGATGAAAGTGTCGAGGAGGAATATTCTATAGCCAGAGATAGACAGAGACGGGAGATTTGACTACCACAATGGTACGTGAATTTAGATTTGTACGCTTTATCAGTGGCGCAAGAAACAGGTGGAGGCGGCGAACCTTCTACCTATTCGGACGCAACAAGCGATGCTAATTCTATTAAGTGGCTGGTAGCAATGAACGAAGAAATGGAGTCTCTGCACAAGAATGGTACGTGGATTGTTGTGCTACCGCCGAAGAAAACGAAAATAGTCGGAAGTGGGTCTTCAAGAAGAAAGAGTGTTTATCTGGTTCTGACGATGCAAGGTATAAGGTATGATTAGTCGCGAAAGGCTATATAGTCAGGTACAAGGTGTTGATTTTAATGATGTTCTGTAGTTAGACATAGCTCTATTCGTGTATTACTTGTATTCATTGCCATGTATGATTTGAAGTTAGAACAGTTTGACGACAAGACAACGTTCTTACATGGAGATTTAGATGAACAGATTTATATGAAGCAACCTGAAGGCTTCATAGTTGAAGACAAGGAAGACCAAGTTTGCTTGTTGAAGAAATCCTTATACGGATTAAAGCAGTCCCAAGACAGTGGTATAAATGATTTGATTCTTTCATGTTGGATCATGGTTTCTCCAGGAGCAAGTATGATAGTTGTGTTTACTTCCGGAAGTTAAATGGCAGTTCGTTCATTTATCTATTGTTATATGTTGATGACATGCTCATTGCGGCTAAGAATCTTGCAGAAATTCACCAGTTGAAGGCATTATTGAACGGTGAATTTGAAATGAAGGATTTAGGAGCAGCTAAGAAGATTCATGGTATGGAGATTAGACGTGATAGAGGAGCTGGTAAGTTACATCTGACACAGGGAAGTTACTTCATTAAGGTTTTGGAGAGATTTGGCAAGAGATTTGGCATGAACAATGTCAAACCAGTCAGCACTCCTCTTGCTAGCCATTTTAGGCTATTCGCTGCTCAGTCACCATCATCAGATGAGGAAGAAGCGTACATGGCACGAGTTCCTTACTCGAGTGCAGTCGGCAGTATTATGTATGCAATGGTATGTACACGTCCTGATTTCACAGGCTGCTAGTGTTGTTAGCAGGTTTATGGCTACCTCAGGGAAAGAACACGAGCAAGCAGTGATGTGGATTCTCAGATACTTGAAGGGTACTCTAAGCATCTATTTGGAGTTTGGCAGAAACAGTGATACTCTCGTTGGCTTCGTTGATTCAGACTACGCAGCTGATCTCGATAAACCACGATCTCTTACTGGTTATGTATTTTGTATTCGAGGTTGTGCAGTTTGCTGGAAAGCTACTCTATAGTACGTAGTGGCGTTATCTACTACTGAAGCAGAATACATGGCCTTTACTAACGCAATCAAAGAAGCTTTGTTGTTGAAAGGGTTATTCAGAGAATTAACTCAGAATCAAGGAGTTATTACTATTTTATATGATAGTCAAAGTGCGATTCATTTGACCAAGGATCAGATGTATCACGAAAGGACTAAGCATATTGATGTCAAGTATCATTTTATTCGTCATATCATTGCAGATAAGAAGGTGTTTATCACGAAGATTAACACGAAGGATAATCCTGCGGATATGTTCACGGAGGCTCTTCCAGTTTCCAAGTTCAAGCATTGCTTGGACTTGATTGGAGTTGGAGTTTTAAAGTTAGTGAACTAGCCCGTCGGTGCTATGGACGGAGGGAGACATAGATCAATGTGGATTTGCGACATCACAGTCAAGGTACAGATTTGTTGAATGTGACCATTATATCGACAATGAGAAAATGAAAAGAGATCTTTAACCATTCAACCTTCAACAACTACGGCTAATGAATTCTCACGTGGAAATGGGACAAAAGAAAAACAAAGCATTCCTTTGTCAGGCGCCGTATTATGCAGTCAGAGGTGGGATGATTTCTTTTAGACATTTTCACATGGAAAATACTACATACCATCACTTATAAAAGGATACCATTCATGAAGAGAAGAATTGCCACGAGCCAAGAGCCACATGCCATATACCACCACAATACAGATCTTCATTTTCTCCGATTAATATTTTCTGTAGCTTACTCCTTATATTGTTGTAGCTACTTTTGTATCACGTCAGTGTACATGTCTGTAATCACTCCACATAATAGAAGTTCTACCATCCAGCCCGTGGACGTAGGTCGTTCTGACCGAACCACGTAAATCTCCTGTCACTGTCCAAAATTTATTTATCGTCTCTTTTATTTTTTATTGTCATTTTTCGGGCACATAATTATCGGGGATTTCCGCATATCCTAACACTATCACTATGCAGTACAGACTACAGCCCCTCAACAGCGGATTATTACCCGCTATTCACCTGAGCAACTTTGTGAAACCATGCAATTCTTTTACGCCTATCTCATTACGATCAATCGTTACGACATGTTCGACCATCCGGCGTAATGAAGATTACAAGTGCGGTTCGACTTTGTTGCTTCGGATGTGGGCTTTGAATCTCCATCCTAAGCCGAAGATTACAAGTTCTCAGGTATATATGTATATGTCCGTCCCAAACGTTAGCTTGTCATTTTCAGGTATAGCTAAAATTTTAATATTGTATCCACGGAATTCGTCTTCTGTGCTCAAACTTGTTATTGTCCGGAACTGGTCCAACATGTTTACACAATTGTTATAAGTAGTCATTTTTCGTAATATTCTGGCCCATTTTTGCCCGAGTCGACCATCATAAATAGGTTTGACTTTTTATTTTCACGCCAAGTAAAATTTAATTAACGTTTTTCTTTAAGCAATCATATCTTTTGTCTGAAAAAATGGACGAAAATACCAAAACGACTATCTACGATGAATGATGTAAACATACTCAACTAGTCCTGCACATGGACAAGTTGGATTACGTAAAGCAAATTTCGTGGAATGGAGAACTCGAGCGCTTCTTCAAGTTCGACTTGTCGTTCTTTGGGTTTCGATTATTCGATCAGTTTAAGCGATCTCTCTACTGGCATTTGGGCACACCCTCGGCAATCTTCTCACAAACGTGAGCCTCGGGAAAGGCCGTGTCATTCACTCAGACGATAAAGGCCATGGAAACCTTCTTCACCGTTTTGCTCGACCCGGCCCTCTTCGTCGGTGAGGTAAAAAAAGCACTTAATATGCTTCGTCATGTCTACGTTTCGATTCGTTAATGGCTCATTCATCTTCTGTTTGACTTATTTATATCCAATCAAACAGATGCCCTCTATATGGATCGTGTTGTAATGACCCAACTTCCTAGATACTTATTTTGGCGGATTTTCGCAGCGTAAGCAGCGAAAAACCCATTTAATTAAAACTTTTAAAATATAATAATACAAATACGTTCGATGTCTAAATCCATAAGTTCAAACACAAACACATTTTGTTTCATTTGGCCGAAGCCCAATAAGGCCAAGCCCAAACTTAAAAACACGAAACATAAACTCGTTCCACAGGTCGCGTCCCATGTACTGCGCCGCCCTCAAAAGTCCGT
This sequence comes from Craterostigma plantagineum, assembly GCA_027422505.1. NCBI lineage: Eukaryota > Viridiplantae > Streptophyta > Magnoliopsida > Lamiales > Linderniaceae > Craterostigma > Craterostigma plantagineum. Next base: position 379,096 of record JAPQWV010000236.1, on the reverse strand, counting down.
GGAGTCACCGCCATCAGCCATCTTACCTACACACGTAAACCCTGAGCTTTTGCCCAGTAGATGAAAATATGCATGAATGCAAATGCTCTCACATCCCAATCCCGACTTATCTCACAAATATACACGCTCGACTCTTTTCTCATATCTCATATCTCATATCTCATATCATCACATCACATTCAGGGCCCGATGCTTAGGTACTAAAGGCAACACACGCGCGCAGGGGTCCGTAGCTCGGGAGGCCCCACTCCCCACAAGGGGTCAGTAGCTCGGGAGGCCCCACTCCCTCCATATAAAGTGCGTCTTAGTCCTAACCTCACTCATACAACTCATCAACATTTCTCATTCATAAACCATCTCACTCGCGTCTCTAGACAACACTTTCATGACTCCGTACTCCCCTCGTAACACGTGTATGCAAATGCCGTGCAAATAAAGATGCAACACAAAAAATGCAACATATCCTTTCCACATTACATATCGGCCCGAGGTATTAGCTCGGCCCGATTCCCAACGTCAACATTCGACAAATAATTCGGACCCAAAGCCTGCGTTTCGATTTTTAATCGGCCCGGAACCGTAACCACAGAATTCCCTCTCGATCTTAAACTAAAAGTTCTAAGTTTAATTCTTTCTACTTACAATTCACTCCAACGCCAGTTTTAGATTAAATTTCAAAAATATTTTAGAAAATTTACAATTAACCCCTCGGAATTTCCAAAAATTTCATAATGACCCCAACCGAATTCATTAATCATTTATTTAAACTCGAAAGTTTCTAGAGATTTGAAATTGACCTCAACCGCATTTATTGATTATTTATTTAACCCCATAAATTTCTGAAAATTTAATTTTCGAACCCTACTGGTTTTAATAATTATTTATTTTTAATTCCGAGTGTTTTTTCGAAAATTTACATTTGACTCCAATCAAATTTAATGAAAATTTAATTATTCTAATATCATGTAATTTTGCAAAAGAACTCCTCGGCCATTATTAATTATTTATTTAACCCTCCGAAAATTTTGAAAATTATAATTTAACCCCGGCCAAGTTTTAAACTATTTATTTAAAACCTAACCATTTCTGAAACTTTCATTTATACTCTAGCCGAAACTCAATATAAATTTTTAGTACTCAAACTTTTGAAAAGTTTCAATTTGGTCCTTATCAAGTATTATTTAGTCCCCAATAACTTTTGAAAAGTTCCAATTTAATCCTAGCCGAATTTATATATATTTATTTAGCATTCACAACTTTTTAAAAATTCTAATTTCATCCTAGCCGAGATTATATAAATTTAACTAACGTCCCTAAACTTTTGAAAAGTTCTAATTTCATCCTAATCGAAATTATATAAATTTATTTAGCACCCCAAAACTTTTGGAAAGTTCTAATTTCCATCCAAAAGAAATTCAGTATTTTTTTAAAATATTCCCTGTTTGAATTTTTACATTTTTAATCCCCAGATTTCTTTTTGAAACTTATCAATTTAGTACCCGAATTTTTGAAAATTGCACAAAGGATCCCAATTATTTATTCCGAATTTTAAATATGTCTTAAAAGCTTTATATTTCTTTAAAAATATTCTTTGTTCGGGATTTTACGACACATACTCCCCAGATTTTGTAAAAATTCGATTAAGTCCCTAAATTTTTAAAAATAACTATTTTGTAGGCTGTTTTGCGACAGTTTCGTATTTTTCAATGATCTTGCGGTACACGATGTCCGATGGTCCTGAAATTTTAACCATAGATAAATGACTTGCAAATCTAAATTCTGTCCTAAGGGATTTTTAATCCGAGGTCTAGATTGTAAGATATGAATTTTTGAACCTACATGCCGAAACGAATAAAGAAACCCTAATTCTCCCCAAGTTTTGCTCTATCATCTTAATTTAAAGTCCTCTATCCCTATTTCCAAATATTCATAGATCTAAAAATGCTCAATCTCATGCTTCCTAAGCTAACCAACGAAAACTTCATGCAAGAAAATTATTATTATCACATAAACACGAAGAATTCGATGAATAACGTGCAAAACACGTAAAATTCACAAATCCTAATATTGTTTACGTATGTAGGTGATCTTCACCTACCTTCATCCGTAGAGAGCTACGTAACGGATTGTTACGTGTGATCCCGACCCTAGAGTTTCGATCCCGAGCTTCTACTCGTCCGCGAGCTTCTCCCTTTTCTCCTTCTCTTCTTTCTCTTTTTTTTCTTTCTTTTTTTTTTTCTTTCCTTTCTCTCTTCTTCTTTCCTTTCCTCTCCCTCTCGTTCTCCTCTCCCCCTCCTCCTTATTCTTTTTTTTTTTCTTATTTCATTTATGTCCTTATGAGGTATATTAGGTGTATTAGTTGTATTAGGTCTTGTCTCATTAGGTGTATTAGATGTATTTGATTCACTTACTAAGGCATTAGGTGTGGATTTTTGTCTCCATGTAATTGTAGAGTTGGCTTTATTATTTTATTTTTCTTATTTTATTACATTGTATTAAATTCACATAGAGGTGAAATATTATTTTGTTTTATTGTACCAAACTTACATGGAGGTACCTTATTATTTTTATTATTTCGGCCCCCCATTAATTAATTAATTATTATTATTATTGTTATTATTGTTGTTGTTGTTATTTTTAAATTATTTATTTATTTGGGCTTTCACTTCTTGTTTTCGGCCAATTAAATTTTATTAAAGGACCCAACTCCCAACCTTTTATTTTGGGCCATTATTTTCTTCATTTGGCCCATAAATAAAATTTTGGTCCATTTAAATTTTTCGGGCCCAATTGTAAATTTTTGGGCTCGTTTTGAAAAGAAATCATTTCTTGTTCGAAAGTCGATTTCGTACATTTCGAATATTATTGAAGTAATCCCGTAAATATTTTGCGGGTATTACATTCTCCCCCCTTATAAGAATTTCGTCCCCGAAATTACAGTATGGAGAATAATTCGGGGTACTTCTTTCTCATTTCTTTTTCTCGTTTTCAAGTGGCTTCTTCCAATACTTGGTTTCCGCCACAAGACCTTCACGAGAAGTATGTTATTATTTCGAAGACGTTTCACCTCGTACATCAAAATTTCCACCGGCCTTTCTTTATAGCTCAAGCCCGGTTTAAATTGTTGATGAAGTGATTCGCTTCTCAGCACCTGATTCGGGTTCGCAACGTATTTACGTAAAGTTGATACGTGAAATACGTGGTGGACTTTGGCTAGCAAGGCGGGTAACTCCAACTGATACGCAATTTCTCCTACTCTCTTGAGTATTTTGAAAGAGCCAATGTACATTGGGCTCAATTTGCCCTTTTCCCCGTATCGCTCCACGCCTTTCATTGGTGATTTTTTTTTTATTATTTTTTTTAAAGGCTTGATCACATTCGTTGAATTACAACGGCCCTCGTATCTTGTCTGCATGACTCTTCTGACGACTTTGGGACGTTTGCATCCTCTCCCGGAATATTCCCACAGCTTTAGTCATTTCACGAATCATTGCAGGACCCAACAACGCTTTCTCGCCGATTTCATTCCAATGAATTGGGGATCGACATTTACGCTCGTTCAAGGCTTCGTAAGGCTCAATCCCGATCGTTAAGATCTCGCATCGTTCTCCGTATAGATAAGGTCGCCAGATTTTCAGGGCAAACACCACTGTTGCGAGTTCCAAATCGTGTGTGGGGTAATTTTTCTCGTAGGATTTGAGCTGTCCGGAGGCATACGTAATTACCTTCCCGTTCTGCATCAACCCGCACCCCAAGCCATTTTTTTTAGGCATCACTGTATACCGAAAATCTTTCCATACCAGAGGGTATTGTAAGAACAGGAACTGTTGTCAGTCGTTTCTTCAACTCCTTGAAGTTTACTTCACAAGCTTCCGTCCACCTAAATGGAACGTTCTTCATAAGTTAAGTCTGGCTTTCTTCACCGTTATTGTCACGATGAGCAGGTGTCGTTGGACCCAAGATGGCGCGATCTAATGGTCAGGATTTGAAGGCTGAAGATTTAATTATGTTTCCAGGATATCGCGCAAAAAGATCGACGGCTGAGATGTTTACGAAGTGAAAGAATTGGATGGTGAATCGTGAGCGTTGGATCAAAAATCGGATGGATAGTAGTGAAGGTGCTATTTCACTTACAGAGTCGCATGCGATTCTTGCTCTAACACGTAGAAATGCAATACCACGTGGCGACTTGTGGAGCGTTCAATGGGATAAAATGGACGGTGAAGATAGATTGCGAATTCACGCTTAAAAAGATTTCTATCTTATTAATGTCGGATTTCCAGTTCACTTTCTCGAACATGTAACTTCTTTTAGAGTGAAAATCATCGTGAAGTGAAAATGCGAGAGTTGTAGAAGAGATAGAGATCTGTACCTTCGTGTTGTGATCAATAAGAAAGGAAGCTCGGTTGATCCATGGACATAGGTTGAAGTTCTGTCTTGTTTGTGCGTTAGTTCGCCGTACTAAATTCATTGATGTGACAGTCTACGCGTGCATGTAAATACGGCATTGATTTAAACGTGAGCACGATTTCTTTGTCGTAATGGACATCAACATCTTTTTTTCGAGATTTTGGATTGGATTTTTGTGATAAAAGTCCAATGTGATTTTCTTCCTGTGCGTGATCTCTGAAATCGAGATTACGACGCTCGAAGAAAAATCTGATCTCGAAATTTATGAAGTTTATCTTTATACGGCGTTCGAAGGAAACTCAAAATTAATCTTGATTATCCTTCGCTTCACTCACGCCTATAAATAGGTACTTGATGCATGCTATTTTGCACCACAACACAATTCTCTCCAACCACATCATTTAATTTTCGTAATGTATAATCTTGAAGGAAATGCGGATCGTGATGATGTTCCTCAGGAACCTTTTTTGGAGGGAAAATCTCGTAAAGCTTAAATTTGAGTTATTCCTTCTTTTGGGATTGCTCTTCGATGCAATCGCCATTTTTGTGATGTGGGTTGTCACCCACTGCAGTTGCGTTTAATTTGTGAAAGCTTATGTCATGGGAAGCCGGGCCTTTTTCTGGCATATTGGAAGAAGACGCCGGCAGAACTTCTAGAACGTCGTTGATGTTTTATCTTCTAAGGTTTTTTTTTTATGTATTCGGATTGTAATATGATTTTCAGTTATGTAATCGTTATGCATCGACTCTATCATGTTTTCTCTATGATCTCGTCTCGCTTCCTAAATTTCTACAATTAACCCATGTTTTTCTACGTCATCGTCTCATTTTTAAAATTGTATACAAGCTCCGATTTTTAAAAAATTTTATATCGGTCGACTCTCTTTTATTTCGCCGTTTATTTATTTTAACTTTCCGAATTTCAGCTTGGTCCAATTCGGTCAAGCCCAAATTAACAAAGCCCAAATTTTGAAAAGGCCCAAAATTTAAATTTCGCCGAATTCCAAATTGACCCGAATTTTTACCCGACTTTTTAAGCAACCCCAAATTCTATCAAAAGTCCGAATTTTTTTTATCATTCTCTCCCTACCTTAATTTAACGGAGATTCTCCTACCAATCTAAGTGAAAAGTACGAAATCTCTAACTTTTGAACACATCAAGGAGCACATAAAATCACCCAAATATTCACGTTAAAGCATATATCCAAAAATCATAAATCACATAATTACGTATTAAACTTACAGGCGTAGGCTGATCCTCCAGGCTTTTGAGCGGCAGTACATGGACAATCTACAGAACCTATAACCTAATGCTCTGATACCACCTGTAACGACCCAACTTCCTAGATACTTATTTTGGCGGATTTTCGCAGCGTAAGCAGCGAAAAACCCATTTAATTAAAACTTTTAAAATATAATAATACAAATACGTTCGATGTCTAAATCCATAAGTTCAAACACAAACACATTTTGTTTCATTTGGCCGAAGCCCAATAAGGCCAAGCCCAAACTTAAAAACACGAAACATAAACTCGTTCCACAGGTCGCGTCCCATGTACTGCGCCGCCCTCAAAAGTCCGCGGAGTCACCGCCATCAGCCATCTTACCTACACACGTAAACCCTGAGCTTTTGCCCAGTAGATGAAAATATGCATGAATGCAAATGCTCTCACATCCCAATCCCAACTTATCTCACAAATATACACGCTCGACTCTTTTCTCATATCTCATATCTCATATCTCATATCATCACATCACATTCAGGGCCCGAGGCTTAGGTACTAAAGGCAACACGCGCGCGCAGGGGTCCGTAGCTCGGGAGGCCCCACTCCCCACAAGGGGTCAGTCTCGGGAGGCCCCACTCCCTCCATATAAAGTGCGTCTTAGTCCTAACCTCACTCATACAACTCATCAACATTTCTTATTCATAAACCATCTCACTCGCGTCTCTAGACAACACTTTCATGACTCCGTACTCCCCTCGTAACACGTGTATGCAAATGCCGTGCAAATAAAGATGCAACACAAAAAATGCAACATATCCTTTCCACATTACATATCGGCCCGAGGTATTAGCTCGGCCCGATTCCCAACGTCAACATTCGACAAATAATTCGGACCCAAAGCCCGCGTTTCGATTTTTAATCGGCCCGGAACCGTAACCACAGGATTCCCTCTCGATCTTAAACTAAAAGTTCAAAGTTTAATTCTTTCTACTTACAATTCACTCCAACGCCAGTTTTAGATTAAGTTTCAAAAATATTTTAGAAAATTTACAATTAACCCCTCGAAATTTCCGAAAATTTCATAATGACCCCTACCGAATTCATTAATCATTTATTTAAACTCGAAAGTTTCTAGAGATTTGAAATTGACCTCAACCGCATTTATTGATTATTTATTTAACCCCATAAATTTCTGAAAATTTAATTTTCGAACCCTACTGATTTTAATAATTATTTATTTTTAATTCCGAGTGTTTTTTCGAAAATTTACATTTGACTCCAATCAAATTTAATGAAAATTTAATTATTCTAATATCCTGTAATTTTGCAAAAGAACTCCTCGGCCATTATTAATTATTTATTTAACCCTCCGAAAATTTTGAAAATTATAATTTAACCCCGGCCAAGTTTTAAACTATTTATTTAAAAACCTAAAAATTTCTGAAACTTTCATTTATACTCTAGCCGAAACTCAATATAAATTTTTAGTACTCAAACTTTTGAAAAGTTTCAATTTGGTCCTTATCAAGTATTATTTAGTCCCCAATAATTTTTGAAAAGTTCCAATTTAATCCTAGCCGAATTTATATATATTTATTTAGCATTCACAACTTTTTAAAAATTCTAATTTCATCCTAGCCGAGATTATATAAATTTAACTAACGTCCCTAAACTTTTGAAAAGTTCTAATTTCATCCTAATCGAAATTATATAAATTTATTTAGCACCCCAAAACTTTTGGAAAGTTCTAATTTCTCTCCAAAAGAAATTCAGTATTTTTTTAAAATATTCCCTGTTTGAATTTTTACATTTTTAATCCCCAGATTTCTTTTTGAAACTTATCAATTTAGTACCCGAATTTTTGAAAATTGCACAAAGGATCCCAATTATTTATTCCGAATTTTAAATATGTCTTAAAAGCTTTATATTTCTTTAAAAATATTCTTTGTTCGGGATTTTACAACACAGACTCCCCAGATTTTGTAAAAATTCGATTAAGTCCCTAAATTTTTAAAAATAACTATTTTGTAGGCTGTTTTGCGACAGTTTCGTATTTTTCAATGATCTTGGGGTACACGATGTCCGATGGTCCTGAAATTTTAACCATAGATAAAAGACTTGCAAATCTAAATTCTGTCCTAAGGGATGTTTAATCCGAGGTCTAGATTGTAAGATATGAATTTTTGAACCTACAGGCCGAAACGAATAATGAAACCTTAATTCTCCCCAAGTTTTGCTCTATCATCTTAATTTAAAGTCCTCTATCCCTATTTCCAAATATTCATAGATCTAAAAATGCTCAATCTCATGCTTCCTAAGCTAACCAACGAAAACTTCATGCAAGAAAATTATTATTATCACATAAACACGAAGAATTCGATGAATAACGTGCAAAACACGTAAAATTCACAAATCCTAATATTGTTTACGTATGTAGGTGATCTTCACATACCTTAATCCGTAGAGAGCTACGTAACGGATTGTTACGTGTGATCCCGACCCTAGAGTTTCGATCCCGAGCTTCTCCTCGTCCGCGAGCTTCTCCCTTTTCTCCTTCTCTTCTTTCTCTCTTTTTCTTTCTTTTTTGTTCTTTCCTTTCTCTCTTCTTCTTTCCTTTCCTCTCCCTCACGTTCTCCTCTCCACCTCCTCATTATTCTTTTTTTTCTTATTTCATTTATGTCCTTATGAGGTATATTACGTGTATTAGTTGTATTAGGTCTTGTCTCATTAGGTGTATTAGATGTATTTAATTCACTTACTAAGGCATTAGGTGTGGATTTTTGTCTCCATGTAATTGTAGAGTTGGCTTTATTATTTTATTTTTCTTATTTTATTATATTGTATTAAATTCACATAGAGGTGAAATATTATTTTGTTTTATTGAACCAAACTTACATGGAGGTACCTTATTATTTTTATTATTTCAGCCCCCCATTAATTAATTAATTATTATTATTATTGTTATTATTGTTGTTGTTGTTATTTTTAAATTATTTATTTATTTGGGCTTTCACTTCTTGTTTTCGGCCAATTAAATTTTATTAAAGGACCCAACTCCCAACCTTTTATTTTGGGCCATTATTTTCTTCATTTGGCCCATAAATAAATTTTTGGTACATTTAAATTTTTCGGGCCCAATTGTAAATTTTTGGGCTCGTTTTGAAAAGAAATCATTTCTTGTTCGAAAGTCGATTTCGTACATTTCGAATATTGTTGAAGTAATCCCGTACAAATTTTGCGGGTATTACACGTGTCTTCTCTAGCGCCTATCGTCGGCGATGTGGCGCTTGCATCACTTACGGAACTCTCCTTCAACTTGGTTAGAAAATCAATGATTGCTACCACTCTGTTTGGTATGAAGAAAGTAGCGTGGAAAACAAGATTAGGGTGAAAATAGTTTTAATTATAAGTTTTTCTTTCGTTTTATGCCGAAGAAATTAGTTTTTGTTAGTTTTGGATATACTCTTAAACTAGATTTTCTTTTTTGTCCCCTATTTATTACTTCAATCAATCAAACATATAAATTAGTTTTCCTCTTTCATTTCATTTCTTTTGGCTAGTAATTTCCACGAACCAAACACAGCTAAAAAATACGGTTTGGAATTTCATTAAGATATATTGATAACATAAGCACGATTTGATTTGGGAGCGCAATGGCTTCTAACCTAACTAACCAAACACAAAATGTTTTCAGCAAGAAGTTTATGATCAGAAAGGAGGTAATAATCATCCTAATGCTTTCAGACAAAACTAGTATTATATATGTTTAGCATGATGAATAAAGAAACATAACTGCTTTGATATTCTTGTTAGGAAAAGCTCGACAACGTCAATCTCTTCTCTGAATAACGGTTACTTCGTTCTTACTATCAATTCCCGCAGCCATCTTCTTGGAAGGCGTAAAGATCAGTCTTCTTACTGCCAAACCAGTAAGCGTTGTTCTTCGTTTTTTATCTATTGATTTCAAAAAGATCGATTCCATTTTAAATAATTTGTTCGGTTGGAGTATAGGCATGTCAGGGTTTGAACGCAAATGATTTTTGCTTCCGCACCTACCAACTGGTATATATGTCTATATTGTATACATACGTAGACATAACTCGAAATTTCTCGATAGAGATACCTGTCAATAGCCAAATTAATCATCAATTTGCAGGTTTCTTACTTTGTTTTTAAGTTTTGTATGTCAATCTATTTCTGTGAGGAATGAATAATTATTTGGTGAGGAGGAAGGGCGTTTTTTTTAACAGGAGGAAATCTCTTTTATTTCTTAGCTCTCTCTCATTCGCTTGTGCTCAAGAAGAAACGAGGAAGGAAACTATTTTTTATTTCCCACTCAAAGCCCGTACATCTGCTCACTCACTTTTGATTTATTTTCCTTTTCTCTCCCAAACATATCGACACACTCCTACTACATATTTATAAACCCACAAAAGAACTACAGATCATAAACCACTTGGAGCTTCACGTGTTTCTTGGTTTCAAGTCAACAAACCATATATTCAAAATCATGCGTGATCTTATCTTTTTTTCGTCTTCTTCATATTTATTTTTCCATGTTCAATGATTTTTGTAGGCTGCTTCTTGATTCTTGAAGATTTCGTCTGACTTTTCTATTTTTTTATTATTTTCCTTATTTTTCCTTATGGGCTTAGATTGAGATTATCCAACACTTACATGATACTGCAAATGGTTTCCCCAGTGACACATTCAGTGGGGAACAGTTTGAAAAGAGTGGTCGTCATCGTCTCGTTTGTTATCTTCTTTCATTCGCAAGTTTCGCTCGTAAGCACATTAGGTAATAAATTCGTATAATCGTACCTTTGTACATATCGGACCTAATGAGTAAATCGATCGATCGATTTATTTAAAGAACTGTTGTGGCACTTGTTGGAGTCTTCTTGTTTACAGGGCAAAGAGGATCGAATCGAAGGCCGCTTAACTTTTTTTTCCTTTTTTTCCTCAAATGAAGTTCGACTAAGAGGCGATTGCTGTAATAAAGAAATGCATCGGTCACTATTTTTTAAAATCAAGTTTGGGTTTTTAGTTATATGCAAGCATTAATTCTGTTCAAACGAAGGAAAACTCCGGTTGGTGATATAAACTCTTTATTTGGCCAAATGATTAGTAGGATTATTTGCAGATATACGACGTGCCGAAACATGTTAGGTCCAGTCCAGCCACCTTAGGGGACTTGGAAAAGTCATGAATGGGGCCAATTTTTCTTACGCATGCCATTACGTTTTTGAGCTCATAATTGCCTATATAAAGGCATGCACTACTCTCTTGTAAGGTACCTCAAAACAGCAACGAGAGCGAGGGAGAGTAACAAAACAAAAAAAAAGAACTTATCCGGGTGGATAAGGGTGAGAGCAGGTTTTAGTTTTATTAGGGTAGTTGGGAATATGTACAAATATATTACCCGGGTGGGTAAGGGGTCTCCAGTTTTGGTTTAAACGCGAGTGTTAAATTTGTACGCTGTAATATTCTCAATATAGTAAAGTTGGTGCTCTCCGTGGAGGTAGGCGGTATTGGCCGAACCACGTAAAATTCTCGTGTTCTCTTTTGGCGTCATTTCGGTTTTTATACTATCCCAACAAAATCATCGTGGATCCAAAAATCAACTTTCTGCTGGGCCCAAAATATTACCGCTCAACCCCAACAAGTGGTATCAGAGCCAAGCTTAATTGATATTCTGAGTATGCTCTGTGGTTGCAGCTTTGTCTGATCTTCCACATCAGAAAAATATCAAGAAGGTTCGTTACGGGGGAGCCAATGTCGGGCCAAAGCTGTTGAATCTCTGCAAGGATAATGGCGACGGAGAGCAGTTTTAAAGTGCGGCAATTTGATGGTACGGGGAGTTTCACTCTGTGGCAGAGGCGAGTGAAGGATATCCTTGTTCACCAAGGTTTGGCTAAGGCTTTGAAAGGGGAAAAGGGAAAGCCGGAGAAAATGACGAAAGAAGACTGGGAGGATTTGGGTCAAGATGTGTCAGCACAATCCGTTTATACATTGCGGATAACATTATTAATAATGTTGTTAATGAGGATTCTGCACCAGACTTGTGGGCGAAGTTGGAGGAGCTGCATCTCGGGAAAAACTTAACCACGAAGTTAGATCTGAAGCGGGAGCTGTACCGGCTGAAGATGGAGGAAGGTGGGAATCTCATGGATCACATTAGCGTGTTCAACGGACTTGTGGATCAACTTATAAAAGTTGAAGTAAAGTTGGAGGAAGAAGATAAAGCCCTTTTACTTCTTACCTCGCTTCCTGATTCTTATGATAATTTGGTCACAACCATCTTGTACGGAAAGACGACGGTGAAGATGGTGGATGTGCAGTCAACTCTTTTGGCGCATGAAAAAAGGAGACGATCAAATTATGGCGATAGCCAAAATTCGGCGTTGGCTATACACGGGGAGAATCGTAGAGGAAGGTTTCACGCCAGGGAATTTGAAGGTAGCAGCAGGTCCAAATCAAAGAATGGCGGAAAGGGCATCATGTGCTACAAGTGTGGTGAGCCGGGACACATCAAGAGGAACTGTCCGACTTGGAGGAAGGACAGGAATGGCGAGGAAAATTCCACAACCATGATAGCACAAGATACAGATGATGTTGTAGATGTTCTCACAGTATACAATGATGGCGCTTTTTCTCAGGATGAATGGATATTTGATTCGGGGTCGAAGTACCATATTTGCTCCGAAAGAAAATATTTTGATATGTTCCAGAAGATACGGAGAGGTACGGTTTCCATGGCTGATGGATACCGTCATGCGGTTCGTGGTGTTGGAACTGTGAAGATCAAAATGACTGACGGAACGGTGCGATCTTTGGGTGGTGTGATCTTTGTCCCAAAGTTACGGAAGAATTTAATATCCTTAAGCCAGTTAGATTCCAAGGGCTATGGGAGTTTCATAGCAGGGGGAGTATGTAAAATCACACATGGCGGAAACGTCCTACTGAAGGGAGAAGAGCGTGGAGGTTTATATCGTCTGGACGGGAGTGTGGTACAAAACACTCTGACTTCGATGGGTTCACGAAAATCACGCGCGCGTGGTGGAAAGGCAGACGATCGTGAGAAAGGAAGTCCTGCTGGAGAAGGGGTTGCATCGAAGTCCCTCTTCAGAATCGACGGGTAGAGTCGGTTCGGCAGCTGCACATAGGATTGGCCGCGGGTGAATCAAGTTGGTAGGACATGAATTCGTGATTTGGATATGTGTAGTTGGTACAAGGAAGGCCAATGGACGTTCGTGGTAATTACGAACGAGTTACTCTCAGACAGACTCGCTGGGATGAGTGCTTGACGGTAGACCTGGGCTTTGGGCCGGATTGGGCCGGTTCCGGGCCGGTTCTACCGGTTCCGGTTCAACCGGTTCCGGCACTGTTCCGGTTCCGGTTCCGGAACCATTTTCCAGGGACCGGACCAGAACCATACGAAGAACACCCGGGCCTCTTTTGGGCCGGTTCCGGTTCCAGAACCGGAACCAGCCCGTTTAATTTTTTTATTTTTATTTTGCTATGAAAAAATTCTTTAGAAAATATCCAAAAATTTTATTCCAAAAAAACAAAAAAAAGATAAGAAAAGTACAAAAAATAAAAAAAACTACCTAAAAAATACAAATAAAAACATAAAAGAAAGAAAAATAAATCTAAAACTTACAAGTTACAAAATACAAAAAAGGAAAAAATATTCGAAATAAAAAATACAATTTATTCGACTTGACTATTAATTAAAACTATGTTAGAGGCCTCTTCGTCTTCGTCCGAACTGGAAGAACGGAACTCGTCGATGGCGTTCTCCCGTCGGTTCTTCGATTCGGCCAAATACCAATCCTTCAATAATGTTAACATTGCGAGGGAAGTCGGGTTAAGGCTCGCGCGTCTGTCGCCGATAATTCGCCCGGAGGTAGAGAATGCGGACTCGGAGGCGACGCTAGACGCTTGCACGGCTAAAACGTCTCGAGCGACGGCGGAGAGGGTCGGATAAAGAGTCGCATTCGACTTCCACCAGGCCAAAACGTCGAAGTCTTCGGGAGTCTGGAAGTTGTGGCTCAGGTAGAGCTGGATCTCATTCGTGTTCGACCCCGACGCACGCATTTTGGTCTTCGTCTTTTGCGCCTTCAATCTTCGTAGTAGTCCCATTGCGCCGCCGCCTCCTTCCGACGAACCGGCTTCGCTCGCTGGTACGGGTTGCTCCACGCTATGTCCCTGCTCAGATGCATAAAAAGAAAAAAGTTCTTGGAGAGAAGCGTGAATTGACGCCTTTTGGTCGTCCACTTTCTTTCCAAGAAACTGAGCATAATATTCGAAAAAAATATCAAATGTATCAACACCGCAACTAGGGTCGAGTAAGGCCGACAAACCGTGTACTATTGGGATGGTTTCCCAATACTTCTTGAACTTCTGCTCCATATTTTGGATGAAACCACCCAAGTATGGATTGTTGCGAAACTCCACGAACTTGTAGCACATCGCGAAGAGGTTCGGAACGAATAAGGGGGACGCCGGGTAGTGAACTCCGGAAAATTTCTCCGTAGCCTCGGCGAACACTTCAAGTATAGACACGACCAAACCTACAATATCCCAATCAAGTGGTCGTAATTCATACCTGGAGGTGGTGCCGACTGCGGCCTCGTTCCAAAAAGGCGTCAACAAGTCCTTGTAACGCATGAAGGTGCTGAGGAGGTGGTACAACGAGTTCCACCTAGTCGGGACTGGCAACGGAAACTTCGTGTACGGGAGGCCGGCGGCAAGGACGGTTTGCTTCCACGACGTTCCGATGCGGCGTTCCCGAAGTAACTTACCTATTACCTTAAACTTTTCTACAATATCTCCCAAAACTTCGTCAAAAGCACATTGCACACACAAGTTAATAATATGGCAAGCGCACCTAGCATGTAATAATTTGCCGTCTAAGGGTAAACTAAGTTGCCTACGAAGGATCCCTATCGCTACGTTGTTCGCGCTAGCATTATCTAAGGTGATAGACATAATCTTATCTTGAATACAATATTTATTAACGACATTCAACACATAGTTCGATATCGTAGTAGCATTATGTTGCGAATCTAGGGGTAGGGAAAGAATACGTTTTTGCATGGATTATGTTTCATCTATCCAATGGGCGGTGACGACTAAATAAGCTTGCGACGTAATATTAGTCCAAATATCGGTAGTCAAACTAATCCTACACGTAATGTTGGCTAAATGACTAATTAAGCTAGTTTGATATTCCTGAAAAGTTTCTAACACATATTTCCTAAGGGTTTTACGGGTCACGTTATGGAATCCGGGTTGTATCGTACTCGTAAATTCGATAAACCCTTCACTTTCCGCAATGCAAAAGGGTTCTTCACACATAACTACGAATTTAACTAATGCTTTTTTAGAAATTTCCCTAGTAATAACAAAATTCTTACCCGTACTTACGTTTATTTGTTGTTGTCGGGGTTCGTTCCCTACCGGCTCTAGATCGTCCCCGAAGTTATGCGCCCTCTGGAGGTGTTTTTTCATCGAGCCCGTCCCACCTTGATTCGGTCCGGTCTTAATTGTGTAGGGGTGGCGGCACATTTTGCAATAAGCGGTACCTGAAGCGGCATTATTTTTATCCATTTCTAAATCGAAAAATTCCATACCTTAGACCGCCGACCACGCGGTTGTTGCTTCCTTCTTGTCGTCGCCGTAGAAGCTTGGCTCGGTCCCTCGTCGGTCGCTCTCGTCTGTTCCGGTTCCGGTATATCGGTCTCCTCGTCGGTGTCGGCAGTTCCCCGAAATGTGTCGGCGTGACCTAAAACCATAAAAACATCTTCGTCATGAGGGTTAGGATTTCTCGATGACGACGCCATTAGTGTAAAATAATAATTCAATTATTGGTAATAATAAGTGAGTGTGTGTAAATAGTAGTGTAGTGTAGTGTTAATAAAATAATTATTAATGTTAATAATATTAAATATTAATAGGATGATTTTTTTGAGAGCTTTTTGAGAGAGTTTGGAAGAGATTTGGATGTAGTTGTGAGTTAAAATGGTTAAAATGAGGTGGTATTTATAGATTTTTCGTTTGGGGTTAAAACTGTAATTTTACAGTGTTATAAAAATTAAAAAAAAAAAAATTCAGAAGTCCGTTGGCCCAACGGCTATATAGCCGTTGGGCCGGTTCCGGTTCCGCCGGAACCGGAACCGAAACCGCGGATCCGGATCCGGGAACCGGTAATCCGCGGTTCCACGGCCCGCTAACCGGCCCAGCCCAATTTAAATGGGCCGGTTACCGGTTCTGGAACCGGTTCTACCGGTTCCGGTTTTGGGCCGGGTTAACGGGCCGATTTTGGGCCGGTTCCGGGTTGGCCCGGCCCAAAACCCAGGTCTACTTGACGGTGCTCTGGTAGGTGTCAAATGCGGCTGGAGGGGGAGAATTGTTAGGTCCAGTCCAGCCACCTTAGGGGACTTGGAAAAGTCATGAATGGGGCCAATTTTTCTTACGCATGCCATTACGTTTTTGAGCTCATAATTGCCTATATAAAGGCATGCACTACTCTCTTGTAAGGTACCTCAAGACAGCAACGAGAGCGAGGGAGAGTAACAAAAGAAAAAAAAAGAACTTATCCGGTGGATAAGGGTGAGAGCAGGTTTTAGTTTTATTAGGGTAGTTGGGAATATGTACAAATATATTACCGGGGTGGGTAAGGGGTCTCCAGTTTTGGTTTAAACACGAGTGTTAAATTTGTACGCTGTAATATTCTCAATATAGTAAAGCTGGTGCTCTCCGTGGAGGTAGGCGGTATTGGCCGAACCACGTAAAATTCTCGTGTTCTCTTTTGGCGTCATTTCGGTTTTTATACTATCCCAACAAAATCATCGTGGATCCAAAAATCAACTTTGTGCTGGGCCCGAAATATTACCGCTCAACCCCAACAAAACATGCATTAGAATACAATGTAAAACTTCAAATTCGTATAAAGGCTTTTATTTACAAACTCTCTTTATAGCTTTTTATTTTCCTGCTGAATGGATCCATCCCGTTTCACTTGTTGTGCGTTTCCCATACGTTTCAATTAATTCCATTTATTAATTCTGCATAAAATAAGAACACATCAACTTTTTACGACTTATATAAGGAAGCCAAGCCATGGCATAGATTCTGCAAACCAGTGAGTAGTTATATGTCCTACACCACAGAAAAGAGAGCCATCCATACATAGCACAACAAAGAACAAACCAAGACTAAAGAAATTTTGATATCACAAATTGCAGCAGTATATAGATTAAAATATTCAAGACCATCCAAATGCCAACAAGCAGCTCATATATGTAAATAAATCTTATTTTGCTAGGTGTTTACAACTTTGTAAATAAAAGTTTTACCTGAGTAATATGTAGACTTTATAGGTACTGATGATGCGTATGAATGATATTTGTACGAAGTATACTTCTCATATGACTGTGGCGACTTGTAAGTCTGATATTTCTCATATGGTTCCGTCGACTTATACGAAGGATACTGTTCATATGGTACGGGCGACTTGTATGAAGGATACTTCTGATATGATTTTGGCGACTTGTAAGATGGATACTTCTCATATGGTTGTGACGACTTATAAGAATGATATTTCTCGTATGTTTCTGGCGACTTATAAGAAGGATACTTCTCATATGATTATGGCGACTTGTAAGAATGATACTTCCAATATGGTTCTGGCGACTTGTACGAAGGATATTTTTCGTATGTTTCTGGGGACTTATAAGAAGGATATTTCTGATATGGTTTTGGCGACTTGTATGTTGGATACTTTTCATATGATTGTGGTGACTTGTACGAAGGATACTTCTCATATGGTTCTGGTGACTTGTAAGAAGGATACTTCTCATATAGTTCTGGCGACTTGTATGATGGATATTTCTCATGTGGTTCCGGCGACTTGTATGAATGATATTTCTCATATGGTTTTGGCAATTTGTATAATGGATACTTCTCATTTGTTTCTGGCGACTTGTAAGAAGGATATTTGCCATATGGTTCCGGCGAATGGATATTTCTCGTATGGCTGATATTCCTTTGGTGGTGATTTTTCGTAGTAGTCGGCATTAGTTATTGAAAGCGAGTAAAAGACAAAGTAAAGCTACGAAGAACGAATAAGCCATATTAGATGATTTCATTTCTTTTGTTTTCATGCTCGAGTGAATTGTATTGTCAACCCTTCGTCCCCTTTTTGTAGCTGATCGAGTTTCAATTGAATAAAACTAGTCATGTCAAATTTGTGTTCTTTACTGGCAGCCGTATTATCAGTGTTCCAAAAAGCATTTGCAAATGCTGACAAGTAATTAACTTGTTTCTATTTATTACACGATTTTCGTTCATTTAACATAAATTCTAACTGAACGATCAAGAAGTGCACGCTTAAAGCTTATTCTTGCAACGAATAGCATACTATAAAAGTAACAAATTAAGAACGAAGATGCAACTCTTACAATGTATATATGTGGTATTAACACCAAAAAAAATATTAATTATGGTTTGCTGAAGACGCTTTTTGGTAGACTCTGCAATATTAACGAATGGCGGACGCGAGACGTTGGGGCTACGTGGAGGTTTGTACTATTTGATTGTTAGTGGATCACATATAATTTAAGCAATGAAGTATTGTGGGAGAAACCCAAAAAGTCTTCAATGTTTATCTCATGGGTCAATATGTTAGATCACAATATATTTTGCGTGGACCAATTTAGTCCATGATGTTATAGTTTTGCCAATTTAGCCATTCTATTAATATGACTGAAGTGGTCCCGACATGGATGTATACTGAGTTATAAAAATGGTGACCTAAATGTTGACTCTAATGTTGCGGTAACACTGAACCAACGCAGAACGCACAATGAAATTGAACCTCAAACAGTTTCGCACAACGGACATAACTAATAACATAGTATTGAGAAACGATTGACACACGAGATTTAAATTGTGCAGCAAGTTGTAAAACTTGCTGCGACCCTCATGGCAAAATTTCACTAATGAAAATGGATTACAAAAAGAACAAGCTTAGACAAATACTAGGCTAAAAAAGATGAACGCTCTCTCGTTCTTTCTGATATCGCTCGTTCAAAGTCTCTCGTGTGTTTCGCTCGTTGTCGCTCAACAGTTACT
This sequence comes from Craterostigma plantagineum, assembly GCA_027422505.1. Lineage (NCBI taxonomy): Eukaryota > Viridiplantae > Streptophyta > Magnoliopsida > Lamiales > Linderniaceae > Craterostigma > Craterostigma plantagineum. Next base: position 360,320 of record JAPQWV010000236.1, on the reverse strand, counting down.
CAGTTAAAGCTCTCCAAAGTTTCTCGTGCAAAGCTCTTCATGGTAGCTCGAAATCCCCTTTTATTTATAGGTTTTGGCTCCCTTTTGAATTGGTAAAAGATCTGTTAAGAATCTTCTAAAATATCTCCTGGAAGATCTCCCTAAATATACTAAATATTTAGTTCCTTCTCATATTATCGGGTGCTCCCATATCATCTATTTTTGGAAGATGCAATCTCCTATTTATGTAAGACAATATCCTATGTGATCTTCATATCTTCTATTATACGTCATCACTGGGATGAAATATAAAATCTTTTTCCATACTTCGACATTAACAATCTCCCCCTTTTTGTCTTTCTTCCCAAAACCCAACATCCACTTAGCTTAGTTCACCAGGAGCTCCAGTCGTCCTGGCTTCTTCTTCCGCATCATCCCCCTTTTTGGAAAGGAAGAAACACCCCCCTTAATTTGGCGTTCTGGGACTGATGTTGGAACAGATGCGAACAAACATTTGGTGCAACATTTGACGTTCCTCTTCAAATGACTCGTTGCTATACAAAATCAGTGCAGAATCTCCCAAACTCCCCCTGAAGGCAAAAAGATACTCAACCACAAATTCAGTATACTTAGGCAAAAATACTATTCAAAACAAAAACATTCGACAGGCAATCAAACACTCAATCATATCAGAGAAGCATATCAGCATGCACAAAAGCATAAAACTCCATCAGGGATGCAAAAATTAATAAGTGTTATAAATCCAAACGCATTCTCATGTCCCCTGTCGAAGTTCCCTTAGCACTACCAGCAAAAGTTGCACCATCTTGATTGGCACCATCTTCTTCCCCTACTCTTGGAAAAGTAAACCTCGGAGAACTTCTCCAGGTGAGATGTTGAGGAAGATGTGGAGCCAACAACTGGATCAACATTCTGAGACTCGAACTTGGGTGAGTTCGCCATAGAAATTCAAGATTAAAAGTATCAAAGCAGAGCCTTGAATTTGCAGAGATTTGCCTATATTATGAAATAAGGTTTGTGAAAGTGGAACATATCAAGGAGCCGAGCCAAGTCCATAAAAGTTCAAAGTTTCCAACGGTAAAACGGTCATACAACATAAATGCGTTGCGGAACAAGCAAAAACAGAACAAATACCGTTGGAGACCTAAATAAAATATGATTACATCGCTTTCTATCATGAGATATTCGAATAAGCCTAAACTGTTTAATATAAGTGGAGCTAAATAAAGTATATCACACACGAACAACAAGTTATGATTCGGCGAAACATGCCAAGTAAAAAATCATAGTAGGAGCAAGCGATACTAACCGATTAGACGACGTTGAAGAGCACATGAGACAAGCATAGCAGGCTGTTCTTCGAGAGATACTAATGCAGTCTGGGAGATATAGATACTAGACACAAGACACTATGACACATGCAATCCTAAAACTAAAACACATATACGAAAACACAAAGAATATAGCATGATCGAACTGACTGTCGCATATGTTGCCCCAACATCAGACTCAACATTCTTACTCTGAAATTTCAGACTTTTCTGTTCGATACCCTCAACTCAATTTCCTTTCATTTTCAGCCATTTTCACCTTAAGTATTTGTTAGGACCCCTAATATCCAACCTAGATCGAATCTACGAAGAACGGATTGTAAATCTAATCAATTCGAAAGTTAAAGCATAAGATTTACCATTGCTTGAGAGAGAAGTTAATCGAAGAACAAGCAAGGTTGGCGCAAAAATCTTCTCTCTAAAATTCCAATTCTTCAATTTTTCGATCCGTAAACCCTACTAAGCGCACTCCTAATTTTCTTAGGAGTTCACTTATATATACCACCTCGTGGTATATTTACACAAGTAGTCCTACAAAATGACTAATTACAATTTAGCTCAAGACTACTAATTTGCATAGCAAGACTAAGACAACTATATTAATTGAATACAATTAAATAGTTCCAACAATCTCCCCCTTTGTATTCAATTTCCAATATAGCGCAGGTTGTCTTCGTCTTGCAAATGAAAGAGTCCTCGAGTCCTTGAAATCTCCTCTTTAGAATGTCTTCAAGCTCACTTGGTCTTCTAGGCATCGGCTTTTTCTTCGAATCTTCTTTTGAAGTTCTTCTCCCAGATGCCGTAAGATGTACGAAGTTCTTGCCGGATTTGGAAAGTCCGCGTTCCATTTCTCCCGTTGAGAGCACACGAAACTCGAAACTCCCCCTATTTGGGTCAACCTTGTGTTGAGATCAGGGAGTCCGATGTGAGGTTTGGAGAGGTGGACACGGTTGGTAACTTCGATCATTGATGCATTGGACAAGGTTGGCAACTTCGGTCCTTGATGCAGTGGACACGGTTGGCAACTTCAGTCCTTGATGATGCTTGAGTCACGTGTCATTCGGTCCTCAGTCCTTGCTTCTTCTTCCGGAAGCAAGTGACTTGAGAGAATCGAGGAGAGGGCTCGGGGTTTAGCCATCTTCTCCGTTTCGCCAGATTAATCTTCTCTGAATGGAAGTTGTCTGGTTCGGCCTCGAAGAAGCGTCTCTAGTTCTAGAAGAAGGTAGGCCGTCTCTTTCTTTGATTTTTTTAAGTTGTACCGAGCTTCCTTTGAATGTGGCGTTGTGAGAGAGCCCGGTTTCAGAGTGGTACACGTGGCGGAATTTGGTGGGTGAACCGACCGATTGTGTATGCATAACCCCTTCTCCCCCTCATGGCGAATCGTGTGAACGATGTCGGCATGTTTAATTTGGAGGTAGAAAAATACATACAAAAAGGTTGGTGTGAGTAATAACCGGACGGAGCCACAAAGGCCATCCGTCAAAATGAGTACCGGGGCCACATAGGCGTCCCGTTGACATCAACTAGGAGCAAAGCTCGTAGAAGATGGCCGAAACCGTTGTTGCTTTGATGTTGCAACGGTCGGGCTTCCCTCCGATCCTTGAAGCATGTCTTTAAAAGAACATGTCTACGCAAGTTCTAACGTAATCACAAAGATTAGGTATATTAAAAAGTGTATGTGTCCTAAAAATTTGAAACTTTTGGGGAGTGAGGACACACTAGACGCAAGTGATCAATAAAAGCGTGGTACAGGGAGGAATACCACTAAGTTCAATATCTCCCGTTTCCGAGTGAAGCGGTGATAGCATACGTGGTTCCCCGTGATTTATGAAACACCTATCTTTTAAGAGATAGATGAGTGGGTAAGGCTCGATTGTGCATGCGTCGTTGGACCTAATGTGACGACTTCTAACCGGGAGCTAATTAAAATTAGCACCTGTACCTATGGGGGTTGGTCCGAAAATTATGTGAGATAAGGGAGTGATGTGTCTTCAAAGACTTCCTTGGCATCATCGAAATAATCTTGCTTAGTGTTTTTGGATGATGAGAAGGCGGTGAAAAGTTGAACCGTCTCAAATGATCAAACGCGTTCCGGGGTTAGGATCAAGTCGGATTAGACTGAACCATAGGAACATGAAATCCGTGCCTCCGGGTATGTGAGAAGTGTTGCTCTAGTTGAATTAGCAAGCCGGAGCCGATCAATGAAAAACTGAGCATTTGATCTTCATTTAGATCGTCACCGTCGTCTTTGAAAAATTAGTAGAATCCTTTGAATCATTTGAAGGACACGATGAAAAATTAGTAGAATCATTTGAAGCACACGATGAAGTCTGTGCGCTAGAGCTTGAAATATTTCATAAGAAGTTTTCTTTTCGGGATCAGGAGAGGAAGGCTTTTGGTCTTTATCATTCCGTTTTGGAGCTTTACCGTTCTCCAATTTCCGTGGGACTTGTTCCTTAACTATAGAAAGTGTGGGACGTTTACTTTGAATTTCAACTTTGGTCAAAATTGAAGTAGAATTAGTAAAAGTCGTTTCGATGGTAGGAACGTGATCATCCGTTTGCGTCCCTTTGTCGAGTTTTGGCATGGAGGAAGCTTTGAGATTAGATATCTCCGTTAGAAGTGTATTATTTTCTACTTCAAAATTCCTTCATTCCGTTTCTAATGTTGAATTTAAATCCTCGACGTTCTTAAGAATAGAAGGTATGTCAACGGAAGAAGAATTTTCAGAATGACGAGATTTTGCTTCCTCGGTCTTAGAAGTCGCAAGAAGATTTTCTAAATTTTTAATCTTAGAATAGAGCTTCTTACGTTCGTCAACTAAGAAAGCATAGTTAGCTTGAGCGGTGCTCTTTTCGATTTCGCAGGCATTTAAACTTGTTAATGTTGACTAGCTCAGCTTTGACAATGTTGGGCTAACATTTCAGCCAACATTGTTGTCTGTCAACATTCGATTTTATCTTTCATGCCCAAAATCGTTTAACCTTTTTTGTAGCTTTATTTACTAATATGCAGGACGTGGTAAAGTGCTAAAACGAGTCCAAACCGTGTGGAAAGCGTGTGGAGTTGCTTGAACGAATTTAGGAAGTGCAATTACCATAAATAGAAGATTTGAAGATCAAAAGAGATCAAGTCAAGCAACGACCAAGATTAGAAGATCTGAATATCAAAGAGAATCATTCAACCAGCTGCCATAAATAGGAGATAAGGAATCGGCCAATGAGATGAGAATATTCGAACTAAATATATACTATATTTAGGGAGATCTTCGAAGAGATAATTGAAGAGATATTCAAGGGATCTTTTTACCAATTCAAGAGGAGCCAAGGTCTATAAATAAGAGATATTTTCGAGCTGCAACGAGCGACTTTCGAGAGAGCTTTCAAGAAGTAACTTTGAGCGACATATTGAGCGAAGCACATATCGAGTTTGAGCGATTTTTACTTCTTGCGAGAGTTGTCTTTTAGTCTAGCTTTTCAGAGGTCGTGAGATCTTATAGGTTTAGAATCCTTTTTGATTCGTTCCGTTTGCTAGACTAGTTTTACCTATCTTTTTCGATAGTTTTGTAATCCATCTTTCTAGTGGATTTTTACCCCTTGGGGCTCGCAGCAAGTTATTTGACTTGCTGCACAAAAACATCTCTTGTGTTCGTTTCATTTTTATCACTAAGTTTCTATCATTTCCGTTGTGCGTTATAAGAGAGTGTGAGTGTTAACCCAACATCACGTCCAACATCAGTTTACAACTTAGTGTTTTTACATCCATTGTGTACGGGACCCCCATCAAAGTGGTATCAGAGCCAACGCTTGACGTCACTAAGCGCTTAAAATCCTCTACAATGGATATTACCAGTTCCAACAACATCGGCAAAGTCCCTGTTCTTGACGGCACCAACTATGCGTATTGGAAGGTCCGTGTTCGTCAGTGCATCAAGTCAATCGACGTGCGAGCTTGGGAAGCGGTTCTCCACGGTTATACCCCACCAAGGACAGAACCCGATGCAGATGGAGAAGTCGTCGACAAGCCTGTCGAACTATGGACAGCACCCGAGCGAAGCCTGGCAGAATTCAACGACAAGGCACTCAACGCAATCTTCTCGACGGTGGATATCTTTATGTTTAAGATTATCCAGAATTGTACAACGGCCAAAAATGCGTGGGATCTTCTCGAGAGGTACTGTGAAGGTGATACAACGGTGCGAGAAACCAAACTACGCCTCCTCTTAAGCCAATTCGAGAATATCAGAATGAAGGAAGACGAGGATATTACGACGTACTTTGGGAAGCTTTTGACCATCTCCAGCGAGTGTGCCAGCCTAGGAGATCCCCTGTCAAACAAGGTATTAAATTCAAAAGCAATTCGTACACTAACAGAAAAATTTAATATGAAGGTGTCAGCGATCGAGGAGTCTCACAATCTAGCTACCATGGACTTCAACGTGTTGATGAACATTTTGAAAAATTATGAAACCAATCTTGAAGTCCAAAAGAGGGCCTCTCGTGGAAAGAGTCTCGCACTAGTGACCCAGCCATCCGATGAACTGATCGAGGTCGACCCCAGAAACGCAGAAGACATGGCCATGGTGGTAAAGAAATTCGCGAAGTTTTTCAAGAAGAAGAATGTTGTGCAAAATGTTGGCCCAACATTCAGAAAAGGCCAGAATGCCAAGGCTGAACCTTCGTCAGCTCCTCCGTTCCCTAAACGGAAACCTTTTGGGAGACTAGACGGAAAGCCAAAGAAGAACGTCAATTATGAGGCAGTCAGATGTTTTGAATGCCAAGGTTGGGGCCATTTTGCCAACGAATGTGCCAACGCCATTCGCAAGCGTGGTGGTAAGGTCATGTGGATCGACCTGTCAGACGAAGAAGATGAAGATGAAGAGGAAGAGCCTAAGCAATCATCTATAATCATCCAGTCGTTTTCTGACGACGAAGAAGATGAAGATAATCAAATAGGCCTTACTGCGGTAACTGATGTTGAGCCAACATCTGACTCAACATCTGTAAAACATATCATTTTTGATTATGATGATTCAAACTGTCTTGATGGTCTTTTGAGTTGTGATGAAACAGAGCCTGACACTGAGAATGGTGAAGAAGCCTTTAAACTGTTAACCACGCAATACGAGTTAGAAAAGGCGAATAACATCCAACTCCGTGCCGCGGTGAAATTGTTGGCCGAGGAAAATGAGAAGAACGAAAAGGTCATTGAAGGACTAATGGACGGCATGAACAAATTGGAAGCCGCTTTGACACGAAAGGACAGGGAGATCGACTCACTTAAAAAACGACTCAATGAGGCCGACAACACTTTTGCTAAGTGGAACAGGAGCAAAACGAGCCATGAAGAGGTACTGTCTCTTGGTATTTATGATAAACAAGGTCTAGGATATAACCGTAAGTCTGCGAGTGATAGTGCAAAACTCTTGTCCCATGAAAAGCCTAAGCTTGTTTTTGTTAAAGCTCAATCCGTAAATGACGAAGTTACGATTCCTAAGGATATTCCCGAGCATGTGACCCCAAAAACTCATGATAAATCTTTTTTGTGTGAACACTGTAAGAAATCAGGCCATTTAAAATCATACTGCTGGAAATTGAAGAGAGAGATTTCTGCTAAGAAATCGATGTCAGCTGAGATGTTACCCAACATGTCAGTCAACATTGAGAAATCAGTGTTGAAGGATGTGTCTGGAGAAAAATCAGTTGGCGTTTCTTCGAATTCTAGTAAACAGAATGTGGTTAAATCTTCCAAGAAAGCTTGGATTAGGAAACCAGGGGATAAAAGTCTTGTTGTGTACACCTCTTTGCGAGCTAACGTTACAGGTTCATGGTACTTCGATAGCGGGTGTTCCCGACATATGACGGGTACCAAAGAGTATCTCAGTGACTACACACCTTTAAGGAGTGGATCTGTGACTTTCGGAGGTGGTTCCAAAGGTCGAATTCTCGGCCGAGGCAGACTCAATGTCCCTGACTTTCCCAAACTGAGCAACGTACTTCACGTAGAAGGACTTGTCGCAAATCTGATCAGCATAAGTCAGCTGTGCGATGATGACCTTGAGGTAAGGTTTAATAAGGAGTGTTGTGAAGTGTTTAACCGAAATTCTGTTCTAGTGATGGCAGGAAAGAGATCTAGCGACAATTGCTACCTAGTTGGTGACAAATCTGGTGTGAAAGACGTGTGCCAACTCTCAAAGGCCGAGGATGATGTTGTCCTTTGGCATTTCAAATTGGGCCACGTTAATTACAGAACATTGGAGCAACTTATCAAACATGACGCAATCAGAGGCATTCCGAAGCTTAAGGAGTTTGGTAAGGTTGTTTGTGAGTCGTGTTTGAAGGGTAAGCAAACACATGTTAGTCACAATGTTGACCAACAAGCTGCCCAACATTTTAAAACTGCTCACTGTTTTCAATTAGTTCACATGGATTTGATGGGTCCTATGGAAGTTGATAGCATAGGAGGTAGAAAATATGCTTATGTGCTCGTGGATGATTTTTCTAGATATGCATGGATTTTCTTTCTTAGGGAAAAATCAGAATCGGTCGAGTTTTTCAAAAAATTTTGTGCTATGATTCGAAACAATTTCAGTGCTACTGTTTTTCGCATTAGGTCTGACCATGGTAGAGAGTTTGAGAATCAGTTCTTTGATGAGTTCTGTGATAAGAAAGGCATTGTGAATGAGTATTCGTCTCCTAAGACGCCCCAACAAAATGGGGTGGCCGAAAGGAAGAATAGGACGCTACAAGAGATGGCTCGTGTTATGCTACTATCTAAGAATGTGTCTAAACGTTTTTGGGCTGAAGCTTTGCATACTGCATGTCACATTTCGAATCGTGTATTTTTTAGGCATGGTACAAAGAAAACCCCGTATGAACTCTTGAATGGTAAAAAGCCTACGGTTAAATATTTTCATGTCTTTAGATGTTTTTGTTACATGCTGAATGATCGTGAATATTTGACTAAGTTTGATTCAAAAGTGACAAATGCATCTTCCTAGGATACTCTTCGAACAGTCGTGCCTATCGTGTTTACAACTTGCGTTTGAAATCTGTTCAAGAATCAGTGAACGTTGTGTTTGATGATGCTACTGATCTTAGCAACATGCCTCCTCAAGTTGATATTACAGATGTTATACAAGCTGTCAGTGAAACAGAGGAGACTGAGGATAAAAATGTTGAGCCAACATCTGACTCAACATCTGTGCCGGAACAGAACACTGAGGCTGGACCCAGTGAAGTGCGACGAGATCCACCAGCTAAGATTCAGAAAGATCATCCCGCTGATCTTATAATTGGAGATGTGAACGAAGGAAGGAAGACCAGAGACAAACCACGAAAGGATTATAAGTCCATGGTAAGGAACGCGTGTATGAATTCGCTATACGCTGAGGTACGTTTTAATTGCTTTGTTTCTGAGATAGAACCCAAGAATGTCCTTGAAGCTCTCAAGGATAATTGCTGGATAAACGCGATGCAAGAGGAACTCTTGCAGTTCGAGAAAAACCAAGTTTGGACATTAGTGCCACGGCCGAAAGACGTTAATGTCATAGGCACTAAGTGGATATTTAAGAATAAATCTGATGAACTTGGTAGGGTTGTTAGAAACAAGGCACGTCTAGTAGCTCAGGGTTACACACAAGTAGAAGGTATAGACTTTGATGAGACGTTTGCTCCCGTTGCTAGGTTAGAATCGATTAGGCTTTTGTTAGCTATAGCATGTTGGCTTAACATTACATTACACCAAATGGATGTTAAGGGTGCGTTTTTGAATGGGTATATTGATAAGGAAATCTATGTCGAACAGCCTAAAGGGTTCGAAGATCCCCATTATCCTAACCATGTCTTTAAGCTGCAGAAAGCATTGTACGGGTTGAAGCAAGCGCCTCGAGCTTGGTATGCAAGGTAGCAACATTTTTGCTTGAGTTTGATTTCACTCGAGGTGAGGCGGATCGCACTCTTTTTGTTAAGAGGGTCGGATCCGATATTTTGATTGCTCAAGTATATGTTGATGACATTGTTTTTGGTTCAAGCTCACAAGTTTTATTAGATCAGTTTGTGCAGGCAATGAACACTACCTTTGAGATGTCCATGATAGGCGAATTAACGTACTTTCTAGGCTTGCAGATTAAGCAAAGCAGCGACGGGATCTTTATGTCCCAAGAGAAATATGCCAAGAACACAGTCAAGAAATTTGGATTAGACACGGCAAAGGTAATGAAAACGCCCATGGGTTCTGCTCAAAAGGTAAGTAAAGACGATGTTGGGCAGAATGTTGACCCAACATTGTACCGATCTATGATAGGCAGTTTGTTGTACTTATCTGCGAGTAGACCTGATATCATGTATAGTGTTTGCGTATGTGCTAGATATCAATCTGAACCTAAGGTTTCGCATCTGAATGCGGTTAAACGAATTCTTCGTTATGTGAGTGGATCTTGTAGCCTAGGATTATGGTTCTCCAAAGATACTAATTTGAGTCTTGTAGGCTATAGCGATGCTGACTGGGCTGGTGACGAGGATGACCGCAAGAGTACAAGTGGTGGCTGTTTCTTCTTAGGTAATAACTTAGTTGCATGGTATAGTAAGAAACAGAATTGTGTGTCTTTATCTACTGCTGAGTCCGAATATGTTGCGGCGGGTAGTTGTTGCACGCAGTTATTGTGGTTGAATAGCATGTTATGTGACTATGGGTTAGAGTGCGAATCTGTGCTTATGTATTGTGATAACCTTAGTGCCATTAACATTTCTAGGAATCCCATCCAACACTCTCGTACAAAGCATATAGATATTAGGCATCATTTTCTGAGAGATATGGTTGAAAAAGAGTTAGTCCGCATTGAGCATATAGACACTAAGAATCAGTTAGCAGACATTTTTACGAAAGCATTGGATTCTGAAAGGTTCTCGGACCTGAAGATATCCATAGGTTTGCACATATTAGTTTAAATGTTGGTCCAACATTTGGATCAACGTAGCATATGTCGATTTTGATAGTTGCTGCTTTAATGTTTGGTTTAATATTCTGTTCTGTTTTCCTGTGAAATGACTTGATTCTTCTTGATTGGTCCCTAAATGAACCCGACCCCTCTTTTATAGGCTCTTGGTAATACGTCCCTAGGTACACGGCATTCGCTGTGACGATGTACTCTTTGCGACTAAAAACCAATCCTTTTTGTGATTAGCATGCTTATAAACTCTCTGCTAGATATAGGCTCTCGGTAATAAAATTCCTTAGGTACACGGCATTCGCGGTGACGATGTATACTATGCGACAAAAAGCCGATCCTTGAGGCAAGGGAGTATAAGGGCAGTGCATAAATTCGGTTGGATATTTGAGGTGAAAGGGTAGAAATAAAGGGAACTGATTTTGAGAAGAATTAAGCAGAAAAGTCTAGGATTACGGAATTAGAATGTTGAGTCAAATGTTAGGGCAACATGTGATTGTCAGTTCGATATTGCTACTTTCTGTGCTTTCGTCTTTATTCGTGTCTGTCTTTAGTACTGTTTTTGTTAGTCTTGTGTGTCTAGTTCAGTTATCTCTCAGAAATGCATTAGAAACTCTCGAAGATCAGCTCTTTACACTTGTCTCTATGTGTTCATCTACGTCGCTCAAACGGTTAGTATTTCTTGATTCTACCTTGACTTTTGACTTAGTTGTCTTTTTGGTTGAATCATGGTCTGAATTGCTCCTATTTATTCGCATGACTTAGTCTTCATATTTGCTCCTATGTGCTCGCGTGTTTGGTTTGAAAATATATTATTTTTAGCTCCATGATTTAATTAGGCGGTTTGTGAACTTATTTAGCATTCAATATGTTTCAGCTCTCATATGTGTCCAACGGTTATTTTCTTAGTCTCATTTACTCCACTATATGCGATTTTCTATTAGTGGTGTGTGGTATTTGTAACCGTTGAAACATGCGTACATGAAGTGATTTGATTGATCAAATTTTTTATTCACGAACCCTAGCTCCTTAACCGACTTCATTTCTCTCTGCCCCCGAATTACTCTCATCTCAATTTCTTTTGGATTTATCTTTGATTTCTTTATGGGAACTAACTTGTTTCTGAGTCTCAGAATGTTGACCCAGATGTTAGTCCCACATTTACCTCAACATCTGCAAGTTGGCTAACAGAGAAGTTCTGTAAGTTTTTTTTTCTTTTTTTTTTTCTCTTTCTTCCCAAAAAGGGGGAGAAGGTTGTGCAGATAAAAAGGGGGAGATAAGAAAATTCAGGGGGAGCAGAATAAGGAACCGAACAAACAGGGGGAGCTGACCAAGAAGGAGAAGCAGTCGAGAAAGCGTTAGAAGGAAACTCCATACTCCATTGAGAGTGAAGCTCTGATTCTTTCTCTTTTGCATGCATAATTGATTTTTTTTCTCTGATTTTGCATGTCGAGAAATGTTTTTACTATGTGCATGCTGATTTGCATCTCCGATATGTTTACATGTGTGCCTGCTTACATGCCGGATATTTATATTTTGCAGATTCGCCTAAAGATCGTTTCTTTTTACATGCGTGACTTTATGGTTATTTTGTGCATGCTGATCTGGTTAATTCTGCTTGTGTGACTATGTGGTTTGCCGGCATGCGTATGAACGGTTTGTATTGTGCAGACGTTTAACTTAAGACCTTGCTATGGCTATGTACTATTGTCGTAGTACTTTGAATAGTTTAATCGCTATTCTGTTTGCGTCTACTCTAACTATCTTTTAATGTTTTTGTGGTTGAGTAGATTTTGCCTTCAGGGGGAGTTTTGGAACTTTTAAATCTGCACGGGTTTTGGGAAGAAAGATAAAAAGGGGGAGATTGTTAATGTTGACTAGCTCAGCTTTGACAATGTTGGGCTAACATTTCAGCCAACATTGTTGTCTGTCAACATTCGATTTTATCTTTCATGCCCAAAATCGTTTAACCTTTTTTGTAGCTTTATTTACTGATATGCAGGACGTGGTAAAGTGCTAAAACGAGTCCAAACCGTGTGGAAAGCGTGTGGAGTTGCTTGAACGAATTTAGGAAGTGCAATTACCATAAATAGAAGATTTGAAGATCAAAAGAGATCAAGTCAAGCAACGACCAAGATTAGAAGATCTGAATATCAAAGAGAATATAAATAGGAGATAAGGAATCGGCCAATGAGATGAGAAGATTCGAACTAAATATATACTATATTTAGGGAGATCTTCGAAGAGATAATTGAAGAGATATTCAAGGGATCTTTTTACCAATTCAAGAGGAGCCAAGGTCTATAAATAAGAGATATTTTCGAGCTGCAACGAGCGACTTTCGAGAGAGCTTTCAAGAAGTAACTTTGAGCGACATATTGAGCGAAAAATATGAGCGAAGCACATATCGAGTTTGAGCGATTTTTACTTCTTGCGAGAGTTGTCTTTTAGTCTAGCTTTTCAGAGGTCGTGAGATCTTATAGGTTTAGAATCCTTTTTGATTCGTTCCGTTTGCTAGACTAGTTTTACCTATCTTTTTCGATAGTTTTGTAATCCATCTTTCTAGTGGATTTTTACCCCTTGGGGCTCGCAGCAAGTTATTTGACTTGCTGCACAAAAACATCTCTTGTGTTCGTTTCATTTTTATCACTAAGTTTCTATCATTTCCGCTGTGCGTTATAAGAGAGTGTGAGTGTTAACCCAACATCACGTCCAACATCAGTTTACAACTTAGTGTTTTTACATCCATTGTGTACGGGACCCCCATCAAAACTCTTGATCAATTCACTAATCTTAGCATTAGAATTTTCTAATTGAGATTCAAGACTAGTGATCTTAGAGTTGGCATTTGTTAATCTACAATTGAGGCTAGCTTTCTCGTCGAGGTTCCTAAACAAACAATTGTAATTATTTTCTAGCCTGACTTCTAATTCCTTAATTTTTGAGCTATGTGTCTCAAGCTGTGGCGTCTTAGTCTCACTAATTCTCAAGCTCTTAGTTTGTTCATCTATTTTCGCGTTAGAGCTTCTATGTTCTAATTCGAGACTAGCTATTTTCTCCTCAGACTTAGATAATTTTTCTTCTAACTCTTTTGTACTTTTCTGCTCATTTTTCATGTTAGCATGCCTAATTTGTAAGGATTCTAACATGTTAAACAATGTAGAGTTAGGAATAACTACCTCCGGAGAAGATGTGTCTGCCTCTTCATCGTTCGTTCGCTTCGATGGGCTTGCTTCAGAGGTATCCTCAACTTGAGCCATGAGAGCTAGATGGTTTGATTTATCTTCCTGATAGGCCATCAAGTTGTAGCTCTCCTTCGGTTTAAGGCTAGAATTCTTTTCTTTGTCCTCCGAATTGGATGAGGACTTAGTCTTTGACACCTGTTTTCTTGACATTTTTGTAATTAACTTTAATTGTTGTTCGAAGTCTTTTAAATTTTGATCCATTTTAATTTTCTTTAAATTTTTGTTGGTTGGATATTTTGATCGTTTACGTGTTTTGTGATTTGGATTTTTAATATTGATTAAAATATTTGGCTTTTAAAATTTCAGTTTCGAAAAGTTTTTGGTTTAATAAGGTTTGATTAAAAATTCTTAGAGTAATACCAAAGGCGTTTTCTATAATGTGCCAATTGAAGGTTACTGTTTTCGATCGAAAAAATTTTATGAAGTTTTTTATTTTAATGTCAATATAAAGCACTGTTTTCGATCGAAAATAATTTTCGAGTAAAAGTTGTTTTTCGAGAGAAGATGTAGATCACTGTTTTCGATTGTAAAGTTTTTCGACGAGGTACTTTTTCTAGAAAACATTTTTCAATTTCAAACAGTTAGATTGCGATCGTAAAAGTTTTGCGATTTGATAAAACGTCGTCGTTTTGAGATTTTAATATCTAAAACCTTTAAAATCAAATTTTTCGATCGCAAAAGGTTTTGCGAGCGAAAAACAGTTTTGCAACGACAAACCTGTAAAAGCAACTGAACAAAATTTTGCGATCGTAAAATAACGTGGATGAGTGAGAAATCAGTACAATTGAAAGTTCTAGGGATAAATTGAAAATTTTTGACTATATCAGAACTTTCTGGACTTAATTGAAAACTATTCGGGACCAAACAGTAACTACAGGGACTGAAATATTATTTCTGGGACTTAGACCACAATTTGCCCTGTGTATGTATATGTATTTAAATGTCGACGCACGAAGAAGAAGTTCAGGTTTTCTCAATGGAAAATAATCAGACGATTTGTCGATTAAAAGATTTCTCGATGTGGGTTTTTCGAGCGTTGATGCAAGTTTAATGCGTTGACCCGATCTCTCAAGTGAATCTGTTTTTTTTTTTCGATGGTAGTGAAGAACAGAGGTCGGTCGAAGAAGTATTTCGATCGAAAAAAATTGCTGATGTGGGCTCAACTGAGACGGGCTGGAAAAAAGCAGATAAAGGAAGGCCCAACAAGGCCCGCAAAAAAGAAGGCCCATAGTGAAATATCTGCTTGGGAAGAAGGACCTGCAAGGACCTGATGGGCACAGGTCTTGACCGGACAAAAGGAGAAGAACCATTGGATATAAAGGTACAGGAACAGTGGAAAGGAGAGAAAATGGCTGCAGGGATGCGTGTCACTTTATCATGGGAAGATATTACTGAGCAAGTCACTGTGACCATCGCAGAAGGCATCCCATCAAGCAATCAGTCACCTTTCCTAAGCGCCCTAGATGGTACGTCCCCCGGAAATCCTGGAATCTGACAGCAGACAAACGGCGGGGAGCTGGTATAAAAGAAGGACTTGGCCATATTTTACAGAGGATTTTATCTCTCTACAAAGCATTCACCTCGCATTTTCTCTTTAGATATATTGAATGTGTTTTCATATTTTAGGAGCGAAAGAGAGGATTATACGAGTGTGTAATGCGTTGCTGTCTAGTGAAAAATAGTTCCCAGCGCCCCGTGGACGTAGAATCCGATAGGATTCGAATCACGTAAATCCCTGTTGTTCTTTCTGTTTACGTCCCAGCATCCACAACCCCTCGCTTACCCGGAAAATTGCATAACTATCAATCTACCGCAAACTATCCAGAGCCCCACACGCAAAAATATCTTTGATTGGGTTTGCCCCATATCAAATGGCGCCGTCTGTGGGAAACCGGAGTTAAAGGCGTGAGAAATTTCTCGAGCAAGGTACGAGGTTGCGTTGAAAAATTTCTCGTGTGTTTTTTATTTTTGTGTTACAGGGATAAGACAAGAAACGTGAGGACGCTGATGGAGGGAGACTCCTCTATACCGAAAAACTTGGACCCGCAATTTAGGGAGGTAGCAGGGGGCGATACGGCGAGGCAAGATGCCACCCCGGCACCTACTCCTGTTGTGATATCGCCAGAAACACCAATCACTTTGACCGCCGCACACTTGGACCTTTTGGTGCGCAACACTGTCAATAGTACCCTAGCTGAGAGAAGAAAGAAAAGGAGACAACGAAAAAGGGCCCAGTCACGTGTCGAGACCGAGCAAGTAGACGGTAAGTTCACAGAAGTAACTGGGGAAAATGAGACGCAGCCGCAACCCCAGGCAACGCCCTCTGAACACAGCAAGCGATTGTCCGGATCAGAGAATGAGTCCAGGAAGGAAGAAGAACCCCCCAAGTAGCCTGAGGGACGTGGGGGAGCTGCGGAACAGGTTCAGGGGAAGGAAGAGGAGCCAAACAAGGCGAATCAGCCACAAAAGGATGTTAGAACCCCCACGCTGATCTCTGTCGAGTCCGTCAGCAAAGCCCCGAACCACGCTAAGGGGGCGGAAGGCTCCAAAAGAAGGAAAAAGGTCACGCTACGTCCAGAGGAAAAAGAGGAAACATGGACCAAAAGAGAAAAAGAGCTGCAGGATCAACTGGCGGACCTTAAGCAGGTAGTGGACGGCGTCAGGAGCAGAACCATGCCGCCAAGGATAGGGGAAGGGCTAGTGGCGGGGACGCCTTTTGCAAAGGAGCTACTAGTGGGGGAGGTCTCATCTAACTTCAAACAATTGCCATATGAATACGATGGGACGACGGACCCCGTGGAGCACGTCCTGTGTTTTCAGAACACCATCCTGCTCCATGATTTCTCGGATGGGGTCAAATGCAGAGTGTTCCTAACCACCTTAGTAAGGGCGGCCCAGCAATGGTTCAGCCAGTTAGCACCGGGATCTATCAAATCTTTTGAAGAACTTCAGTTGATATTCATCACTCAGTTCGCCAGCGCCCGAAAACAGCCTAAGTCCGACATGTCGCTCTTCCAAGTACGGCAGGGGGAAAATGAGAGCCTACGGGCATACATAAGCAGGTTCAACATTGCAGCTTTGGAGGTACCAACGGCTACGCCTTCTGTTAAGGTTAGCGCCCTGATAAACGGATTTCGGGATGGGGACTTCTTCGGTTGTCTCTCCAAGAGACCACCGCCGACTTTCGAGGACCTATTGTTGAGGGCGGACAAGTACATTAACTTGGAAGAGAGCAAGATGGCCAAGGCACAAAAGGAGAAGCAGATAACCACGCCAAAGAAGGAAGGGGCCGTGAGAAGCCAAGGACATTCGAGGTCACCTCTGCCGTCTGCCTCACAAAGAGCCTTGGGGATCTCCGCCAGAGCCCCACGGAGGTTCACTCCATTGCGTGCTAATCCTGAGGAGGTCCTAGCTGTAGCAGGACGACACCCAGCCTTAAGGAAGCCCCTTGCTGGATCCTCAGGACCTTCTAGACCTTATTCTAACTTATATTGTCGTTACCATAATGAATACGGGCACCATACTAACAATTGCTATCACTTGAAGGACGAGATAGAGAGACTTATACAGACGGGACATTTGAAGGAGTTTGTTAAGCGGGGGTCTGAGCCCATCCCCGGAAGAACGAAAAGGAAGAGGGGAGACCTGCGCCGAATAAGGGTAAACCGCTGCCACCTCCGGCAGCAAAGGACCTCCAGGACAGCCCAGGACCCCCATCCTGATTATTATCGGAGGTCCCAGTGGTGGGGATTCCAATCGAGCTAGG
This sequence comes from Craterostigma plantagineum, assembly GCA_027422505.1. Lineage (NCBI taxonomy): Eukaryota > Viridiplantae > Streptophyta > Magnoliopsida > Lamiales > Linderniaceae > Craterostigma > Craterostigma plantagineum. The sequence goes on along the minus strand of JAPQWV010000236.1, from coordinate 343,031 downwards.
AAGTCTTATGCCAGGACAACTAGGGAACTCCAACCCTGGGGATTAGTAGGGCACACGGAGGCCATCGCGAACGTACAATTCGGGCCAAAGGATGAAGAACACATCACTAGGCTAACGATGCTTTGGTCATCACAACCGATATCGCCGGATACGATTGATGTGGACTCAATCGAGATGGGCCGGAAAAAAGTAAACAAAGGAAAGCCCAACAAGGCCCATAAAGAAGAAGGCCCATGAAGAAGTATCTGCCTGGGGGAAGGACCTACAAGCATCCGCTAGGACCTGGCAGGCGCAAGTTTGGACCGGACAAAGGGAGAAGGACTGTTGTGTATAAAGGTACAGGCATGATGGATAGAAAGAAAGACAGCTGCAGGGACGCGTGTCGCTTTGCTACAAGAGGATACCACTGAGCAAAAGGCTGCTACTATCGCAGAAGTCATCCCACTAAGCAGTCAGTCAGTTTTCCTAAGCATCCTAGGTAGTACGTCCCCCCAGAAATCCTGGAACCTGGCAGAAAACAAGCGGCGGGGAGCTGGTATGAAAAGATGACTTGGCCATATTTTCAAGGATCTTTATCTCTCTACAGAAGCACTTACATAACATTCTCTCTTTAGATATCTTAGACGTATTTTCCATATTTCAAGAGTGAAGGTAAGGATTATCTGAGTAGTGAAAGACAGTTCCCAGCGCCCCGTGGACGTAGAATCCCAAAGGATTCGAACCACGTAAACCCCTGTGTTCTTTCTGTTTACGTCCCAGCATCAACAACCCTCGTATATCTAACAAATAGCATAATAACCGATCTACCGCTAACTAAGTATTCAGAGCCCCCACATATAAAAATACCTTTGATTGGGTTTGCCCCATATCAAATGGGGCCGTCTGTGGGAAACTCGAAGTTAAAGGCGTGAGAAATTTCTCGAGCAAGGTACGAGGTTGTGTTGAAAAATTTCTCGTATGTTTTTTATTTTTGTGTTTCAGGGATAAGACAAGGAACGTGAGGACGCTGATGGAGGGAGACTCCTCCATACCAAAAAACTTGGACCCGCGATTCAGGGAGGTGGCAGGGGGCGATACAGCAGGGCAGGACGCCACCCCGGCACCTACTCCTATTGTGATATCGCCAGAAACACCAATCACCTTGACTGCCGCGCAGTTAGACCTCTTGGTGCGCAACACTGTTAATAGCACCCTAGCTGAGAGAAGGAAGAAAAGGAGACAACGGAAAAGGGCCCAGCCACGTGTCGAGACTGAGCAAGTAGACGGTAAGTTCACAGAAGTAACTGGGGAAAACGAGACGCAGCCGCAGCCTCAGGCGACGCCCTCTGAACATAGCAAGCGATTGTCCGGATCGGAGAATGAATCTAGGAAAGAAGAAGAACCCCCAAGCAACCTGAGGGACGTGGGGGAGCTGCGGAACAGGTTCGGGGGAAGGAGGAGGAGCCAAAAAAGGCGGATCAGCCAGAAAGGGATGTGGGAACTCCCACGCTGATCTCTGACGAGTCCGTCAGCAAAGCCCCGGACCACGCTAAGGGGGCCGAAGGCTCTAAAAGAAGGAAAAAGGTCACGCTACGCCCAGAGGAAAAAGAGGAAACTTGGACCAAAAGAGAGAAAGAGCTGAGGGACCAACTGGCGGACCTTAAGCAGGTAGTGGACGGTGTCAGAAGCAGAACCATGCCTCCAAGGATAGGAGAGGGGTTGGTAGCGGGGACACCTTTTGCAAAGGAGCTACTGGTGGGGGAGGTCTCATCTTACTTCAAACAGTTGCCGTACGAATACGATGGGACGACAGACCCCGTGGAACACGTCCTGCGTTTTCGGAACACCATCCTGCTCCATGATTTCTCGGATGGGGTCAAATGTAGAGTGTTCTTAACCACCTTAGTAAGGGCAGCCCAACAATGGTTCAGCCAGTTAGCACCGGGATCTATCAAATCTTGTGAAGAATTTCAGCTGATATTCATCACTCAGTTCGCCAGTGCCCGAAAGCAGCCTAAGTCCGACATGTCGCTTTTCCAAGTACGGCAAGGGGAGAATGAGAGCCTACGGGCATACATAAGTAGGTTCAACATTGCAGCTTTGGAAGTACCGACGGCTACGCCTTCTGTTAAGGTGAGTGCCCTGAATAACGGACTTCGAGATGGGGACTTCTTCGCTTCTCTCTCCAAGAGACCACCGCCGACTTTCGAGGACCTATTGCTGAGGGCAGACAAGTATATTAACTTGGAAGAGAGCAAGATGGCCAAGGCGCAAGAGGAAAAGCAGATAACCACGCCAAAGAAGGAAGGGGCCGTGAGAAGCCAAGGACATGCGAGGCCACCTCTGCGTCTGCCTCACAAGGAGCCTTGGGGATCTCCGGCCAGGGCCCCACGGAGGTTCACTCCACTGCGTGCTAATCCTGAGGAGGTCTTAGCGGTAGCGGGACGACACCCAGCCTTAAGAAAGCCCCTCGCTGGATCCTCAGGACCCTCTAGACCTTACTCTAACTTATATTGTCGTTACCATAATGAATACGGGCACCATACTAACAATTGCTATCACTTGAAGGATGAGATAGATAGACTTATACAGGCGGGACATTTGAGGGAGTTTGTTAAGCGGGGGCCTGAGCCCATCCCCCGGAAGAACGAAAAGGAGGAGGGGGGACCTACGCCGAATAAGGGTAAACCGCTGCCACCTCCGGCAGACAAAGGTCCTCCGGGGCAGCCCAGGACCCCCATCCTGATTATTATCAGAGGTCCCAGCGGTGGGGATTCCAATCAAGCTAGGAAGTCTTATGCCAGGACGACTGAGGAACTTCGGCCCGTGGGATTAGTAGGGCACACGGAGGCCATCGCGAACGTACAATTCGGGCCGAAGGATGAAGAACACATCACGAGACCACATAACGATGCCTTGGTCATCACCACCGATATCGCCGGATACGACGTGTCCCGAGTCTTTATAGACGGGGGGAGCTCAGCTGACATCCTATTCCTAGACTGTCTCAGAAAAATGGACCTGGGAGTAGAGCTACGACCCGTTTCCACTGCCTTGTACGGATTCGGGGGACCAGGGATACAGCCCCTGGGAGACATAACGTTACCCGTCGGAATGGGAAGAGATCCCGTTCGGGTTGTGAAAACGATCAACTTCCTTGTGGTTGACATCTCCTCCTCTTACAATGTCATTCTGGGACGGCCTGCCATCAACGAGTTCAGAGCAGTCCCCTCTACCTACCACTTGAAAATTAAGTTCCCCATAGGGGAGCATGTCGGAGAAATATTGGGGGATCAGCAAAGTTCCCGCCGATGCTACGCCAATGAAGTTAAGGCGGTAACCAAGGGAAAAGAGGACGTTAGAGAAGGAAGCGGTCGAGACAAGAGGATCAAGGTCGAAGATGAGGAGCTGGTTAACGTAGAGCTGTACCCTGATCAACCAGGGAGGACCACCAAAATAGGGACACATATAGGGGAGCAAGCCATGAAGGAGCTTGTTGGATGTCTGCAGAGGAACGCTGACTTATTCGCATTTTCCCCGAAGGATATGACAGGCATCCGCCCTGATATAGCCAAACATCATCTAAACGTCCTACCTGGCACCAAACCCATTAAGCAGAGACTCCGATTGTGCGGGGCTGAAAGGGCGCAGACCTTGAAGGAAGAAGTCGACAAATTGCTTCAAGCGGGCCACATTCAGGAGATCCAGTTCCCCACTTGGTTGGCTAATGCTGTTCTAGTAAAGAAGGGAAACGGACAGTGGAGAATGTGTATCGATTTCAGGGACCTCAACAAGGCCTGTCCCAAGGACCACTACCCGCTGCCCAGGATAGATCAGCTTGTGGACTCCACTTCAGGGTGTGAGGTCCTCAGCATGATGGACGCCTACCAGGGCTATCACCAGGTAAGTCTTGATTCAAATGACTTTAATAAAGTTTGTTTTGTGACACCAGGGGGAACATACGGGTACGTGCGAATGCCCTTCGGACTTAAAAATGCGGGAGCCACGTACCAAAGGATGGTGGATAAGGTCTTCAAGCAGCAGTTAGGCCGGAACATGGAGGTGTACGTAGATGATATGCTCGCAAAGTCCATACACCTCACTGATCATACCAGGGACCTGGAAGAGGCGTTCGAAGCAATTAGAGGAAGCGGCATGAAGCTGAACCCCAAAAAATGCGCATTCGGAGTAAGATCGGGAAAGTTCCTGGGCTATATGGTGACACAACGAGGTATTGAGGTAAACCCCGCGAAAGTAAAAGCTATCCTGGAGATGCAACCTCCCCAGGGCGTCAAGGAAGTCCAGAAGCTCATGGGGCTGTTGGCAGCCCTTAGTCGATTTATCTCCCACTCGGCCAAAAGGAGCCTACCCTTCTTCAAGGTACAACGAAAGAACAAGCAATTCGAGTGGACCAAGGAATGCCAGCAAGCCTTTGAAGAACTGAAGGAGTACCTTCACAACAACCCGCTTCTGACTAAGCCTTTGATGGGGGATGTGCTGGTACTATATTTCTCCATAGGGGACCACGCAATAAGCTCCGTCCTGTTAAAAGAGGAAGGGACCTCCCAGAGGCCCATCTATTTCGTAAGTAAAGTACTGCTGGATGCGGAAACTAGATACTCCGAGGTCGAGAAGGCTGCACTAGCAGTAATGACATCTGCTCGCCGACTTCGGCCATATTTCCTATCGCACAAAGTGAGCGCGCGGACCAACTTCCCTCTGAAGCAGACACTAGACAAGCCAGATCTATGAGGAAGGATGGTGAAATGGGCCATCGAGCTAGGGGAGTACGATGTGGAGTTCGAGTGAAGGACCGCCATAAAGGCCCAGGCCCTCTCAGACTTCGTCCTTGAAACCACTAAGGGACCTCCCAAATGTCGGGGGAAAGTGTATGTAGATGGGTCCGCCACTTCCCAAAGATCGGGAGCAGGAGTTCTCATCATCGACCCTGAGGGAGAGGAGCTCCGCTTTGCCATCACTTTCCATTTTCAGGCCTCCAACAACGAGTCAGAATACGAAGCCCTCATCCATGGTCTGCGAATTGCGAAGGAGCTGGGAGCACGAGACGTTACCCTGTTCTCGGACTCGCAGTTGGTGGTACAGCAAGTGAGGGGGAACTATGAAGCGAGAGATGAAAAGATGGTCGAATATGGTAAAAAGGTTGAGGAGCTAACGAAAGCTATCGATTCCTATGAGATTGTACAGGTCCCCAGGGAGGAAAACCACAAAGCCGATTATTTAGCAAAGGCAGCAAGTTCCGGACCGGCTCTCAAAGAAGAAGGTATTACCTACCTCGCTGTACACAAGGAAGAAGCAGGGGAGTTCGTGGCAGACATAGAAGAAAGAAATGATTAGAGGGCCCCTATCTTAGCCACCCTGAAAAACTCCAACCAGGACATAAGGAGATACCGACAGAGGTTCTGCCTGATAGGCGACTGTCTCTTCAAAAAATCTTTCGTACACGCATACGCCCGGTGTCTCTCCAAAGAGGAGGGCAGGAAGATACTTGAAGAAATACACGAAATATGTGCGGGGGACCATGCAGGATATAAATCCCTCACTAGGAAAGTAGTCAGGGCCGGATACTTCTGGCCCAACATCGTCAAAGACGCCAAGGACTTGGTCAGGAGATGCAGTAATTGCCAGATGTATGGTCCCAGAATCCACGTTCCCGCGGAAACCCTGGGGACGATGCAATCTCCATGTCCTTTCGATAAATGGGGGATCGATATAGTCGGTCCATTCCCTCGTGGAAAAGCGCAAAAGAAGTTCGTTATTGTGGCGGTAGATTACTTCAGCAAATGGATCGAAGCTAAGGCAGTAGCGCGAATAGACGAGGAAAGGGTGATCGAATTCCTGTGGAAGAACATCTGCTGCCGCTATGGGGCTCCCAGGATCCTCATTTCAGATAACGGAACCCAATTCTGCGGGGCTAAGACACGACAATTCTATGAAGGCATGAAGGTGACTCAGAGGTTCGTGGCAGTGGGACATCCCCAAGCAAATGGGCAAGCCGAAGTCTCCAATCGAACCATCCTCAGGGGGATCAAGGCCCGACTCGAGCAGGATGAGAACAAATGGGTAGAGGCGCTGGAGGTTGTCCTTTGGGCTTACCGACGAGCCCCCGCGAGGCAACAGGAGAAACGCCATTTGAGCTAGTGTACGGTTCGGCCGCAGTAATACCTGCTGAAATTGGCATCGAGACACACCGCCTGATGACATATGACGAAGAGGAGAACGCGCAATTAAGAAGGGAGGACCTGGACCTCGTCGAAGGAATACGAGAAGAGGCCCACGTAAGGACCGAAGGATATAAGAGCCGCGTGAAGGCAATGTACGATAGGAGAATCCGACCAAGGGGATTTCAACAGGGGGATCTAGTACTGAGGAGGGCCGATGTCCTACGACCCCTGAAGAAGATGGAAACTCCCTGGGAAGGGCCCTATCGCGTGACGAGGGTGCTTGGAGGTGGAGCCTACGAGTCAGAAGATGCCAAGGGGAGGTCCTTGCCCCGTCCTTGGAACGTCTCTAACTTAAAAAGTTTTATGTGTAACACTACTATGTAAGAAAGGGAGGGGACGTACTCTTTTTCCTTTATCTGGGATTTTGCCTCAAAGGGAGGTTTTGCCCAGGTAAGGTTTTAACGAGGCGTACCTCCCCAGCGGAATATAAACGTTTTGTCATAACAAAGTGTACTTACAATGGATGCCAAGGGTCGACGGACCTGCGGTGTACAACGACATCAAGGGCTAACAGCCCGCGACGTGAAACGATACCAAAGGTCGACGGACCTGCGGTGTACAACGACATCAAGGGCTAACAGCCCGCGACGTGAAACGATATCAAAGGTCGACGGACCTGCGGTGTACAACGACATCAAGGGCTAACAGCCCGCGACGTGAAACGATACCAAGGGTCGATGGACCTGCGGCGTACAAAGACATCAAAGGCCGATAGCCTGCGACGTGAGATGATGCCAAAAACCGACGGGTCGGCGGCGTACCCGACATCAAAGGCCACAGGTCTGCGACGTGAAATATGCTCGTGAGGGCGTACAAGATACCACCGCTGACGAGCTGTGGCGTACATGACATCAAAGGTCCCCAGTAAGGCCTGCGACGTGTATAGGTACCTTAGCGTAGCTGGCGCTATAACCAGGGTAAAACGGTGGGGTAGTCCCCCACTTTTTAAGACATTCGGGCTTACATTACTGAATTCAACGAGGTGATGGTCCTTACAACCAAGGGCGTGTATAATTTGTACTTGGCTCACGAATTTAACGAGTTGCTGGTGAAGTACGACTAAATTCAACAAAGAAAAGCACGGAAGGAAAAAGATACTTAATAAAAGAGGTCCTACGTTACAAGGAAAAGGGGGACCTCAGCAAAAGCATACGAAAGCAGGGGAGTTAAGCTCTCCCACTAGAAAAACAACTGTCCGCAAAAGCATAAAAGGAAAAAGGTCCATTACACAACACAAAGAAAAGAAAACTAAACAGAAGAATCCACGGGACGATAGAAAACGATGCCAGGGAGGTCGGAGATATCGGCCTGGGCGAGAACTGCCATGTGCTTCTCAGCAGAGGGGCGCCAGAACAAGGGATTTTCCTCAGCTAGCGGATCCCCTTTGAAGGAGGCAGGGGGAGGAAGGTCCTTGAGAGCGGGAACCACAGCAATACCGGCGGATCCTGCACGATGGCCCCCCAGAAAGTAGTGCTGCATGAAGGGTATGAAGTCCCTGAGGGAGACAGCGTCCTCCAGATACGCCAGACGCCAATCTTTGGCCAGGTCCTCCAGGAACTTCTGACCAGCTGCAGTCGACAAAAGGTGACGCTGACAAATCTGAGCGCCCTCCACCTTCATGGCCTCCAGCTCGACCGGCCCATGAACTCTGTCATGCGGACGAAATCTTCGTCCCACTTCGCTTTCTCCTTGGCAAAGGAGCTCTGGAGCTCCTCCTCACGCAGCTTCAGAAGGGCCGCATGATCTTCTTTCTCCTTCTCTGAGGACTCGAGCAGCCCCTCATACCGCTTGGCCAGCTCTGTCTTCTCTTCCTCCAGTCTCTCTTTCTCATTCTCGAACTTAGCTTGAATCTCTTCGATCGTTTTGTCACGGGCGGCCAGACTGGCCTGAACTTGCTCTAGCTGCTCCTGGAGGGACTTAATTCGCCCCTCCAACTTCGGCACCAACGAGCTCTCAGAAGACTTCACAGATACCACGGAAAGATATTACCTGGTTATTTGAAAACGTTCCAGATTTGTCTCACAGAAAAGTAAATTACTGAATGTAAAGTGAACGGGATTTCTATACAGGTTATAACCCCAACTGGGATTTAATCATGTCCTTGGGGTGCGTTCTCCCCAAGAGTTCCAATCAATCACTAAGTATTACCGGTTATGGTTACAAAATGATCGACCCTTACACAAACGAAGCACTATGGAAACTAGACCTCCTTCTAGGCTGCCACACATCGAGTTTCGTTCCACGTCGTTTGCCCAGGAAACCAGTTCCCCGACTGGACATAGCTCGCTACCGAAGGGCCATAGAATCCACCAAATTCGTCCCTTAACGTGCAGAAGACTCCACTCATGCTCCTTTTTGTGCTCAACACGCCCAAAGACAAATCAGGTCAGAAGATTAGGTTTTGGGTAGGGTATTACAATCGCTCGCTCAAGAGGGTACATATTTTGCAAATGTAAGCTCAACAAACTACGAATCTATTGCAAATCAAAGCTTAATCACTCAAAGGAATTCGTTCGCTTGTGTGTATCTTCTGTACCCTTGATTGTGAAGTGTGCTCCTTAGGTTACGCCCAAAATAAGTTCACATAAAAAGTCAAGCACGAAACATATGCAAAGTATGCTCAAGAATAACGTGCATTAACTCAAAGAATCATACCAAGAATAAACCAATAAACCTCAACGGTCATGCATGATTACTTACCACATTTTCCACAGGCTTACTTTCCATCTGTGGTAATCTCATCGGTTCTCAGCACATTCCATATATAGTTCCACTACCAATAATAAGCACAATAAACTAATTTCTTTCCAAAATATAATAGCCAATTCGCACAAGGAAAGATACATAATTTACCTACTAAGTATAAGGCAAAACAGACTTTCCATATATGGTGATCTCATCCGATTTCAGCACATTCCATAAATAGACTCAATCAGCATCTTACCACATATAAACCCAACCAATTAATTACTTTCCAAAATATAGTTCCTAAGTCGCACGAGGAAAGCAGGATCATTGATTCAGTTATTTAAAAGCCAACTTAACATGTTCTCAAACGGATATATCGTAATATTCTTTGCTATAACTCAATCACGTGCACAGCTCAAGCAGAATATCTTTTGTATATATTGCATTCAGTCGTTAATATCCAGGTGATCACAGTGATATTTTTTCCTAAGATAACTCAATCACTTCCGATCATACCTCTATACGTAGTTTGATCAAAAAGTGTACCTTGTTCATCACAGTCAATTTTGGCGGTCTGATGGATAGGAGTGGGAAGTACCTTGGAATCAGCCATTCCGAATTTTTCAAGTAGTTCCTTCGTGTACTTGGTTTGAGATATGAATATTCCCGTGTCCAACTGCTTGATTTGCAATCCAAGGAAGTACATGAGTTCTCCCATTAGGCTCATCTCAAATTCATGTGTATAGACTTAGAAAAATTCTCGCAAAGAGTGATGTCAGTACTGCCAAATATAATATCATCAACATATATTTGCACGAGCAGTAAGTGATTTCCCTTCGTATTTGATGAACAGAGTATTATTGATTGTTCCTGTTGTAAAATACATGTCTAGCAAGAATCTAATCAATCTTTCGTACCATGCTCTAAGGCCTGTTTTAAACCATATAAAGCTTTGTTTAACTTGAAAACGTGATTTGAAACTTCATTTTCAAAACCAGGAGGTTTTTCGAATAAACATCCTCATTTATAAAACCATTTAAAAATGCGCTTCTCACGTCCATTTGAAATAGCTTAAATCTTTTGAAAGATGCATATGCAAGTAAAACACGTATTGACTCAAGCCTAGCTACCGGTGCAAAGGTTTCTTTAAAATCTATACCTTCTTCCTGTGAATAACCTTTAGCAATTAACCTGACCTTATTCCGTATCACATTACCGTTTTCATCCAGCTTGTTGCGGAACACCCACTTCGTGCCTATGATGGACATTTCGTTAGGTCTTTCCACAAGAGTCCACACCTGGCTCTTTTCGAATTGCGATAGCTCTTCTTCTATGGCAATCACCCATGATTCATCGTCAAGAGCTTCATTCACTGTCTTAGGTTCCATGGTTGATAACAACATGTTATGTGATTTCTCAGCAGCATCATTTCGTGCAGTTGCTTGCATTTTGATTCCTGAGGTGATATTCCCTATGACCTGTTAAGTGGGATGGCTGGATCCATGTTTGAATTTTCTGCGTTGTTGTTTGTCTCAAGCCTCAGGTTTCTCTCACTTAGTGTCTAATTCCAGTGGAATTGCGGTCACCTCTTTGTCAGTAACCTGTATACATGCAGGAGATATAACTGTACCTTCCTCAGTAGCATCTGCGTTAGGGAATTCATCAAATATAACATGCACATATTCTTGAACAGTGTCTTCCTATTATTAAACACTCCAAATGCTTTGGAATGAAGGCTGTATCATAGGAATATCCCTTCATCTACTTTGGAATAGAACTTTCTTCTCTTATGTTAGGGGTTTTATCATTCCAAAGTTCATAGGGAGTTCTCTTAATAATCGGTCTAAGGAAAATCATGTCCGAGACATAATAAGCCGTATTTACAGCTTCAACCCAAAAATGTTTTGGAATATTATATTCGCTCAGCATAGTGGTCTCGAGGTGGATATCACATTCTTAGGTTTGAAGGACGTCTTGGTCTATTTCTCCATTTGACATGCTATGCAAATTCTGTCTTTGGTGGCTTTCATATATGGGATACCTCTCACTAATTCATTGCATGGTGAGACATCAGTTCCATGTTTGCATGTCCCAAACCTCTGTGCCACAACCATGTGATATCCTGAGTAACTGCTAGACACTTGACATTTTGGCTAGCAATATCATCAAGAGTAATGCAATAGATGTTACCATGTCTAGATGCACTGAACACAACCTTATCATCCTTTTTTAACAAAATATTCATCTTTAGCAAATGCTACTGTATGTCCATCGAGTTGGCTAATGCTTATCAATATATGTTCTAAGTTCTTAACAAACCATATGTTAGCTATAGTGATATTTAAATTGTTACCGACGGTACCAACTCCAATGATTTTGGCTTTTGCGTCGTTAGCGCACAAAACGCATCCTCCATCACACGCCTTTAACAACACAAAATTGCTAATATCACCAGTCATGTGGCGGGAGCACCAGCTGTAGAGATACCACTTGTTTTTCTTGCTGGCATTCCTCCTTTCTACCTGTAGATAGAAGTACTTTTCTGAGGTACCCAATTTCTGTCGGGTCCTAGCATGTTAGTGGAGAAATAACTTCTGTTAACGTACGAGATATCATTCTGCATGGGTGGTTATCTCCTGTAACAATCAGATATAGCAGTGGTGTTCACAGATGATTTCTTAGGTCTCCAAACATACTTAGCTTTATCAACTTTCCATAAAGAATAGTTGTATGCATAATGGCCATTTTTACCCACCTAAGCTTAGGCACAGAATGTTTAGCATGTTTTTCTTCAGTGGAATAATCTATTCCTGACCTACCAATGTTCCTAGGAGTACTTAACACCATATCTAGGTTCTCCTTACCCTCGAGGAGTGTATCAACCTTCTGTTTTTTCTATATCTAAGGAATTCCTGAGTTCTACGATGTCTCTAGATAAGTCACTATTTTTCTTTTGTAACTTCTCACAGTCACATGGAATTCCCTCTTTCTCAGCAGTAACTAACTCTCCTTTCAAACGTGAAATCTCTAGGTCAGCCTCATGTTTCTCCGTAGCTAAATTATCTCACTGCTTTATCAATTCCTTATTCGAGGAATTTAGCAACTTAATCTTTCTCTCAACAGTTTGAAGTAATTCACCCAATTCTTCCTTACTTTCTTCTATATCAAAAACAGATGAGTCACTTTCATAGTTATTGTTATATAAACTGTTTAGGATATGAATTTTCTCAATGGAGGAAGAACGAGATACCTGATCCTCGTCAGCCATGTAAGCGTGATCCTCATCCTCGCTTTGTTCCATTTCAGAATCATTAGATTCTGTCACCATGGGCTTCTCCTTCTGCTTCCTTGGTTTCTCATTGTTGGTTGTTGGGCATTCATGTGCAAAGTGGCCTGGTTTGTTGCATCGGGAACACTTTTGCCCTTTCTTCCCACATCTGGATATTCCCTCGTTTTAGTTTTAGAATTTGTTGAAGTTCACCTTGAATCTCCTTCTCTTGGAGTCTTTCGAATCTCTTTGTGAGCATGGCTAAATCGTCATCAAACCTTCTTTTTCGTCGTTAGATCAGATTCTTCTTGGTTGGATTTGAATGCAATAGACTTCTGATATTTGTTCTGCGACTTATCATTTATTGACGTTTGAATCATCTAGTAAGAGATAAGAGATCCAATCAATTCGAAGATGCTTAGTGCTTCCAGATCCTTTGCTTCGTTGATAGTAGTAACCTTGGCATTCCATTCTCGTGGCAGTGGTCTCGGTATCTTTCTGACTTGTTCACTGTCGGGAACATTCTTTCTGAGAGAGAACATGTGGTTGATGATTCCCATGAATCTGGCATACATCTGGATAGTCTCGTCAGATTCCATTGAGAACAGTTCGTACTGATGAGTGAGCAGAGCTAGTCTTTCTTGGACAACTCGTTGGGTTCATCCATGAGTAACTTGTAGCATATCCCACGTAGCCTTTCTGATGAGCAGGAACTAACCCGAATGTATTCTTCCCGTGTGAGTGCGCATGCAAGCATATTTTTCGCCTTTGCATTTCACGTGATTCCCTTTTTATCATCAGCAGTGTATTTAGCAACCTTTGGGGTTCCATCATCTTTCATAGCCGTATATGGTCCATTGGTTATTGTCTCCCAAAGATCGTAGTCGACAGCGATAAGAAATTCGATCATAGGATTATTCCACACTGCGTAGTTCGCTCCATCGAAGAGAGGTGGCCTAGAGTGGGATTGACCTTCTGTAAATACATCAAAACTCAAAAAAAGCCATTAGATCTTAACTCATGCGTGTTTAGCCTTTCGTTGATCTCTCTCTGATAACAAATGAAATGTAAAATATGCCTAAGAGGGGGTGAATTAGGCTAAAAAATTGGCTTGTTGTTCTTTGAAAATACTTTTCTTTAAGAAGATATTGCAGAGTACAATATTTCCTAGAAAGCAGTATGATTATCAATGTTATATCCCTAAACCTTTTTCAAAAAGTATTTCAAAGATATTGCATGGTTTTCTGAAAACGTTTCAAAGATATTACCTGGTTATTTGAAAGTGTTCTAGGTTTGTCTCACAGAAAAATAAACGACTGAAAGTAAAGTGAGACGGAATTTTTATACAGGTTTTATCCCAACTGGGGTTTATTCATGTCGTTTGGGTGCGTTCTCCCCAAGAGCTTTAATCAGTCACTAAGTATTAATGGTTATGGTTACAAAATGATCGACCCTTATACAACCGAAGCACTGTGGAAACTAGACCTCTTGCTAGGTTGCCACACGAGGAGTTTTGTTCCACGCCGGTTACCTAGGAAACCAATTCCCTGACTGGACGCAGCTTGCTACCGAATCCACCAAATTCGTCCCTTCACGTGTAGAAGACTCAACTTGTGCTCCTTTGTGCGCTCAATCACGTCCGAAGACTAGGTTTTGGGTAGGGTATTACAATCACTCGCTCAAAAGGGTACGGATTTTGAAAATGTAAGCTCAACACAAACTACGAATCTATCACAAATCAAATCTCAATCACTCAAAGGAATTCGTTCGTTTGTGTGTATCTCAGTACCCTTGATTGTGAAGTGTGCTCCTTAATATAGGCCCAAAATAGCTTCAACACTTCACATAGAAAGTCAAGCACGAAACATATACAAAGAGTAAGGCTTAGGCTTTGCCCAAATAGGTTGCTAGGAAGATAATTGGTTGTGAAAGAAGGAGCTGTGGGACGTCAGGAACGAAGTCGTTTTCGATGCTCATGAATCACGTGCATTAACTCAAATAATCATGCCAAGAATAAATAAATAAAGCCCAACGGTCATGCATGATTACTTACCATATATTCCACAGACTTACTTTCCTTTCGTGGTAATCTCGTCCGTTCTAAGCACATTCCATATAATGTTCCACTAAGCATATTACAAATATTAAGCACAATCAACTATTGTTTTCCAAAATATAATAGCCAATTCGCACAAGGAAAGATACACAATTTACCTACTAAGTATAAGGTAATTCAGACTTTCCATATATCGTGATCTCATCCGATTTCAGCACATACAAATAGACTCAATCATCATCTCACCACATATAAACCCAACCAATTAATTATTTTCCAAAATATAGTTCCTAAGTCGCACGAGGAAAGCAGGATCATTGATTCACTAATTTAAAAGCCAACTTAACATGTTCTCAAACGAATATATCATAATGTTCTTTCCTAAAATAACTCAATCACGTGTACGGCTCAATCAGAATATATTTTCCATATATAGCATTCAGCCGTTCATATCTAGGTGATCACATATTAGAGTATAACATCACACGCGCCATCTCCTGTAGCATTCTATTCTTCCTTTCGTCCACCCCATTTTGTTGGAGTGTCTTAGGAGAAGAGAACTCATGAATAATCCCTTTCTTATCACAAAATTCATTAAAGGACTGATTTTCAAACTCCTTACCATGATCAGACCTAATGCGAAATATAGGAGCACAGAAATTATTCTAAATCATAACACATAAGGTTTTGAAAAAGTCGAAAGATTCACATTTTTCCTTAAGAAAGAAAATCTATGCATATGTATAGTAGTCATCAACGAGCACATAAGCATACTTTCTACCACCAATGTTATCTACTTCCATGTGACCCATCTAATCCATATGAATCAATTGACACCAGTGAGCAGTTAAGTGTTGAGCAGAATGTTGGTCAACATTATGACTAGCATGTACTTGCTTACCCTTAGACACGACTCACAAATAACCTTACCAAACTCCTTAAGCTTCGTAGTGCCTCTGATTGCATCATTTTTTATAAGGTTTTCCAATGTTCGATAGTTGACATGGCCTAGTTTGTAATGTACAAAGTATAGCATCGTCTTCGGCCTTCGAGAGTTGGCACACGTCCTTGGATCCAGATTTGTCACCGACTAAATAGCAATTATCTCTAGATCTTTTCCCTGTCATGTCACAAACACCTTTCTTGTTAAAAACTTCACAACATTTCTTGTTGAACCTTACCTCGAGGTCGACGTCGCAAAGCTGGCTTATGCTAATCAAATTAGCCACAAGCCCGTCGACGTGTAGAACGTTGCTTAGCTTCGGGAAATCGGGCACATTTAACCTGCCATGATCGAGAATCCGCCCTTTCTCACCACCTCCCAACGTCACAGATCCACTGATCAACGGCATAGTCAATAAGGAACTCTTTGGTACCCGTCATGTGGCATGAACATCCGCTAAAGTACCATAAACCTGTCACGTTAGCTCACAAAGAGGTATACACGACATTGTATTTATGTATGAATTTCTCTACCCAGACTTTCTTAGATGTTGAAACAGCAGTATGTTCACCAGAATCTGAAGGAACGTTCACTGAAATTTCTCCAGACAAACTTTTCAACACTGATCTGTCAATGTTGAGCGGAATGTTGGACGACATTTTATTCAACATAGACTTCTGCGAGTCTTCCCTTCGGTTTCCAGCAGAACGGCTTGATATGACCAGGCTGCATACAATGATAGCATTTATATGATCTATTCTTTGGCTTACTGACAGCATGCTTCGCATTTTTCTTAACAACCTAATCTCAAATCGATCATTAGCAACTTTGGAATTCTCCTTAATAAAGACAATCTTAGATTGATCGTTAGAAACAGAATTAGACACATCTAAAGCAGGCTGAGAATTGAATCATAAACCTTGTTTATCAGAAATACCTAGCGACAGTACATCATCAATGGTCGTTTTACCTTTATTCATCTTCGTAAATGTTTCGTCAACTTCATCGACTCGCTTCTGAAGTTTGTCAATCTCTTTGATTCCTTCAACAACAACTTCGATCATCTTCTCACTTTTCTCGTTCTCCTCGGTCAGAGATTTCACGATTGCCTTCAAGTTCGTGTTTTTTGCTTTTTCCTTCGTATACTCAGCGGATAGCAGTTTGAAGGCATCCTCAGTCTGGACTTACATACTCACGAACATCAGTTTCTATTCCTGCATCATCAGAACTTACATACCCATCAAAATAGTTTGAGTCATCATAATCCAAAATTATATATTTTTCAGATGTTGAGTCCAATGTTGGCTCAACATCAGTTACCGCAGTGAAGGCTATATGATGACTTCCTCGTTATCCGAGAAGGATTGGATAGTTACCGATGATTTGCTTAGTCTCCTTTGCACACGGTTCTTCATCTTCATCGTCAGCAAATTCGACCCAAAGTGCTTTCCCACGCTTGCAAGGTTGTTCGCACATTCACTGGCATAATGGCCCCAACCCGTGCATGCATGGTGTAACGTCTCGTCCCATACTGGGTGTCATGTAGCATCGATCCCTACAGCGACCAGTGGGTTGGGCCCACCACACTCCTACTGATAGTCCGCCCCCCTGTACCACCATTTAACCTTTCAGCGTGCTTCGTGCACTCGCACACGCACCCTAAGAAACTTCCCAGGGGTTCACCGATCCCTAGATTGCCCAAGTCAAGCACGCTTAACTTCGGAGTTTCTATAGATGGACTCCCGAAAAGGTAGGTCGACCTTGGTGATATGAGTAGTACTATCAATTCACTTATACGATTCGTAGCCTGAAACGCCAATACGTTTCCAATCTCAGGATCCCTTCTCATTCGGGTGTCAGATCGATTCATTCATGTACCCTTTTGCCTAGAAGCCTCCCAGGAGCTGCTCCTTGTCCGTGCACCTCTCTGGCACCGGTGCTCACTCCCCGCCCTCATCAGCCCTGGGCGTCATATACCCACCAGCTTCCGCCTGGTTGTCCTCGAACTAGCACCGCACTGCGAGAGGTTGTGCTCTGATACCACCTGTAACGTCCCGTCCCATACCGGGTGTCACTGTAGCATCGGTCCATACCGCGACTAGTTGGGTTGGGCCCATCACACTCCTACTGATAGTTTGGCCCCACTGTACCACCATTTAACCTTTCAGTGTGCTTCGTGCACTTGCTCACATGCATCCTAAGAAACTTTCCAGGGGGTCACCCATCCCTAGATTGTCCCAAGTCAAGCACGCTTAACTTCGGAGTTTCTATAGATGGACTCCCGAAAAGGTATGTCGACCTTGGTGATATGAGTAGTACTATCAATTCTCTTAGACAATTCTTAGCCTGAAATGCCAATACGTTGCCAATCTCAGAATCCCCTCTCATTCGGGTGTCGGATCGGTTCGTTCATGTACCCTTTGCCTAGAAGCCTGCCACGAGTCGCTCCTTGTCCGCGCACCTCTCTGGAACCGGCGATCACTCCCCGCCCTCATCGTCCCTGGGCGTCACACATGGCACTGGACGGATTCCCATTTGATATTCTTTGCATTTCAACTGGGTTTCGTCTGATGAATGGAGGCGCAGAGGCGAGTTCCTTGACATTCTGAATTTTCTTGAATGTTGGGCCAACATTCGGTTCCACATTATGCTTCATGAACTTCTTGGATTTTCTCACGAGTATAGCCATATTCTCGTCATTGTCAGAGGGCTGACTGACTAGAGCAAGGGTTCTTCCCCGAAAAGCTCTCTTTTGGACTTCGAGGTTGGTCTCGTAGTTCTTCATGATGTTCATCAACGACTTGAAGTCCATCGTGGCTAGATTATGTGCTTCCTTGACCGCCGCTACCGTCATGGTATATTTTTTAGTTAGAGAACGAACATCTTTAGAATTACATACCTTATTCGAGATCAATTCTCCCATGCTAGCGCATTCGCTCGAAATGGTTAGAAGATTTCCAAAGTATGTGGTGATGTCCTCGCCTTCCTTCATTCTGAGATTCTCGAATTGATTCTGGAGGAGTCGAGGTCTTACGCACGCTCGCATCTCTTTCACAGTACCATGGGGAGCATCTCCCACGCATTATGAGTCGTCGTGCAGTTCTGAATAATTTTGAACGTAAAGATGTCGACCGAAGATAAAATGGCTTGAAGGGCTTTGTCATTGAAATCGGAGGCCGTTTTTTCAAGAATAGTCCATCTGCTATATGGTTTGTCTATGACTTCCCCATCAGCATCTGGAGAAGATCTAGGTTGGATGTACCCATTACGAATAGCGCCCCAAGCACGAGTATCTATCGATTTGATGCACTGGTGCACGCGCACTTTCCAATAGGCGTAGTTTGATCCGTCTAACACGGGTACCTTGCCAAATAATTTGAGCTTGAAACATCTATTGAAAAGGATAAAAAATGCTTAGTCATGTCAAGCAGAGGCTCTGATACCACTTTGAAGTGGTCCCGACATGGATGTATACTGAGTTATAAAACGGATGATCTAAATGTTGACTCTAATGTTGAGGTAACATTGGACCCAACACAGAACGCACAGTGGAATTGAACCTCACACGTTTTCGCACAGCGGAAATAACTAATAACTTGGTAATGAAAAACTATTGACACACGAGATCTAAGCTGTGCAGCAAGATGTAAAACTTGCTGCGAGCCTCATGGCAAAATTCAACTAATGAAAATGGATTACAAAAAGAACGAGCCTAGAAAAATGAATCTTACGTTCCTACCAAAACTACAAGTCCTACTACTTTTGCAAAGAAATACTAGGCTAAAAAGGTGAACGCTTTCTCGTTCATTCCAGATCTCGTTCGCTCAAAGTCTATCGTGTGTTTCGCTCGTTGTCGCTCAGAAGTTACTCAGTTAAAGCTCTCCGAAGTTTCTCGTGCCAAGCTCTTCATGGTAGCTCGAAATCCCCTATTATTTATAGGTCTTGGCTCCCTTTTGAATTGGTAAAAGATTCTTGAGAATCTCCTAAAATATCTCCTCGAAAATCTCCCTAAATATAGTAAAATTTAGTTCCTTCTCATTTTATCGGCTGATCCCATATCTTCTATTTTTGGTAGATGCAATCTCCTATTTTGGGCATTTAAGACAATATCCTATATGATCTTCATATCTTCTATTGTTGGTAAGTGCATCACTTATTTTGGGGATGAAAGACAAAATCTTTCTCCATATCGTCAACATTAACAATGACCGTTAATAGAATATGACATGCGTTGTCTTGAGATTGACCAGACGTAAAAGATTAAAATTCAACAATATAAAGGAAACAAAATTTCCCAAAAAAAAAAGAAAAATTACTTTAAAGTAAAATAAAATAAAAAATACAGAATATTAAAATTTGATAAAGTAAATCAAAATTAAAGAGAGAACAAGAATATATATATATATCTTATATATCTAAGGAAATGTAGGCAGCATATAATGCTGCCACGTGTCCGTTCAGTATTTTAAGTAAAAAAGAACAATAAAATAAAACCTACAACCCACGTTCTTAAGAAAATCACTTTTAAAATATAATTAACATTCAAATCCTACAAACTTCTCCAAAAACTGACACGAGTTTGACCAAATAACTGGATGCGATGGCCGCTGGGAGGAGAGACAGGGCCGGATTTGGGCCCGTGCAACCAGGCCTACAGCACAGGGCCACAAATCCGGCCCAGTGCATATAGGGCCAAAAAATTTTATTTTTTTTTCCTATATAAGGGCCAAAACAGAAGGGAAATTTTTTTAAAAGGGCCACGTAATGACCAATTTCTACATGGGCCAACTAATCAAAAGACCCACGGAGCAGGGCCACCTAAAATAAAAAAACGGCCCTGAGAAGAGACAACGAGTAGGAGGATGACAAGGTTGACGACGAAGAAGACTATGAAGCGACCGTAGAGACGACGGTGAGTAGGAGGATTCTGACGATAATAGAAGAAGAGGGTAAGATCGATGAAGAAGAAGACTACGAAGTAATGTCGACTACGTAGAGGAATAGGGATTACAACGGCATATGAAAATCATAACGAAAGAGGAGGAAGATCGTCTTATCGCCAACTACGCCGATAATAACGATGACGAAGAAGAGGACGACAATGATGAAGATTAAGGTTTATCGCCAACTACGGTTAGATGTTAGATTCTGCTTAAATCTGAAGTAGTGACATTTGTCTTTCCGAATTCTATCATTGGTTGTTCTTGAAAAGGAACGGAGAGGTGATAACCGTCGGAGAACTGTACAGGTTGAGCTTGAGTTTATTTTAATTTTTCTTTAGGACATTCAGGCAAGAGAGTTGTTAGGCCGATTTTATCCAACCTTGATCTGATTCATAAGATTAGTATTACCTTA